>JAQFVV010012420.1:6265175-6829193 GCA_028023455.1 Epiperipatus broadwayi
CAACACAAAATCCACATTAAAACATGATGTTTAACATATAAAGAAGTGAACTAAAATAAACATCCATACATATTCCTTTTATTATTACTATTATAAATTGTATTTCAAATATATACATTCATTAACTTATGATTAATTATGTATATAAAATATTTTCTTATATATATTATAATGGAACCGCTGGGTACACCATACAATGACATGAATATGACTCAGTAGTTGGATGACTTGAATACAATGTATCAACCAACCTACAACAAGTCATATCCAAAATTTATGATTCGATGTCACATTTGGATGTATCAGATGTTACTGAATCAGGAATGGCATATAACAAAGGGAGCACATCTCACTACTGTCAGACCTAGGCCTTCAAATAGGATGCTAAAGATGTCACAATGAAATGCCCAGTTCCAAATCACATCTACTTTCAATATACTAACTTATAATTTACTAACAATATTTCAATGTAACTTATACCAGTGCATATTCATTACATATCCCTTTTTAGGCGCCATTACACCACAGAATTCAAACTCATGGAGTTCTTGCATCAGCTCTCTTCAGGGATAGACTTACTCAATTATTAAACAAATATGTCTATGTATAAGCATAGATATAGAAAAATACTGATGATGATCAATTATCTAAAAGAGCAATACATAATGATGATAATGATCACCAAACCTGTAATAAATTCATAATGATGATGATGATCAAACATCTAGTGATATAAATGCTTGATGATGATGGTGATGATCAAACATCCAGTGGTATCAATGCACAATGATGGTGGTGATGATCAAACAGAGATCAGATTGGTTTAAACAACTTAGTTTATTAACAACATATATAATAAATATTTACAAACAAAAAATAATAAAATAAATAAATATTTCGTTACCAAGAATAGTTTTTCTATCCCAGCGGACCCCAACCTTTTTGCACTTAAGAGCACATTCTGTAATACTGGCCAGGTGGCGGGCACCATTTATTTTTTTAATGTAAATTTATAGTTGGATATTGTTAATAATACACATAATGTACAAAAAAATATTTATTTCAAAAATAAAATTTTAACATTTGATTACAATATAATACAATAATTTATAAGAAATTTTAAAAATTAAATTTATTTGTATCAGATAAATAATTTTTTATCGTGTTCAGATAGCGGCGGGCACATGTAAAATGGTCTGCGGGCACCATGGTGCCCATTGGCAAAGGGTTGGGGACCCCTGTTCTATCCTGATGGCTTCACACAACAGAAACAAAATAATTTGAAGTATATTATATACAAAATTATACTGTATAATTCATTAAATATATACATAAAACAAAAAAATAAAAGCAAAATGAGTTCCCTAATTCTAAAACTACCCCATTAATGTAATTATTAGAATGATATTTTTAGGCTAGGGTAAATATATAATTATAACTATTTTTTTTTACCAAAAATATATATATATATATAGCCCCACTCCCATCTATATGTGTGTGTAAGTCATAGTAAATATTAATGACATATACAAAAAAACCATTCACTTAGTGGAATAATTGCACTCAGAAGTAAAACAAAATTACAAGTAAATATTATTACAACTTATTAGTAAACAAAATAGTTTTTTTTGTCCTAAAGTTTTTCCCTCAATGTTAAATATATGAAAACCTTACTTGAGGTCACCTTGATGGATCAATGTTGAATTTCCAGAGAAATCTGTAAATTTACTTTTATTTAAAAAAATAATACATATTAATTGAAGATGATTCCTTTTTTAAAATACATCAACACATGACACATCTATTCACTGCTTCCACTTTTAAATTGCAGATGATCAAATTTGAAAATGAATCTTGAATACACAATAAAAAAAATTACAATACATAAACTTTCAAATATAAATGATAAAGCAAAAAAAAATAATAATCACGTGAATCAAAAAAAATATATTTATCTTGAGAAAAGCAAGCATTTTATTTCCCCCTAAGAGTGTATAGATTTAAATGTCAATCTCCTTGTATGACATTCCTGTTCACCAACTCTGTTGATATTTATATCTTTCATGCTGCTTGGTTAAAACAAATACATACAAGTCATCTCCTGAATGTATATAAATCCATGGAAGATTGTTGTACACCAGCGTTCTCTAAATGGACATCTTGATGGAAAATTTTATAATTTCATAATTTCACAATGACATTGAAGCTAGCTTTGGAAAGTTCTACAGTATTGGTCCTTTACTCCGAATACATTGTAATGATTCCTTTATTATAAACTGTTATTTATAACATGGCTTAAATATATATAAAAATAGCTTTTAAAGACAACAGTCAATTTTTAGTAGTTTCACATTTTTTTTCATCATTTCTATAATAATGAATTTTATCTTGCAGAATAAAATAAATCACTAGTTCATTCCTGCTAATTATAAATTAAAGTTTAACTTTCCAGTTTTCTTCTATCCAAATTAAAAAGACTTTAGATTACTTTTAAAATAAAAGACTTTTTATTTTTATGTCTTGACCGTTCTGCCATTAAACACAAGTAAAGAGAAACGCTGCTAGATTGTTTCACACTAGCTAAAAACCTATTGTTACAACTTAATAAAAAAAAAAAATTATAAAACATTATTATTATTATCATTATATAATCTTCATTATTCCAAATTCGATCATTTAGCAATAATTTTACCTCACATAAATTTTAATCTTTGATTATGTCCATTCTATAAGTCAATTAATATTTTAGTTAATGATATTAAATGAATAAAAGAAAAACAATTAATTTCTACAAATAAACAAACATATTAGTTTATATATATGTTTATATGCATATATACTTCATGTCTATAATGAATCTGTTTGTTTTCTCACAATAGATAAAAAAAATAAGAATTAATTTCTCAAACATATCAATCTATATGTATATTTATATGTGTATATACTATATGTATATAAGTAGGTATGTAGGATAAATTATTTGCCTACCACTTGGTCTGAATTCAAACATTGTGAAAGAAATTGAGACAGGTGTGAAGGTTGGTTGTAAGCCATCTCTTACAACATATATGTATATGTTTTAGAATTATTTAAATAAATGAAATGTGCTTATTAAAAAAATATTGATATTTATCCATTTTACTGCAAAAAAAAAATAAAGTAAATATTGTTACAAAAAATATTTTTTTTAAAATAAAATTGTTTATAATGGGTATATTTAATACTTATACTTATAATAGTGTTTTTATAATAAACTATATATTTTTTAAAGGTAAGAATTTCCATTAACATATTAACTTCTAAATAAGCTAAGCAAAATTTTAAATACATTTATTTGAATATAGATCATTCACCGATAGTTACAATATTATATGCACACACATTATAGTTAGAATTAATAATTCACAAAAATTAGAATTATTATACTAGAAATGAAAATAAAAAAATTTGTTATTAATAGCAAACTTTGGTTTTGATCATTTTCTTATGTCTTCTGGATATGTTTACAAGAGATTAAAGTCTCATATATGAATTTCTCATGCTTTTTTACCTATAAAAAAGACTTCTTTAATATATAACTTTTATGAAAAATATATTTAAAAAAATCTATAAATCATATTGCAAGTTTGAAAAATCCATTGAAAGAATAAATTATCTAGTGTGATATATCAAACACATGCATAGTGTGCCCTACTTTTCCCGATGATTTCTCAAATATAATCTATACTTATTTTTGATTTACAAACACTGATGAACCTCCAGAGACAGTGAAGCAATTAACAATAATAACAATACAAAAAGTAATCGAGAAGAAAGTAATTAATTGAAATAAATATGGATTAAACATAAGAAAGTCATAAGAAATTGAATTTCAAAAAAGCTACTGCTTATGTGAAGAAAAAAAAAAAGAACATTACAAAAAGTATGCAGACAAAATCATATATTTATAGTAATTATTGTATTAAATAAAATCATGCAAATAAATAATGTTTTATTGATAACTTCAAATGCATATTCGTAATAAATTAAATGCTACAAATTTATATTTTCACTTTATATTTTTTATGGTGTCCAGAATTTTTTTTCAAGAAAATGAATAGCATTTTGGAATTTCATTTTTTATGGATTTCTTATACTTAACCCATACTTACTGCCATCAAAAATTAATTTATTATTTTTTTATATTGCTGTGCTTTTTAAATTAATAGATCAAAAACACAATATATGGGTAAGAGAACAAACAGGTGTTACTGAACTCATTGATAAAATTAAAAGACTGAAGTGGAGTTGGGCTGGACATATTGCTAGAAGAGATGATAATAGATGGACAATTGAAATCTTAAACTGGATTCCAAGAGATTGTAAAAGACCCAGAAAGAAACCACATGTGAAATGGATGGATGAAATAAGAAAGTGTGCAGGGGTGATGAGGAGAAGAGAAGCCAAAGATTAGAGAAGATGGATTGAACTTGGAAGATATTCATCCTGCGGTGGATTGATAATGATTGATGATGATGTTTCATTTCATAGAATGCTTTTTGTAATTTAATTCCATATAAATTTGCATTTGGATTCATCATTAAAATGCTATTTAGTTTTGATAATTTTAATTATTTTTCACAGATTTCTTGTATTAACACTTATTGTCATCTATTGTTTTCTTATAGGTTAAATGTATTGATTGTATATTGGTTTGATTGTTAAATATACTATTTTCAGATTTATTTTTATATTGATTTTTGCAATTGAAATTCTTATGGATTTGCATTTGACCTCATCTTTAAGAGATTATTTAGTCTTATATTTATTATGCAATGATTTTGTTGCTAAATATATTATTTTTAAATTTATTTTTAGAATATTTGTATGTTTGTTTTTGTTTTTTGTTTTTTTTGTAAAATATCAAACTTAAGTTGTTGGTTTTTTTTTTTTTTTTGGTATATGGTAGATGGTTCCATCTAATGGGTAAACTATAGGGTTTAGAAATATGGTAGAAAGTGGTACTTGATAAATATATATTATTTTATATTCACATTTTGAAATATATTTCTAAACATTAATATGCTAATTGTATTAAGGATTTGACAAACAATGGCAATCTGTACTGTCATTGATCAACTTTTTATTGGTCACAGAACCCATTTTCTATTTATTTCATCTGTCTTCATGCAAAGAATTTAACATAGATAAAAATTAACATCAAATTCATTTTAAAACAATATCCCAATATTTAAGAGAAAAATAGTAAAGAGAAATACTTTCACCTGGTCAGTTGAGTGATAGCATAGATAATGAGGTTTTTTTTGTTTTACTTTTTTGATTTACCCTCTAAATAATAGAAGTTCTAATAATTGGATAGATATTTGAGTTGGATATTTTAAAGAAACTTCTATGATTGTTTAGATATTCTTAGATATCCAAAGTATTTTCAAACCTCACCCAATTCGAACTCTGAGTTGGGTATTTGTTAATTATATGTGCTAACTAATATCCACTAATGCTTTTTTTTAACAAACACATAAGTGCATAACACATTTTTTATAATTTTATGAAAAGATTTTTATTTTTGTCATTTTTTTAAAGTCTTAAAATACTTACAAGATTTTATTTTATTCATTACCTAAATCCCAGAAGACTCATTTAAAACTTCAAGTAACATTTATCATTTTCTATGAATTTAGTTCTTGCTTTGTCAGCATTATGGATTTAAAAAGAAAAAAAGCTTTGTTAAAATGTTTTGTTAAGAAGAAAAATGAGTCTTGTTTTATTGTTCTGTGTTTCATCTAGAGTCAATAATACTTCTATTAGCCGTTTCCAGTTATTGTTTTCTTGAGTCATATTGACTAACTCGCATTTGCAAATTTATTCGCTTCAGTGTAAGATATTTCTTGTATGACGGGTTATTTATTTTTAAAACGGTAATCTACCAGAGCAAAGACAGATTTTTTTTGTTGTTGTTATACATTTTGTGAGTCGCTTGTATAATATTAACTTAAAAAGTTTCCATTTTTAAAATCTATATTTCGTTTTTCAACTGAATAATAATTTACGATAGAATATCTAAATATTTATCTTTGTGAAAAAATCAAGTTTAATAAATATAGTTTTAATCTATCCATAATTGGTTTCCATTAATAATTCGCGTATACCCATTTTTTTAACTTATGTTTTCTTCTATATCTCTATATTTCGATATACATCTATATATTCAATATCATCATATTTTTAACACCCCAGTCAGATAATATATATATGATAAAAATAAACATTTTCGATGATATCTGTGTTTTTCTAAATTTATTATGAGACATTGTCAGAATAAATAGTAATGAATGAAATAAATGTTTTTTTTTGTTTTTTTTTTAACTTGCTAATTTTAAAATTAACGAGTTGAAAGTTGGAATTTGTACTATTATTTAAACTGCATAGACTCACAATTATATTTTTATTTTTATGTATATATATCTTACATTCAGTGAATAAAAAAATAAGATAATCGAAAGTTTATTGCTTGAAATTTCAAAAAAAGTTCCAAGCACTGGAAGTGACAGAATTGAAGCTGCGATTCATGATTCTTAAGCTCAAGATTGGGACACTTTAATCGGCACTAATCCATATGAGGCTTAGGAGATGTTTGAGAATTAAAGACAGTAGTTATATCCAATACTTTCATTAAGAATTTATCAATCTGAAAACATTTTTTTATTATTTTCATTTATTTAATTGGGAATTAATTCAGAAATCATTTGCTTACTTTCAGTTCAATTGTTGATTAAACTGATCAATAAAACTCACTGAGTTATTAGTACTTTTAGAGTGTTGTTTATTGCAATTAATCAACAATTCGATACACTGCCTACCCTCTGATCAGATTCCTCACACAGTGTACAAGATCACATACCCAAAATTTGGCTGCAGTACCATATACTATTGCAAATCCTTCACATCTCTCTCCACTTGTGTCTCTTAGCATTGTTACTTATACAAAAGAGCTCTGAATAAATCCGAATATAATTTCTTTTTTTTTAAAACACCAAAAGTCCACTGGCCATATCTTTGAACTATCTTCAACTTCCATTGCATGCATAGAACTCCATGACTAAATGTAAAATCAAGAAATATGGCTTATAGCAAACAACATTTATGTCATAAATTGGAAGAAAGTATTCTCCAAAAACTGGACTTTCTAATCCACTTTGCATATATTTAAATATTTGTTACATATATTTTCTATCATGCTCACACAACCCATTTGCTATGATTATGAGAAGCACTCAGCTAATTAATATTACAATTTGTACTTAGCTTCACCAGTGCCAGCATTTCAGCACATTTAGATATATTAATTGTAAAGATAGTAAATTACCTAAATTTGCTATTATTAAAATGATTTCACCATTACCAGGATTAGTGATGGACATTTATGTATTTGCCATAGCAATCATCATCAAGTTTGTAGCCATTATTTTTATTTACAATCAATTATTCATTAGAGGATCTTTAAAAAAAATTTGAAATGTTTTTCTTAAAAAAATAACTGCCATTTTTCAAACTCCTGGCTCTTTTGTAAGTTTGAAAACTTTACAGAATAGTAGCTTCATTTAAGCTATATCAACTGAAAATGAAATAGCAACATTTATACTAAAAAGGAATGCAGAAGTTCAATGACCTTTAAGAAGGGTTGAAAATGATTGATGGATTAAAATTACAAAAAAGATACAGATATTCATTGATCTTGACTATTCTACATAATTCTTTGATGCATTGAAAATCACATGTGGGCCTGAGAAAATGTATCACAATCCTATTAAATCCAGTAATGACAAAACAGCTTTTTTTCATGTGTCATAGCATCGGCCAGGAAGCAAACCTGCTAACCCAGGACAACTGCTTTAAGGCAGTTATGCTGACCTCTTGACCACCAACACTTGACAAAACAGCTTTTTGTAATCTTAAAAATAAAAAATTTACAGTTTTTAATGTAGTTTCTCTCTGTATAATTGTTTTTCTTCAGATATTTAATAAATATACTTATTATTATTCTTTTGTAAATCATATAACATGAATATCTCCTCATACAATTTCTGCTTGTTTGGTGTTATTCTCTTATATATATATATTGTACTGGTCGAAATTGTATGTTAACTCAACATGATTCATAGCCTGGGTAAAAGTACCTCGAATCCAACCGTACGCAAGATCAAAGATAAAGAATACTTATGGATTCTGCCTTGTTTACCCACTCTCTAAATCTGCAAACTAATTAACAACATTTTCAAGGCAAGCAATTAATCTCTTTCACACTCCGGCCCACTAGCATCAATGGTAGAGCATGAGCCTCAACTAATTCATATGTCTAACTCTAATTATTAACTTTAATTAGACTATCTATTTATTTAAATGTAAAATATGTGTGTGACCTTGAGTCATCAGATAGTAGCACAATAATTAATTAGAAAATATATAATTTGAGAATGAATAAATAGAGACGAACCACAGGTAGCTTAAATTTACATATATATATTTATAAAACATTTTATAACTTATCTAATGTCTCTGATTTGATTTCATAAAATTATTTAATAAAAGTTTCTATTCTGTTATTTATTATGCCTCTGGCAAAAGAGCAGTATAGTTTATATGCCAATCTAATAAATGTGAACGATTATCGATTTGTGGGAGACTCCCATCTGAGATATAAGAATAGATATTTTTAAAGAGCTATGATAAATATAATTTTATTCTGATTGATTTTATTTTAAGAGAGAAATTATTAACTCAAACTATAGGAACTAGTGTTGGAGGGAGTGACACATTTAAAATATAAATGGATCGCGTATTCGCAATTAAATATTTCAAGATTTAAAATACATAAATTAATCAGATCATGGTCTATCCACCATAATGTGCTCAGACAAAGTAAAGTAAACAGATCCCAGCATTCGACATTACATTACTAGCATAGACTCAATTCACCTGCCCCTGTTCCCATGACACCAAGAAATAAAGAAAGGAATAGTCTGTGCCATTGGCAAACCTAAAATATTTCAGGTGAAAGAATGAGAATCGCCAAGGCTAGATAAGCTCCACTTACCCTGGGTCTTCCCATTTTAGCTTTCATATCCTGATAAGAAAATTATGGCCAGTGATATTATCACATGGTCTAGTTATGATCTAGCAGTCACACAGAACAAAAGACAAGTAATTAAGCAAAATACCAACAAGGCAAAATACGAGTACTGGAGAATATATTTTAGCATTTAAATATATAATTGTGCTGAATAAAATCAGACAAACAAGAATAAAATAAGTACTAATTATTATTACGAATGTTTGTAATGAGCAACACATATCTCCCTCCAACACAAAATCCCACTAACATTTCAAATGACATTCTATTTCTCTCTTATTATTAAACAAGAATCTAATTTTCTAAACTCCCTCCCTTTCACTCTTTAATAATGAAATAATTTAACTAAATGAATTCTCATACTTGAATGTCACATCTACCCACAACTAAATCTTATACGCATAAATATAAAAAAGACATAATAATATAAAATGGTTTCATCTCCACAAAATAAAGGTTGCTCCAAAATCTTTAGAGCTAGAGAATTATTTATTTTATTTATCAACAATTATTGGTCGGGAAATAGGCAGCAAATATTTATTTAAGTAAAGCTTTTGTTGAGATGGAACAAAATTGGCATATATTCATTTATTTTAGTAATTAATAACAATATTTTCTAAACCGCAATTAAAAGGAAGTTTAGCATTAAGAAGAGGCATAATTTTTGGACAGATAGAAGGAGAGCAAAGACATTAGATTTTTAAGTAATAGCAAGTGTAGTTTACAGACTATTAAATTAAATATTTTAAATTACATTTAAATTACGTTATGGGGATTACATTTTAGAAGATATTAAAATTTAGCAGGGTTTACATTATTTAGTCACCAGAGTTTAGAAGAATAAATTAGGCAGTGTAGAAATTACAAATTGGAAATATATTACCTAATTTATTATAACTCCAGATGAAAGTTGGAATCCCACGATGAAAACTAGATTTCCACACAGGCATAGCTAGCTATGAATTGAATAAATGAATTCAACAGTTCATTTTGGTGAATTTTCTCACATATGGTAGTTTGATGGATCATATTTAGGACACAGGAGGTGGGAAGATTGATGCTGCTGTCTACTCAGCTATCATACTTCAGAGCACTTTTTTTTTTCATGATTTTAAAATTTTGCCTGATGTAGATTTGCCAGGCAGTTGCTGACAAAAACTTGGGATTGGCCTCTCTATTGTTCTCTTTGGCTATTTATACTTTTTTTTAACTGTTTTTGGGAAATTCCCTTTTTCATATGCTCCAGGTTAAGTGACAATCTAAAGTATATTGGTATTGTATTCTTGAGATCAACTTTTCAATAAACACAATGATTTAATTGTTTTAAATCTATTTTTAATTAAATATAGATTTGCAGAATTTATATTTCAAATTATCTTTTCTAGTTTAATTTTCTTTTGTTTGGTGCTATGGAATGTTAGTGGGGTTTATTGTGAAAGCAAATCTCCAAAATAAAATACTTAAAAAAAAATATAGTAAAACATTTTAATAGAAAATTTATACTTTAATAACTTATTTACTGGCCTAAAATTTAAATGTAGATAAAATGGCAGACGAAAAGTTTTACAAACATTGTAACACACGTGGATCAGGTTTGATCCTTGTCTAGTAATCTAGAAAGACATGAAGCATGGATCTGGCTTACAGATCCATCTGCTTCAATATATATATATATATATATATATTGGAACAGAATGGGGATCAAACCCTGTTTCAAAAATGGAGTTTTGGATTTATGTGTTTGCATATAGTTTTATTATTAATTGTCATATTTTATATTTGGATTTTTTTAATGTTTTCTTCAAATAGTTAAATAAAAGTCAAAATGGGCATGAAGGGGTGTGTGTGTGCTCATTTATTTTGTTAAAGCATGTGTGTGTGTATATTGTTGTATAGGCAAGTGAATGGAACAAATTGTTTAAAACAAACATATAATATACACCTTATTTCCATGATGAAATTCATTGTATTTCAATTTTAATAAAATGAAAAATATATTTTTAATAAAAATAATAAAAAAGAGAGAGAGAAAACTATGCAGATTTTTTATCTATGGAATGCCTTTTAATGAAGGCATTATTTTAAGTTATTTTCAAAAAAAATAACTTAAAGGTATTTGACAGAATTTTTGGTTAGGACAAAGAAGGAATAGGTGCTAAAAACTTTGCTTTTGTTTTAATGAGAAGCCTGATCTCAGATGCCATGTGCTTAGATACTAAAAAAATAATTGAAATTCTTGGAAATTTATTAAGAAAAAAAGACTATAAAAGGAGGGGAAAATGTCAAGAGTTAGTTCATAAGATATTTTAACTGAAATTTAAAAAAAAACTATTATCAACATTCGTCTGTTCATGTTATTAATTTCCTATGTTGAAGATTTCAGAAACTTATTGGTATCAGAAAATATATTCACCAGCCATGAACAGGCTGGGGTAAAAGCTTAAACAGTACTGGGCTTTTGACCCTGATTCCATAAAGATACACAAGCTGCTACAATATTAAACAACTGCTTGAATCTGAAGGAATCTGCTCCTGACTGTCTGTATTTAGAATTAACATCCAAATTAATAAAGATTTAAGAAACCAAGAAGGACAACATATCCATGATGAGCAACTTTAATGCTCATAGTGTCGGATGAAATTATTATCATTACCAATTTGAATCCATTATTTTCTTCGGGGAATTCCAGGTAATAGGTACACTTTATTCTTTTTTTTTCTTTTATACATTAGTGCACCTTTTCTATTGATGTTTAAAGACTTATATGATGATATTATGATCAGCTCTTTTCACCATTAAAATTATATTTCACATCTGGATTGATTGGACATTATTTCTCTCTCTCTCTGTTATTTGATTTGCTTGTCTGTACAATGTATGTATATGCTTGTGTTTTATAAAAATATTTGGGCACAAATAATTTTTTTAAAATTTATTTGTTATATTAAATGTCATTGAAATATTTGTGCTGTTTTTTTATCTCCAAATTTCATGTAGATAGCTAGGGAAAGAAATATATGTATGTGTAGTAATTATTTAGATAAATTAATTGAATACCTGATTATCACTGTTTCCTGTATATTTCTCATGATTTAAGTACCACCCACCCTGAGTGAGCTAGCCAGTGGCCAGGCTTTCTAAGTACCCCTATCATTCTTCCATATCTTCCAGCATAATTCTTATGTAAATAAGATTGGCACTTGGAGGCAGAAATTGACATCCATAGATATATGGACAAGGAATATGATTAAATATATTGCATCCTCACAATATTAATTGCCATGAATAAAATGGTTTGTTTCATTTCAATTAAATATTATTAATTACTATGTAGAATTTTAGATGTGTCAAATTATTGCAATATAGTTATATATGACCTCACATATGTTCAAGTAGCTATATAGCGATGATTAAAAACGTGATTTCATTCCCAACTAAAGGGCTTTTAAAGAGTAGAAAGTATAGGAGGAAAGAATTAAAGAGAGGAGAGTGTTATTGAAGTGTTGTGATTTATTTTGTTTTGTTTTAAGAAATAGAAATCAGAAGATATATATTACAGTGGATTTTAAGGAGAATAATTAAATATAGGAAAATTTACATATGTAGCACAGTACTTTGTGGGATGGGGAATTTAGTGTAGTGCATTGACCATCAGAAATATACACATAAACATAGGAAAAACAATGATGGATATGAATAGCAAAGTGAATGAGTTGATCAAAATACAGATCTTTAAAGGAAGGAGAGAAGAGATGCCTGGAGAACATATAAAGAGCTTGAGATTTTTTTGCAGTCATAGGATTGGGGAAGATCATAAAGTAATAGTGGTGCACAGCCACCTCCAAGAGTATGCCCAGACTTGGTGGGAGTCACTGTTAATCCAACCCGAAACCAGAAAATGGAATTGGGAAGCAGCACAAGAGCAAGCATTTCTCCACACCAAAGCCCTTCTCACATCAAATAAACTACTGGTCCAACTGATGCATCAGAAAATGGCGTGGGGGCAGTGATATGCCATTCATCCCACTCTGGAGAACATTCTATAGCATAGTGTCACACACCTTGTCCAAGGCGGAAAAGAACTACAGTCAGCTAGACAAGGAAGCCCTTGCCATAGTGTTCGGAATTTGTAAATTCTACCAATATCTCTATGTGGATGTCCTTTCCAATTAATAACTGACCATAAGCCACTCTTGGGAATTCTAGGCACGAAACAGATGCCTGGACATTTAAGCCCTCGTATGTTGAGATGGCTTAACATACTCACAGGTTATAATTATAACCTCGAATACAAAAAAGGCACAAAATCAGTCATGCTGACGCATTATCGCGAATACCCGATCAGCTCAAGAAAGAAGTAAACAAAGTAGAAATTAACTATATCGACGCACTAAATAGCCAGACACTTAACAGTGCAAAGGTAGCCGCATGGACCAGAGAAGACTCTGGCTACAGATGGATCATGGAAAAAATCAGCAAAGGTTGGCCAAAACAAAGACCATCTTTCTTGCACATAGAGCTATGGAAAGCTCAAGAACAACTGTCCATTTGCAAAGACTGTATACTCAGAGGCAACCAAGTTCTAATCCCCATAAGCAGCAGGTCACAAATACTTCATTTATTGCATGAAGGTCATCCGGGCATTGTAAGGGCGAAAGCGTTAGTTCGTAGTTATGTCTAGTGGCCAAAAATTAACAGTGACATAGAACAATGCATAAAAAAGTGCACAAACTTCCAGTCATGTGCAAATGCATCCTCAGCCAAATTCGAGTCCTGGCAAGAAGAAGACAAGCCATGGCAGAGAATTCCTATAGATCACTGCAGTCCTATTCAAGGACAATTATTTCTAGTAGCAGTGGATGCCTATTCAGGATGGGCCGAATATAAAATAATTAAAAACACAGGTTCGGATGAAGCCATTGACAAACTGTTGGAAATGTTCACATACCACGGTCTTCCAGAAACCCTAGTATCCGACAATGGCACAGATTTTGCATCAGAAAAGTTTGCTTACTCGATGCACAAATGGGGAATTAACCACATATTTACTCCACCTTATCACCCCCAATCAAATGGACTGGCTGAAAAAACTGTACAGAATTTAAAATCCGACATCAATAAAATGGGAAAACAAAGTCTGCACGAAGCGGTCTTTAACGCGCTTCTTTATCAACACTCTACACCTACAGCTAAGTCGGGTAAATCACCCGCAGAGAAATATCTAGGTCGTAGACTGTGAACAAAGCTTGACAAAATTATACCAACGAAGGGCACCAAAGTACCTTCAGGCAGAAACTATAAATTCTCACCACAAGACTGTGTATGGGTTAGAAATAATCAGGATAGATTCTGGATTAAAGCAGAAATTGTGCGACAAGTGGTTGCTGTACGAATGGGGAATGGAAGAGAGTTACGCAAACACATAAATCAATTGCATAAAGACGAAAGTATACAACAAATGCTGCATCCATTTCCGAGAAAAGATGATGCTCTAGACATGGAATTGGACACCCCCCAACATTCTAAGAGGGAAAGTAAAATTCCCTCCCACCTCAGTGATTACGTGCTAAGTTCAGAGAGGAAAAAAAATCAACAAACTAAAACACTATCTCTGAACTTGGGGGAGGTATGCTAAATGTGTGTGTATATGCATGTATATAAAAAAAAATAATAAAAATAAATGTAAAACTAACAGATTGCTAATTGTGTATTGTAAATAATTAAATGATATATTAACGCTAAACTAAAAAGTAATTTATCAAGAAGGATTAGATAATGTAAACAAATCCATTGCTTAAAATAGACAATGTTAAAGGCATGACATTATCTAATCAGGGATCATATAAGAACTAAAGAGATGACCACCATGTGAACTGTGGATGGCCAATGAAGGGAGGCTACTCCAAAATCAAGGCATGACAAGTAACGGATCTATTATTGAACTGAGAAAGGACACTTGCTAAGTGAAGCTCTTGGAAGGTAGATGTGCCATTTCCTCAGGTGCTCCAGTCAGCTCCTTTCTTCACTTAGCCTTGCAGAGAGGTTTTTCTCTGGATGTGCCAAAGTAAACCTAGGGAACTATAACAGGTCGTATCGATCTCTTTATTATTTTGCTACACCTTTGTGCCCCTTATTTATATATAATAATAGTGTGTGTATATTAGTCATACTTTGTATATATTAATAGTGATTAACTCATATATAATCCAGTAAATAAATCTTCGTTATTTAAACTTACTTGCCGGCCTGCCCCATTAATAATTCTATATTGTGTTATTGATATTTGCAATCCAGTGAGCAATAGAGTGCCGCTGGACACTGAACAAATAAATAAAGTATAAGATTTATTTTAATCTTTTAATTTATTGTTGTTTCAAAGCCAGCCATTTCACTTTTATTTGAATTGTTTGTTTATTTGTAATTTGCATTAAATGTAGCTGACAATAAATATTTGAATCGTAGGAATAAGAGGATTCTTTTTATTCCTGCATAAATTCTATATCTTGTATTGATCAGAAGGCATTCATTTATTATTTAACACTCGCAAAGCGTTTGCGCAATTGGTTTGAAAGGCCGATATGAATGTAAATTACAATTATATGTAGACGCTATAAAAGTAAATGCTTATTTATCAATAACTTATTACAATTGATCATATTATTACCCCCCCCTTCACTTTTTAAAAGCATATAAGAAACAAATTTAAAATTTTTTAAAACAAATAATAATAAAAATTTCAAACAGATATTGTTTGAAATTATACATAAATTACTTTGTAAATTAATATTTGGTAGTATTACAAGAAATCAAAATAAGCCATAAAAACTTATAATTGCCTGTATTTTTTCTCTCTCCTATTCCACACTCCTCCCTTCCCATTTTCTCAAAATCAGATAGGAAATTGAAAAGACAAATAATACCAAAATTTTGAAAAAAAAAACAAAAACCTGTTAATGAAAAGTATTATAAATAAATGCATAAACTTCTTATTTCTTTCCAAAGACTTTATTTCCATATATTAACTAATGAACACATATATAAATTCACATATTATATATTTCCAACGTTTGTGCATTTATAATGTTGGAGAACATATATATTTTAAAACAAAAAAGTGGTTATTTAATTTGTCATTGTATAATGATAATATTATGATGTAATATATATTGTATTAATGAAAAGTAATAAGACTTTAAATTACACATTGAATTAATTAATAAAATCTTTTTTCCAAATTAAAAGAATCTTAAACTTATCAATTGTCATCCCAGTATTATTTCATAATGTCAAAGCAATGTCTAAAGATTCAACTAAAGGCAAAATAGAATGTAGATAGCCAAGTATATCAGTATATAATTATGATCACTTGCTTAATTTTAGAATACTATGAATATGCTAAAATTAATTTCTTTTTTTTTGTTTTTGATAGTTTTAATACTTTGTATGACTCAATATTTATAACTTTTACAACATTAAAGCAAAAAGTATTCTCAGAAAATATTTAAAAGAATAACAGTTTTTTTTTTTTAAAAAAAAGGGTACTTGTAGATAATTCAACCGATGACATATTACCCTGAAGGCATATTGGTCTAATGTTGCGATTTTTAAGATAACGTCTTCAAGTGATCAGCAGACACATTTAGTCGCTAAAATGTGTCCACAGATCACGTGAACATGGCACATTAAAAAGCACAATATTAGACTGATATGCCTTCAGGGTAATATGTCATCGGTTGATCATGTGATAAAAAACATAAAAAAAGACAAAAATGTGATGCAGGTCACGTGATAAAAAAGAAAAAAAACTGGCAAAAATATAAAAATTTAAACATAAAAACATAAAAAAAAGACAAAAATTTAACAAAAAATTTACATATTAAAAAAAAAAAAGGGTAATACGGTCACGTGGTTTTTTTAGATGGCTTCTTGGCAGGCAGAAAACGAACACCACCATGTTTCTTGGTCCTGAAAAAAAAAATACAAAAAAAAAAAAATTATTGAAAATTTACATGCATGAAATACAAAATAAGGTCAATACAAAATATATTAAAAAAAAATTATTGAAATGCATGAAAAATATAAAAACAAAAAATTATTGAAAAGTTACATGCATGAAATACAAAATAAGGTCAATACAAAATATATATTGCTAATTTGATTTAAAAAATTATTGAAAATTATTTACAAATTAAATGTAATTAAGTGGAAGTTTGATAAGTGAAGAAATATTAACAAAAATTTTTTGTAAATTTAAAAAAAAAACAGATAAAAAAATACTTTACCCGAATTAATGCGAATCTGGCATTAATGGTGACCTTGTATAAAACATGTCATCACATGCTGTAGTTTTACATACATTTGGTAATTTTAAAAATGTACTGTATATTGGTAATTTGAATTAAAAAATTATTGAAAATTATTTACAAATTAAACGTAATTAAGTAGAAGTTTGATAAGTGTAGAAATATTAACAAAAATTTTTTGTAAATTTAAAAAAAAAAACAGATAAAAAATACTTTACTCGAATTAATGCGAATCTGGCATTAATGGTGATTTTGTATAAAATGTGTCATCACATGCCGTAGTTTTACATACATTTGGTAATTTTAAAAACGTACTGTATATTGGTAATTTGAGTTAAAAAATTATTGAAAATTATTTACAAATTAAATGTAATTAAGTGGAAGTTTGATAACTGTAGAAATATTAACAAAATTTTTTTGTAAATTTAAAAAAAAAAAATTAATGCGAATCTAGCATTAATGGTGATCTTGTATAAAACGTGTCATCACATGCCATAGTTTTACATACATTTGGTAATTTTAAAAACGTACTGTATATTGGTAATTTGAGTTAAAAAATTATTGAAAATTATTTACAAAGTAAACATAATTAAGTGGAAGTTTGATCATTGTAGAAATATTACCAAAAAATTTTTGTACATTGAAAATACAGATTTAATGCGAATATGGCATTAATGGTGACCTTACTTTTACATGCATTTGGATTACTTATTGTCTATATTCAATAATATAATTAATTGTAAAATTATAATTATTAGAAAAAAAATTAAAATTACTTACAAATAGCGTTCACTGCGGAGGACTGAATTGGGATATATGTTCCAAAATTGCAGCGAAAGGATCAGCTTTATACGAAAGTCATTTTGGAGCCAACGAACCACGTGCCTTTTCTCATTGCGATTTGGGATAGACAATCTTTCAAGTTGCATCGCCATTGTTTCACTGAATTGGGTCCCGAATTGTGAACATACTTTTTCATTTCATGACCATTTTGACACAATTTCCTTTTGGGGAGAAGTCCGCGGTCTTGTAAGAAGATGATCGCTTCTTCCTCCGTACTTGGTAAATTAAATAATGTTCTTGTAGCTTCAGCCATCATAAACACAAATAACGCAAATATCACAAAGTAGAAGAGCTCAAAAAAGTCACTGTGATGCCGTGGATAGCAAAATCACAATAGACAGAAAAATCAAAAAAATTCCCACACCTCTCTCCGAATTTTAAATCTCGCGGGTAAAAAAAAAATTGACTCTCTGATGGATTAATCATGCCAGTCACTTGGTTGCCATGACAACATTGTCATGCAAAAAATGTCGATGTCTACCGGAAGGGAAATCGGTAGGTCAAATACGTCATCAGTTGAATTATCCGTAAGTACCAAAAAAAGTAAATATGACATGATTATTCATTATCTATCTATTTCCTATTTTGACATTTTATTTTGTTTTTTTAATGTATATCTTTTAAATTATTGTTATATTCTGAAGAATATCACAATCCATTAAAATTTTTGCGATAATTCTATAAAGTAGAAATAATTACACGTTGCATTTTGATAATATGTCTTCATATTGTAATAATCTATTAACGTTTATAAGGTAATTCAAAAACTCTAGCAATCACCCACAAATATTTTAATTGTTTTGAGATCTTTTTTTTTTGTATCATAGCAACAGATGTTTACAATATTGAAATCGTATTATTTGTCTGGCATCCCATTTCACCTACTATGTTCCACAGTAGTATTCTCTAATTCAACCCCCCTCCCCCAAGTCCGTGTATATTATCATATATTAATGTATATTTACATATCTGTACATATATTTAGGTATATTTGCATACATCTAGATATATTAATGTCTGTTTGCATATAGTTATAATTATAGTTATAAATTGTATAATAAATAAAAGTAAGTTGTGTAAACATTGTTGTATGTGTACCTGCATATATATGCAAATAAAGCTGCAATGTAATAGATTTCATAAGCATTGCAATGCAACTATATTGAGTACAAATGTGTCAAGATTATATATAATAACAGAATGTTTACAGAACTTAAATCTGTTTTGAAAGATAATCTGTTTCTTGGAAATCTCACATCACACGCACCTGATTTAATTTTGTGGGAACCAAGAGCAAATTTTTAAAATAAGTTTAAAATAAATTTCAAGACAAAAGAAATGCAGTCAAGCTGTACTATTTTATGAATAACTTGGGCTTCACCTTTTTCTTCCTAAAGTTAATAAAAATATGTTAAAATTTCAAGATTAATTGCTGAAAATTGTAAACAAGTTCATGACTTTTTCAGGGGGAGTCAAGGAGTTAATGTAAACCCCAAAATTAAGAACTAACAATTCTCTCTCTTGAGATTAATGATTCAGTTGCTGCCGGGGGCCATGCTTATTTTAACAATGAAAACTAGTGACTAAAAGGCTCAATTTTTGCCATCTTCATTCAGAAGACTAGTCTATGATAATGAAGAAGCTCAAAACCAACATCCTGCCAAGAAGATATTGGAGACATGCCAGCTCAGAAAACAATGCCAGTGCCAAACACCATAAAGGATGTCTCAGCATGAAGAAGATTGTAACATTTCTTTCTAATTTAATCTAAAATTAAATTAGTCTAATAAGTTTCCAAAGCTAGCTATATAATTAAACGTTCATAATTTATGACTTTAAACTGTTTTTAAATAAAATTAAACTAAACTCTATGATAACTTAATGTAATTTTAAATTAACAATAAAAATAATTATAACAATCTTGGCTATACTAAATGAATAATTGTAATTTTCTTAAACATAATAACTGTAATCAGTTATTATATATATATCTAATTTCTGATCTGTGGTCATGCTTATTCTCTTTTATATTATTTGTTTATTATATTAATATATTATGATATGCCATGATTCAAAATGGAATTATTAATATTGATAATTTAGAGAGATGATTAGAAGCTCTATTGTAAATGATTTACGCTGCTTCTTTAGCACACACTTAAATCTCCATTTTGAAATCTGTTTTACATATATGTATCTTTAGTTAAGCTACTATGTTTTAGCTTATCATGATTAAGGTTTGCATGATAGTAAATTATGTCTAGTTAATCAACAGCAAGAATATTAGAAAGCATATTATAGCTCATTAAGTAATTCCCAAATATGCTTTACTTCTCCTTAGTTTATGATATAAACTATTTGGAGTAATTGCACATTCAGGCCACAACTCTTATGTAATTTATGTAGTGCCATAATATTTGAAGCTACAATGCAAATCACCAGTTCATCCTTCCATTCTATTATTCAGATCAGCAATGATCTGAATCCCAGATATAGTTTATACAAAACAATCTGCATAGGGAGTACATTTATTGCTCATTATGTAATATTAATAAATAAGTCATATTTGTCATTTGTCATTCTTGTAAACTTAACTCTTAGCAAACCTTGTATGAATGGCATAGCATAATTCAGGCATGAATATAAAGTGTAGATAAAAATATTAATTTGTAATATCTTAAAATTAAATTATTTAAAGTGCATAAAAGATGAGATGTTGTATTTAACTCCGCTCATCATTGTAAAAACACCTGTGAGTGTAAAATACCTATGCACTTTCATTTTATTAATTAACTTATATTTTAATAATAAAAGATATTAAAGTTATAAAATGTTTAGTGTGTTATTCACAACCCATCCTAAATGTTGTCCAAATCTATTCATTTTGGTATTAATTATTGATATAAGCATTGTCTAGTTAGCCATATTTGTGTGTGTTTAGTTAATTTAGTATTAATTTATTCCTAATTTCCTGAGTCTCATGCTCCACCTTTTGCTACTGCCGGCACACAAACTAAAAGAGGTCAAATGTAATCTCATATCTGTCATCCATAGGATAGTAAATCACAGAGCATTAGTGAAGGATCTGAAGTGCAATCTGATTTGTGGTCTCAACCCCTCATGTAGATCAGATTTGGGATAATTTGCCAAAACTAGATTTTGTTGTGAGAATGTACAAATATGACCATTACAATATAAACGTTAATTTTAAAATGCTACAATCAATTCCTTTAGTTAAATGCAAGCAATTTCAAAGTTTCATTGATGATGATCAAATATTATTATATTGCCATAATATCATATTTAATAATTTAATTATTTCAGTCTGCTCTTAAACAAAAAAATTAATATAGAGATAGACAAAAAAAAAAAAAGAATCATGCAAAGCAAAAGTCTACAAATTTGAAGTAAGATTTTGTTTTTTCAGATAAATTATTTGACATAAATATATGTATATAGAAGCAATCTCTATTTATTCTACTCTACTACTGTCATCTATTATAAACCTGAGTAATCAATAGATATTAAATAATAATGCTTATTAAGTCCATATCTCAAATCAATTTTTTGCAAATGTTTATAGCTGTTATAAAAACTAAATTTATCCTAAATATATGGTGACTAAATTAGTGTAGGACTATATAACTATTCAAGATAGTGTTTTGGATTCAAAACATTAAAATATTTTAAAATTTCAAATTATTAATTTTATGGTAAAAAAATAAAAATAAAGTTAATTTCTGAAAGGTACATTACATTTGAAAAATCCAGATGCCCTAGATCTAAATCCAAATTCCTTAATATTGAAGATCATAAGACAAAAAACTAGGCTGGAGGTATGGATAGAGTAGTAGTTGATATGAATTTAATAAATATTACTATAAAGCATTGGATAATCTAGAGGTCATGTGATGTTTCTGATTGCATTAGTATCTGTAGATCATA
Organism: Epiperipatus broadwayi; assembly: GCA_028023455.1. Taxonomy (NCBI): domain Eukaryota; kingdom Metazoa; phylum Onychophora; class Udeonychophora; order Euonychophora; family Peripatidae; genus Epiperipatus; species Epiperipatus broadwayi. The sequence continues at coordinate 6,287,398 of JAQFVV010012420.1, forward strand.
GTTACTGCAGACTTATAAAATGAAATAGAATTGACATGCTAGAAAGTTGTTTTTCTTTAGAAAGTCAATGATTATTTTTTGAGATAGGTTATAAAATAATCTGCTAACTATTTACTTTCTATCTAACAATCTGTCTGCTTATCCCTACTTAACAATCTATTTTCTATTCATAATATTTATTTTTCCATGCATCTATTTACTGACCTATCTGTCTACTTACATATCTATCTAATTATTTATCTACCTGTATACCCATATATTTATCTGTCTACCTATTAACCTACCTATCAATTACAATTTAATCTATACACTTATATCTCTGATATTTTTTTAGATAAGTGATTATTACTAATCATTTGTTAGTTTAGAGTTCATCATATTATTTTTAGCCTAGTTATACATTTTAAAGTTCAATTAAAGATCAGTGCATCAATTACTATTAAACCAAACCAAATGAAATAATTAATCTTATTTCCTTGCTTTTCTATGCATCTAACTTTAAATATATTTATAACTTCTATTTCATCGCACATATTTTTAATTCCATGAATAAAGATCTCATAGATATCTTTATTATGTCATTAAAAATCTGTACAGTGATTTCTTTATATTATTTATTTATCTATGTGTTTAAATATATTCATCCATCTATTATCTACTCTACAATCCAATCAACATTCTAACTGACATATCTTTCTATTTATGTAACTATATATATATTGATTTATATATCTATTTATCTACCATTTTCATATTTTCTTACCAATCTATCCATGTACTTATCTATTCATCTCCTTTTCTATCTTTCTATCTATCTTCATTTCTTTTTTTCCCATCTATCTATCTATATATCTGTATATCTATCTTTTTATCTAGCCTATATATCAACTATCTTTTTACCTATTATCAATCTATCAATTTATATATTTATGTATATAAACACAATACATGTAATAAAAAATAAGAATTTTTTTTTTTTAGTTCTGAAATAAAAAATAAAAATTGGTATTTCATTTTTTTTTTTTGCGATTTGGTTGTATAATATTTTTTAAAAAGCTTGTTTACTCATAACTCTAAATAAAATAATATTTTTAGTTTTTTTTTAAATAAAACAACTGCTATCAACTTTTTTTTTTACTTAGATTTCAAAAGCAAGAAATATTTTTATCAGAATTTAAAAATTATCTGGAAAAATTGGCTATTACATTAAAAAATAAATTTGTAATAGAAATTTTGGGGAAAATATTTATATAAAAAACAGAGTATAGTTAATTATGCATCTAACTTAACTTGAATAGCTGTAATTCTTTTTATCTCATCTGATATTTGGATGCTGCACTACAATGATAATATCCTTTTGTTATTTAACCTTTTAATAGAAGGCTGTTTGTAATGTCCATATTGAAAGTGTTCTTTGTTGATCTAGGAAATGGTTGTTTATTTAGAATATGCAATTCAATTGATTTTTGCTAAACATAATGTATATTTTCTTTTTAGGATATTACATGTATATTGAAGCAAGCAGTCCTCGAAAAGAAAATGACACAGCTCGATTATATTCTCCAATATATTCGTCAGAATTAAGCATTGTGAGTTGTTTTGAATTTTGGTACCACATGTATGGTATCACTTCTGGTAAGTATTTCTGTTTAAGATACAATTATTTAAATTAGTATTTAGTTGTTAAATATTGTTTAGCTGAACTATTTATTGTAATTAATCTAAAGCATTATCAATAATCCCAGTTTAAAATGTGTTAAAAAACTTTAATTGAAAACCAAAGGGGGTACTTATATTAATTATTAATTGAGAATAAAATTATCATTGAGGGGGGAAAAATAGAAATAAATATTTTATAATCTAATGTGATTGTGTTTAAGATGATTTATCATTCTGAGAAAGTTCAAAGAAGTTATATATCGAAAAATTCTGGGAAAACATTTGTCATCGGTTGTTGCTCCAAATAACATTTAAAAACATGATTTTCTGATATTAAAAATATAAAACAACTTGTGACAAAATAAGATGGCTTCTAAATGGTTTTAATAAAACTGGTATTATGTTTGAAATGATTTTCTTAAGCTATAATTTATATTTGGTAGAAAATCTAATGATTTTTATAACCTAATTCTAAAATTTGAAAAATTGCTTTCAAACTTAACTAAAATTTGGAAGTAGAATTTTAATTGGAGATGGAGATTGATTAAATTTAATGAAAATATAAAAGCCAAAGAGTGGGCATCGAATATTCAAATAAACACTTAGATATTATTTCATATTTATGACTGATGAGATTAGAGCTTTTTGAAACTATATTGATTGTGTTTAGAAAGTGGTAGGCATATAAGAAATGTAAATAGTTTGTAAAATTATTTTTAATATTTTGTAAACTGGTGTTAATATTTAGATAAACGAGAATACCTACCATAAAAAATATATTATTTACATTAGATAAATATATATATATACATACATATATATAATATGTTCCACTTTTGTGAAACATTATAAACATGAAGATTTCTGGCGATTAAAAGAAATCGGAGTGTAATGTATTTTATTTGTAAAAGAATTATTGTTTTAAGATAAAATTTAATTACAATCAATTTATTATTTAAAGTGGGTAGAAAACTATAAACTGTAGCTATGTTTTGTATGAGGCAAAATTTCTAGAAAATCAGAATGCAATATTTTATTTTCAAACTGAAATATATTAAAAGCTTTCAATCAATAAATATAAAATATTGCATTTTATGGTTTTACAAACAATGATTCTTATAGCGACTAAAAGAAAAATATCTAAATATGATACTGCATTATTTTCGTTTTTTTTTTTATTTTTTTAAAAAAATTTTAAAATATATATTTATTACAAATCCATTTACTTCTGTTTAAAACTCTCTAATTACCACTCCATCTTTTTTTTTCATTGTTTGAAGTGTTTTAATTATAGAATTATATATTTATTATTGCGACTTATTTATAAAAGAGGTCAACACTAATTAAATAAATCGTACATACAGGTATTAATTAGGTGAGTTTCAACAATTCATCATTTATTTAGCTATGAATTTTTTTTTTGATAGTTTATTAATAAAATATAAAGAAATCTTTCAGAGATTGTAACCAAGAGATAGATTCTGTAGTGATTTTATTAAATCTTTATAATTCTCCACTGTAAGCATAGATTCAATAATCCTTTAACAGTATGGTTTGTGGTTGTCTGCATTTACATACATCAGTGCCTATTAAATTCCATTTATAAAGCAGATTAATATAATAATATAGGTTGTCTTGGGTCTATTGATGAGATTCCATAATCCACTTTATTGTTGAATTTAAAAAATGAAATTTGTTTGGAATTTTCTATGAATCTTATTTTTTACAACATAATTCTTTATTTATAGATTCTAAGTTCAATTTCCAAAAAGGAAATCATAATTTGAATTTTAGTAGTAAAACAATATAAGTCTGGTTTGCTTAACAGTTTTTTATAATTTTCTGTAAAGCAACTTCTTTTTTGATATCTGGCTTAAATATATATTTAAAAAAAAGGAAAGTCACTGCAAATAGATAGAATTGAATGTTTCAATCATATTTTTCATGGTGATATTTGACTTTCCAAAAAATTTAGTGTGGATATATATATTTTTTCCAAACAGGGACACAATACTTACATCACAACTCCAAGAAGTAGTGACTAACTTTCAAGGGATATTATTTCTAGAAATTAATTTTGATCAAATCTTAGATAAATAAATTGAAGATTACTTTTAAATAATAAAAGGTAGGATTATGTTTCAGTTTATTATTGCAAATGATTATATTCATATTACAAGATGATTCTTGTTATTTAGATAAAAAATTGAACATAGTGTCTTCATTGATTTGACAATAAAGCTCTAGTCTTTGAAAAAGATTTCCAATCTTTTCAAATTTTTATTAACAGATTTTTTTATTTCAGGAAAATATCTTTTTTGAGTAATCAAAGTAATCTCATCAATGCAAATGATTTTCTGCATTCTGAATTCATAGTTCTTGGATGAATATATGAAATAAATATATATCATGGAACTTGTACCATCTTTAATTAAATCCCTAACTTTTTATTCTATATTTTACTTGAGGAAAGAAGAAAATAACAGCAATAATACAAGCTTGTTTTGATATATATATATATATATATATATATATATATATATATATATATATATATATATATATATATATATATATATATATATATATATATATATTGTACCTACTGAAATCTGAGATATATTTTATGTGGTAAGACATCAGTTATAATTTTTTTTCTTTCTTTCTTGTTTGATTTTTGGATGGTGGATATATTAACTTATGAAATATTGAACTGTGTTGCTATGACAATGATAACATTAATATAAAATTGTTTATTATTAATTGTTTTGTAAGATTATAAATTGACTTTGTTCATTTTAAAAAGAAAAATATGTGAATAATAAAGCATATGGTTTGAATGAAATTATTGTTTTTTTGTTATATGTTTCATTTTAGTTACCGCATTCACAATAATAAACTATAAACAATACAAATAAATGTTTAATATTTCAAATATATTTGTGCTTTTTATTTGTATGATATTATAGTAATGAAATATAGATAAAAATATATTTCCAGTGTAGTATAGAGAGAATGTATTATATATTGTTTATTTTTTTTATTGAAATGAAAAATAGTATTGGTATTTTGAAATGTAAATTTTTATTGTATGTGATAATTCTGAAATATTTATTTGTATTTGTCATTATTGTGTAATAAGATTTTTTTATTATTTATAAAACCCTACTGGAAATTGCATAAAAGAGTGAATATAAAGGATTACTATAAATATAATGACATCAATAAGAATCTTATAAATAGAACTGAATAGTTTAAACTTATTTTTCTCTTTTTCATTTTTGCTTTAAGTAGAAGCACATATAACATTCTTTATATAATTTTTTAAAATTTACCTTAAAAATATATAATTGACTTAATAAAATGGATGGAAAAAAACAACATTATCTGTGCATGGATTGAGGCAGCTTATTGAAATTTTTTTATGAGAAAATGACAATTTATTATAAAAGGAAAAATCATAAGAATTGCTTTATTATGTCATGAACCATAATAATACTTATATCTTTTGAAAGATGTTGCCTATATTTTAAAAATGGAATTCAAATGTCAAAAGGTGTGCAAGAGTCATATTTACCTGATTATTTAATTTTATTAGATTGATTGATCAAATTTTTTTATGATATGAATCAGTTTTATTTTCCATATCATTCTAGATAAAGCTAGCATCTATTCATTCATAATATTTTGAAAAAATACTTGTTCATTAAGGAATATCTCTTCATATCTTCATGAATATAAACTAATACATATGTGTGCAATATCATATTAACTAAATAATTATTATTTGAAAGAATAATTTAGATACATACACAAACATTAGAATTGCCAAAATGTATTTCAAATTTAAAGGTTCTCTTGAATATATTCTGTCTTTCCTAGAACAAAGATATACTGTTGGTTTATAGTTTTAAATAAACATCAGAACTGTGATGCCATTCTGGAAATACAGTATTTAAAGTCTCTAATTCAGATTTTTATTTATATTTATCATTATTATTGATATTTTTTTGTTTGTCTTCCATTTAAAATGTAAATTTATTTATTGATGGATATTATATAGTTTTAAGTTAATTAGTGATCTATTCACATACAAAAATATAAGAGAGTTATATTTTCTTAAGTTTAAACTTATATCTTGCAGTATAATAATTATTTTAATTTAAAATATTCAATTTTTTAGTAATTATGAATTAACTTTGAATATATCATTTGTATTAGGATTTCAAAAGAATTTTATCACAATAAGTATTACTTTTATTTTGTTTTTTTTTTAAATTTTACTAACAAAAAACTAGATTTATCTTTGTATATATATATAAAGCAGATAAGATGTGTATGTTAAACTCTTTTGTATTTTGGAAAGTAGGAACATCCTGAAACATATTTTGTGTTACATAAACTTTTATGTTTAGTATTTGTTATTAAATAATTGGAGATTGATTCCAATCACATATATAAAAATGGAATTAATGTTAATCAATGATTTAATGTACATGCAATTAATCATATATGTATATATAGATTGTTTGTGATATATTCATTATATATTATATACTTGATATTCATTTATTAATAAATTGTAATTTAATTTAAATCAAATAAACTTGTCTGATTATTGTTCAATTGTGCAATATGATTTCATTAATTAATATTTGAGTGAGACAAGATAAAGTGACCATATTGTAAAATTTATTTAAAATAAATATATCACATAACCTACACATCAAATCCCAAGATTGGTATGGTAATATTATTTTTTATATTGAATTCAGTAGTTATTATCTGACTAGCTATAAACTTTATAAGATAATCATAATTAAATATTCATATGTTTTATCTAAATTATTATTGTTTGGATAAGGACTGTATTGAGTTCATGGTAGATCAATAATATCTTAATTTTATTCAATTATAAAGGTGATAGTAGTATATTTTATTTTATTATGAGTTAGAATAATTTGCTTAAAATATATTTAAATGTATAATTGATATGGATTATAAATCCAATTAACTATTAAATTTTAATATTCATCATCAAATTATAATAAATGGTAATATCATTTTTATATATGATTATTAGAATATATAGTTTTAATAATTTAGTTACATGAAATTTAAAATAAATTGATATGATTAGTTATTTGTACTTAAGTAGATATCCAATAGAAATCTACTGTTTCTTTTATATACAGATATGATTGGATATTATAGATTCAATACTATCTAATAGGTCCTTAATTTTATTATAACTAGCTTAATTAGCAAGAGAAAAAATAATATATGAGTATAGCATGGTTGAGCTAATATTATTTATCATTTTATTAAAATAGGATTTAAAATTAATTATTGGATCATATATTTAATTAAATTTTATAACTATTTGTAAACTTATATCAGATACTAAAATTATCTCAATCATTCATGAATTATTTTATTTAGTTATGAACATCTTTAAATTTTTGTATATGTTTGTATTTCTATAAGCAATATTTGATTAGTTGGGTGTATTAGAATTTACTTGTTTAATGATTTGTTATTGGTTCCATTCATTTATAAGTGAAATCTATCTTAAGCATATGTCATTGTTTTGGGACAATGATATTTGATTTAATTGCATTATTTTAATCTATTTTAAGTAAAGTTTGTATTTAAATTATTTGAAATAATGATCTTGTTTGTTTTGTTTATTTTAAATGCTGTCTGAACACATGATGCTATAATAAAAATTATCATCACTGTTTTGTATTGATATGTGATTAGACAAAGGATTATTTTCAGTATAGAATAATTATTTATTGATTGGTATTCATTTAGCTTATTTTATTATGAAAGATATTATTATTGTCAGGGCATTATAAAATTAGTACTATTTGTCTTTAATTTATATTTTATTCAGTTATAAATATTGTCTAAATTCAGGAGTCATTTTCATTCTATTGCATAGAGTGACCAATGACTGAGATATATTTTACTCAGGTTATATTAGTTATTATTTCCAATTTTATATTTTTGATCTGTTACAAATGGCTTCCTAAATTATAATAGAGGCTAGCACACACACACATTTATTTTATTACAAATAGTGCTGCAGTTTTCAGGGCATAATTAAATAGGATTACTCTATCATGGTTTTGACATATCCAATTTGTTACAAATGGCTACTAAATCTGTGGTGCATTAAAAGAAGATAATACCCTCATTTTTAATCTGTTATAAATGGTGCTTTAAGGACCACAATAAGGATTATGTCATTATCATCTTTTCATAGCAGTTATAAAATGCCATTTAAACCAGTAGGGCAACTGTTTATTCTATTACAAATTGTGTAGCCAACTTAGGACTGTTCAAAAACACAAATTTGTGTCTCCTATATATACAGTGGAATATGATATTGTATCTTTTAAACACTAATAAGAGATCATGTCATTCTTTTCTAGATTTTGTTGATGGCTGAGAGGTTGAATGGGCAGATATGTTATATGAAATAGAAAATAAATTTAAGGTTGTTATAATTTATTTTAATTAAAGAAAAGATATTTTGTTATAAAAAATAAGCAAATATAGAAACCAATAGTGTAGAGATATGGTCAGGACCTGAAGGTGATATCCAAAAAATGTCAAACAATTTGATGGAAAAGATTGGTAATGAAAGTAGAGAAATAACTAATAAGTTTGGAGATGTAAATGCTAAGTTTGGAAAAATAAATAATAATTTTGATGTTTTAATTAATAAGATTGATAATCAAAGTAGAGGAAATAAAAAATTGATAGAAAAAATGAGGAATCAAAATAAGGAATTTAAAGAAGCAAACTATGATTGAAAAGTATGAAAAGGTAAAAATAAATTATTCTCATAATTTAGTAGAAATAAAGTATATAAATCAGCAGAAAATCTTAGATATGAAACTTTCAAATGTTGGCCAGTTACAACAAAGTTAAAGGGTAAATGCTAAAGATAGTCAGAGAAATATAAATGGAGTGTGGTTGAAAAATAAAATTAGTTACAAAGAAGTTAAAAGTTTGGGAGTAAAGTTAGTGATAATATAGATTATAGACATGTAATACAATGATATAAAAATATGTAATATAGAGCAAAAGAAAGGTGGGAAATAATTATTGAAAGTGATGATTATAATAATGAAGAAAAAAGGAAATATATTCTATAAGAAACAAATAAAACAATCATTCCAAAGAAAAGTTTATAATAATGTAATGAAAGGAAAAAGAGAATAAATCTTTGAAAAATGGATTAAGGTTTTGTTTCCTGAGAAAACTTATAATGAGGGCAATAATGTAGTAAATGATAGTGAGATTTCTTTATTTTATTCAGAAATATTGAAAGTAATCGAAAATTACCTGGAAAGAGGGAAAGCTTAATTCCAGTTTGATACTGTGAAAAATTTGGATGGCATTATTTTTTTCAAAAACCCATGATTTGATTAATGAATTAATGAGCTTATGTATGAATAGAAAAGAGAACAGACAATGCGAACTTTTTGAAACTTGTCAAAGTAGAACTTAACTAGTGATGATTAAAAGTTAAATGTATGTGTAGGATGCAAGATTTTAATATGTGTGTTAATTGTGGATTAAAATTATTTGTATGATTAAGCTTATTCTTCAAAGGAGTCAGCTGAACTGCAGATTTGTGCTTGAATTAAAAACCCCATATAGGCTGATGTTGTGAAGCACCAGTTTAAAGATACCCTGGGCTCACTACAGAGTAATTGGTAGAAAGGAATTCCCAGTGAAATGTTAAGTACTTAATTATGAATTGTAAATTAAAATCGAGTGTTCAGTAGAGTTTTCTTAGCATTCACAAAAGGATATTCAAACTTAAGAGTTACTGATTAGTAATTATATCACACACAACTTGGCTTACAATGTAGCTGCAACATCCTTAAGAAATGAAAATAGGATTTAGTTAACAATTAGTCAGTTTACTTTAGTATTGGAAATGACTTTAAACTTAGTACCTCCACTATTTTGATCTTCACCTCATTATCGAGGTTAATTTGCATTTTGTTAGTCTATCTCATATAGAAAAGTGGAAGCCAATAACACCACCCAAATAGATGTAATTTATTTAATGAAATTAGAAAATTATTTCCCATAATGTTTTAATATTTGAATTCAGACCTTATATTAGTTGGTAATAATGTAACTATAATACATTTAAGATCATAAGATATGAGATCTCTATTTGATATTTTAATAAGAATAAGACATTTTTTTTAAAAAAAATAAGTGATATTTATGAGTTGATAAGTCTGGAATGTGATAAAAAGAGAAATAATCTCTTAAGTATTTATATTCATGGCTTCTTGTACAACTTATGAAGTATCATAACTTCCTGAAAATAGTAATATTATGAAGCCACTTGAAGATGTAAATTGCATACATGTTTGCATAATAGTCCAAATATAATAAGCGATAAAAATATACATAACTATTAAATATTAGATAATGGTATTTGCTTTTAAATAATTTTACCAGTAATGTTAAATTATTTTATTTTGTGTGCAGTTTATGAATTAGTTAATTTTTATACAAGAAATGTTGAGCATTAAGTATTATGTTATTCAGCTATAATAAATTTGAAGTCATATTATTAAAGAAATTACTGAAAAAGGCAAAGATCTAAAAAATAAATTTCAAATTTAGGATAAGACTTTAAACTATAATTGTCAAATTTATTGAGGGAAGAAAAGAAATAGAGATATAATTGTATTTTATAGCACATTATTAATAAACACTGGGTGAGCTAAAATTTTTGTTAGTAATAATATTTTGACATGATGTTTATTGAAGAACTATAATGAAATAATGGGAATATACTGAGAATATGAGAATAAAAGGAGAAAATAGGTTTTGTTGCTTTGATGACCATACTAATAATGTGTTTAGAATTCATTAGAATTGAATTATTAAATGATATATGGTGATGAGGAAAAAGAAAAGAATAGATTTATGTATATTTGGATGAAGATGGTTTATTGTATACATTTTTAAAAAAATCATAGTTATTAGCTTATTAAAAAAAAACATTTTTTGTTTCTGTGAGAAGGGAGATGTACCTTTTTTCTTTCTTTCTTGTTTGATTTTTTGGATGGTGGATATGTTAACTTATGAAATATTAAACTGGGTTGCTATGACAATGATAATATTAATATAAAATTATTTATTAATAATTGTTTTGTAAGATTATAAATTGATTTTATTTATTTTGAAAACATAAAAAAATATGTGAATAATAAAACATATGGTTTAGATTAAATTATTATTTTTTTGTTATATGTTTCATTTTAATTACCGCATTCATGATAGTAAATTATAAACAATACAAATAAGTGTTTAATATTTCAAATACATTTGTCATTTTTATTTGTATGATATTATACTAAGTAAATATGTCTAAAATATATATTTCCAGTGTAATTGTTTTTTTTTTTATTGAAATGAAAAATAGTATTGGTATTTTGAAATGTAAATTTTTATTGTATGTAATAATTCTGAAATATTCATTTATATTTGTCATTATTGTGTAATAATATTTTTTTTATTTATTTATGAAATACTACTAGAAATTGCTTAAAAGAGTTAGTATAGAAGATTACTGTAGTTACACTAATGTCAATAAGAAAATCTTATATGTAAGACTGAATAGTTAAAACTCATTATTCTCTTTCTTGTTTTTGCTTTAAATAGAACTATGTATAACTTTCTTTATATGATTTTTTTTTTATTTACATTAAAAATATATAATTGATTTAGCAAAATGGAGGGATAAGAGACAATGTTGTCTGCCTATGGACTAGAGCAGCTTATTGAGAAAATTTTATGAAAAAATGACAATTTATTATAAAAGGAAAAATCAATGAAATTGCTTCATTACATCATGAATCATCAGAATATTTATATCTTTTGAGATGAATGTTGCCTATATTTTAAAAATGAGATACAAACATCAGAAGATATATAAGAGGCACACTTACTAGCCTATATAATTTTATTAGATTGATTGATCAAATTTTTCTAAGATATGAATCAATTTAATTTCCCATCATATTGTTCTAGATAAAGCTAGCATCTATTCATTCATAGTATTTTGAAATAATACTTATTCATTAAATGATAGCTCTTCATATCATCATGAATATAAACTAATATGTATGTGTGCAGTGTCATATTAACTAAATAATTATTATTTGAAAGAGTAATTTGGATATATACATAAAACATCAGAATCAACAAAATGTACTTTGAATTTAAAAGTTCTCACAAATATATTGTATTCTACTAAACATCATATGATCACTATTTCTTATACTAGCACATTACTGTTACTAAAACAGGCAAAACTATCTCTACAGTAGTGCCACTCAGTGCCAACCAGAGTAATCAATGGATGCAGAAGGCTTATACATAAAATCCCTATCTAGTGCCTACTCATCCAATATCCCCAGACTAGCTTCTGGCTTGTTCCCTTCATCAGTAAAGAGCTTCGGATCTGATAGCACTGCACCTAGATTATCTGGAATAAAGACATAGTATTGGTTAGTTTGAAATACAAATCAGAACTGTGATGCCATTCTGGAAATATAGTATTCAAAGACTCTCATTCATGTTGCTTATTTATATTTGTCATATATTTTTATCTATCTTTATTTAAAATGTAAATTTACTTATTGACATAATATATAGTGAACAAATAAAAGATGAAAGTGCTGTGGGTAAATTTGGTTATGGTAATAGAAATGAGAGAGGACATAGAATTGTGAAATTTGCAGAAAAAGAAAAAACTTTATATTATGAATTCCTTTTTTGAGAAAAGCATTAAAAGGAAATGGACATGGAAGCATTCAAATGAAGGTACAGCAGAAGTGGATGTATTTTGACTAACAGAAAATACATATTTCAAGATTGTAAGTTTTTAATAAATTCAACTTGTGACATGATCATCGATTAATAAGAAGTAAGATATGTGTTAATGCAAAACTAAAGAGACAAAAATTATTAAGAAAAAGCAATATTTACAATTGATATTCCTAATCTTCAGAAACATTCTAATGAATTTAAATTAGAACTTGCAAATTGTTTTCAAGTTTTATTAGATTTTGAACACGATTCATATTTGAATGAAATTAATAAGAAAATAACTGATACACTTTTATAAACTGCAACAAAGATAGCTGGTAGAAAAAAACAGCGATTGATCAGTAAAATTTCTACTGAGACTAGAGAATTTATCAAGAAAAAGAGGAATATGAAGATATATAAAAATGATGCATTAAAAAGGATCGAATATCTTGAATTTTATAAAATGGCATCAAAAAGAGTTGATAATGATATAAGAAAGTAAAATTGTGAACTAGCAAGGAAAAAGCTGTAGAAGAGAATACAAATCTCAAGTGTAAAACACCATTTTGATATTGGTAGGAAATTTATGTCTGCAATAAGAAAAAAGATGGACCTATTACTAAAAAGAGAGACGACATCACTAAATGGGTAGAAGAGTTCTATCAAGAATTATATAGTAATAAAGAACAAGTACCCCCTTTATCTATTATATCTTCTGAATTGCCCAGAATTTTAAATGAAGAAGTGAGACATGCAATTAAATTTATGAAGAAAATAAAAGCTCCAGGTAATGATGGAATTATAAACAATATAATAAAAAATGCATGTGAAGAAATAGAAATTTTTTTGGCAATGTTATATGCCAAATGTCTAAGTGATAATGATGTATCAGATCATTGGATGAATGCAGTATTAATATTAATATTTAAAAAATGTGATAAAGATATTAGAAATTACAGATCTATCAGCCTTTCATCAGTTTTATACAAAATTTTTACCAATATAATTACAACATGTCTACAGAGAACATAGCATTTCAACCAAGCAAAAGAACAAGCTGGATTTAAAAGTGGTTTTAGTACAGTAGATCATTATAGAAAGGACCAATGAATATGAATTGCAATGTACCTCGGGTTTGTAGATTATGAAAAGACATTTGATTCTATAAGCATTTCTTCAGTGATTAAAGCCTTGGATCATCAAGGTATAGATCCATAATATTATCATATTCTGAAGAATATTTATAAAAATGCAACAGCAACAATTATATTATCTAATGATACTAGAAAGGTTAACATTGAGAAATGTGTAAAGTAGGTTGACTCCATATCACCAAAAGTTTTTATGGCTTTACTGCAGCAAGTATTTTGTGGGTTAAAATGGGAAGCTAAGGGAGTAAAAGTAAATGGAGATTATTTAAGTCATTTAGATTTTACAGATGATGTAGTTGTTTTTGCAAATAATGTTTGAGTTTCAAGAAAAGTTGCAAGAGTTATCAAATGAAAATAAGAAAGTAGGAGTAAAGGTAAATGTTAAAAAGACTAAAGTAATGTTCAATGGATTTTCTTAAAAGATGAAAATAAAGATTTGATTATGATGAGTTAGAAGAAATTAACAACTGCAAATACCTTGGTCAAATTATTACTACAGATGGAAATAATGGTTGAAATTAATCATAGAGTTAAACTTGGTTGAAATGCTTTTGGTAGAAATAACTTAATATTAAAAGAAAACAATCCCATGTGTTTGAAAAGAAAGATTTTTAATAATGGGTTTTACCAGTTTTTACTTCTGAATCTGAGACTTGGACATTTATTAGAAAAGCAATTTTTATTTAATATCTAACTCATGGATATGTTTTTAATACTTAATACATTAAAGTCATAAAAAGGTGTAATATAATCAGTCACATTTTTCATCTTGAAATTTTATCTTTTGATTAGAATAATCGATTACACATTCATAATTATTCATAAAGTCTGTTCCTATAATAGCTCCATGAATAAACCCTGCAATAATTAAAAATATATATTCAAAAATGATGGGAAATACCTGTATAGTTAGCCATGTTTGTTGTGTAAACAATATAGCTTTACATCCATTATCTAACATAACAGATGTTTGTCATAAGGGTAATGCATGAACTTGCAAATCTACTTTTGTTATTTTCCAAAATTATCAAAACTTAACTTCCTCTATCTGATAAAGCTTTAACTAATACTCCTTGAATGGTAATACTAATTTCTGGATAGCTCTTTACTATATAACTTTTTTTGTAATTGTTCAGATTCTATCTCGTCTAATGTAAAATTGACCAACTTTAAACAAAAAAAAAGTTCATTGCTTCCCTAATTAATGATACATTCCTGCAATGAGTAACATTCCAACATGATCCAATTTAGTTTAATGGGCTAGATTTAGGTGTAGCCCCTAGCATTTTCACTGAAGTATTCTGTAAATTGCTGATGGGATAGCTTCCTGTTAACTGAAGTCCCCCTTTCATGTTCATTAATATTTTTGCTAATACTATTATGATAAAACATCACATGACCACCATCTCTTATGCTTGTGTATAACTGTCATTAAAACAGACAAAACTCACTATACGTATGCCACACACAGCAAGCTAGAGTAATCAATGGATGCCAGAAGGCTTGTGCATAAAATCCTCATTTAGTGCCTACTCATCCAATATCCCCAGACTAGTTTCTAGCTTGTGGCCTTCATCAGTGAGGAGCCTTGGATCTGAGAGCACTGCATCTAGATCTTAGGATCTAATGCAACCCTCCAGCAACCACCTTTTATCTCCATTTAACTACAAAACTAAGTCTTAAACTGAAAACACTTTAATGTTTCCAATTCAAGCCCATCAGCTTATATAGTTATATGGGTCTGAACCCAGTTCAGTTCCCATACATTTTGGTGGCTTTGGTTCTTTAATAACCACAGTCACCAATATCCTATTAGGCAGGATTGGTTTTAAGCCAATAAACATCACTCACTGACGAAGGCCACAAGCCAGAAACTAGTCTGGGGATATTGGATGAGTAGGCACTAGATGGGGATTTTATGCACAAGCCTTCTGGAATCCATTGATTACTCTAGCTTGCTGTGTGTGGCACACGTATAGTGAGTTTTGCCTGTTTTAACGACAGTTATACACAAGCATAATAGATGGTGGTCATGTGATATTTATTGGCTTAAAACCAATCCTGCCTAATAGGATATCGGTGGCTATAGTTATTAAAGAACCAAAGACACCAAAATGTATGGGAACTGAACTGGGTTTAGACCCATATAACTATATAAGCTGATGGGCTTGAATTGGAAACATTAAGGTGTTTTCAGTTTAAGATTCATAGTTTTGTAGTTAAATGGAGATAAAAGGTGGTTGCTGGAGGGTTGCATTAGATCCTAAGATCTAGATGCAGTGCTCTTAGATCCAAGGCTCCTCACTGATGAAGGCCACAAGCCAGAAACTAGTCTGGGGATATTGGATGATTAGGCACTAGATGGGGATTTTATGCACAAGCCTTCTGGCATCCATTGATTACTCTAGCTTACTGTGTGTGGCATATGTATAGTGAGTTTTGCCTGTTTTAACTACTATTATGATACTGTCACTTTCTAGGATATTGTCTATTTGTATTTTGTTTATAGACTAGGTTTACCTCTATTTCTTCCATTTCTACCTAGCCTCATATGGGTTACAGTATAATGTTTACCTTTTCTTCTAGAGTAATATACATTTGAGTGTGATATATTGAACTATGTTTATCACCTAGCATTAAATATAGAATATATAGAAAAAATTTAAACTTTATTTTAAACTTTTCAATTACAAACAACTAGTTAGTAAAAACACTCAAATAAACAATACAGGTATTGTGTCCTGACCAGTGACAATATTAGCAGTCAAACATACACTTTTACATTCTTGAATATCAAATTTTAAGACAATGCTTTAACCAACTCGGGTATTCTTAAAATCTCAATATTTGAGAATATAAAGATGTAAGTTTGACTCCTATGCTAATATTGTCACTGATCAGGCCAGCAACACTTGAAGAAGAGTGGAGAATACTACTCAAAGCATTGTATAATTACTAATCTGTATTATCTATGTGTGTCTTATTACTAAAAAGTTGTTTGTATTCGAAAAGTTTAATTAAAGTTTAAAACTTTTCTACACATTCAACATTTAATGATGAATGATAGAAATAGTCCAACATATTATCACATCTAATATACTCATCTAATATACCATTATCACAAACTTTCAGGCAAACATTAATATTTTTTTCAACATTAAGATATATGCACATATAAAATAATAATGCAGATAGTTTTTTACTCATTCGGTTGTATAAAAAGGTCTTAAAATAAATGGCAATAATTTTCTTTATTTACCTTTAATACATTATACAGGCTTAACAAACTGCATTTATATATGTAATGTAAGCAAGATTCAAACTCAGATTTTCACATGATCCATGATCAGGTGGATCAGCAATATAAGATGGCACTGAGAGTTGTGGGTCGTGTGAAAGTCTGAGTTCGAATCCCGTTTATTTATCTTTGTAAATATTAAATTTTTCCAGTTTTATTTTTTAATATAATAGATATATTTGTAATTTATTTTTCCCAATATTAAAATTGTATGAGAAGAGTAGTATTATTTTATAAGGGAATGAGATGTGTTAAAATTTAGTATTTTATGTTGTTCAAAATATGTGAATCAGATCATTAGTCAGATACTTTTAAAAAAGTAATATTTCTAAATTATTATTCTATGTTTAGAAAAGAATAAAAACTGTTTTTTAATATAGAACGGGTCCTGTTCTGTGTATTTATTAAAGATGCCATTCATAAAGTAAATTTGACTTTTTCTTGATTATAAGGTTTATTACTATTTATATGTCATGATTAATAAATTTGTTAAATTTAAATTAGCCTGTTGTTATTAGAATTTTATTCTCACATCCAATAATGTTCATTAGATTAATTAGTAAATTAACATAGTTAATATGTACTACATCATGTTTAGAATCTCAGTTTCAGTGAACAAGAATGCAGAGTTATAATGGTGAAAATTAAGGAAATATGGAGGGATTCAAACAAACATTTATAGGATAATCCTCTAGGCAAGAAGTGGCACTGAAGATCATGGTCCAGCACCATTATTATCAATAAATGTAATCACCCATAGCACATTAGATCCTTTCACAATATTTGCTTTCATTTTTAAAAGCTAAATGGTATTCAGCAGATGAGCACTTATCTACAAATGATCATCAATAAAATAAATTCAAATTTTTATTGTTTCAGCATCCACTCTTACTATTATCATTGTAACTTCTCTATCATGGATTATATATACAATCTAAGAGAGGGTTAAAATTAAATTTAAATAATAGCTTAGCTAATTTTAATATTTATAAAAAAAGGAGTTTAACTATATGTTTTAAAATTTTTAAATTGTGTAAAATTAAAAAGAAACCAGAAAAATATAATAAATTTAACTTTTGATAAAAACATTTTTTTATTCCTAATAGAAAGAAATTAATTAAAAAGTAAAATTTAAAGAAATGAAAATTGTGTCTTTTTAAAATAGAAAAATATTTAGATAAAATTTTAATTTAATTAAAGATAAACCAATAGATTAGTGAAGCAGAGTGAAAGAGATTAAATTCCTTAATCCTGAATATTTATTACAAAATATGTTTGGCCTTGTTTTCTTCTATAAAAAAAATCTTATCCAACAAATAAAATATTAAGATAAACTTTAGCATTGTGATTGGAAAATAGAATTAATTACTTTTAAAAAAAAATTAATTTGCTTAATAAAACAGTGAAGATAGATAATCCACACAACAATGAGTGTTAGATATAACTTTTTTCTTATTGTTTTAATCATTTCTATTGAAATTTTAACTATTCTACTGTGCTGTAAGAATGATTTTCAGTTAGCTGTATTCACACATATGTACTATTGATGAATATATATATTATCAGGGTTTGCCCCATATTTCTGAGATATAGTCTAAGGATATAGTGAGATGACCAAAGAGTTGCTGAAATAATTGCCTAGTTAATCCTGGCAGTGTCAGGTCTGTTTGCTGTTACTATATATTAATTGCCTATAATGTCTGCTGAAAATCATCACAGAAGAAATAACCCATGGACAGAAAGAAAGATACTAATTATCTACCTAATTTTTTTTATCATTAAGTAAAGTGAAGTACACAAAGTCATGACAAAAAAACCAACTTGAGATTCATAAACAATAGAAACCATTTTAACAAATTGAAATATTAAATATTTCAAATGCTGAAAATAAAAAACTATGAAAATGTTGAGCTCAACAAAATATGGTAAGATCATTTCATTTGGCTCTTATTTTAATAATTATGAACTTTGTTAATAATTTTCAAAATTAATTTAATTATGTGAAGTGACTTTTAACTTTAATCTAGCAGTAATGTTAATCTAACTTCATTTATATATATATCAAATGACATTTGTTTTTTATGAGCCAGAATATTAATTAAATTAAGGCGGTGTAAAAGAATTAAGTAAAATGAACTAAGCCATGATATGCTTGATTGATTTTACTTATCCATTCTAAAATATTTTATTGATTATATACATTCATAAATGCAAGGAGCTAGAGAAAGTTAATTTCTTTTATTTATTTTTTTGTTATTAATAAATTGATATTGTTAAAAAAGCTTAATTTCTCATTGATTTCTCATCTGTCAGACAAGTATTTGACATGTGTTTATTATTTAGAATGTTATGATGTATCTGTTCTGTTAGTGATAATTAAAGCATATTCTACTGAGGTAACATGTATATGTGGGGTAGATGATGATCAGTAAATATGATAGGTGTGTCTTGAGACCAGTCTGATCATCATATAGAACTATGATTAAATAGGATAAAATTTTAAAGTTATAGACATTCTATCTTGTACATGATCACTTGTTGGACATCAAATTGATAATCATTCCCTAGAGTCATGAAGGTAAATATAATCATTAGCAAGCATAATTTTATTACACTAGATGGATGGATGAAATAAGAAAGTGTGCAGGAGTGATGTGGAGAAGAGAAGCTAAAGATTGGAGAAGATGGATTGAATTTGGAAAGACCTTCATCCTACAGTGGATTGATAATGGTTGATGATTTATATATATATATATATATATATATATCATCATCAACCATATATCGAACGTCTATGCTCGTTACAATATATATATATATATATATTCAAAGCATAAAGCTAAACTAGTCAATAAATAATCAATATTATTTCAAATTTAGAACTTAACCAGACTAGCTGAGAAAATAAACTCTAAAGCACTACCAATGGTTTCACTGATACAAGCAGACTTTTCAAGTGTAAATAATTACAAAATAACATATTTATACTAAGCATTATCCACAATTCCCCTTACCTTCCATACATTCTTAATATTAAAAGAAATTTTAAATAAATTAATTGTTTCAGAATCATAAATTTTTAATAATAATGTTTCTTTAATTCCTCTTTTTATTTCTAACCCTATTTTATGTACCTTTATTCTTTAATTTATGCTCAAACTACTCTGACCTATATATACCTTCTTACAAAAGCAAGGATAATATATATTATTCCAGAAATAGTCTTTCTATCAAAAATTTCAAGCAATTTTGTTATTTCCAAACAAATTACTATTTTTACGTACAGTTTTATAAGGAGACAATTTAATTAAATGACAAAGAAATAAAATCATATTTTTCTTTATCCTTGACATCATTACAAATATTATTAAATAAAATACTTTTAACAAATTTATAAGAGTAGCTAATACTCAAATAATCTTTATAAAACTGACTTTTTTGAAACAAAGCTACCCCACTACAATTATTTAATCTCTTATTTCTATAACAATAATTTCGTAAAGCAGTTTCTTTATAAAATACAGATTGATAGCTATCAGGTTTAATTATAGACCTTAACTCTTACTTTTAACATAATGACTGCATCATCATCAATAGTAGTCTGTCCAATAGACAGGTCCAGAGAGTAGTCACTACATCAGTTCATCCATTCTTCCATTCCATTCTCTTCCTTGCCCACTTCCTCAATTCCACATAACTCCTTCCATCTCGTATATCATCCAATAATGTCAATCTCTTCCATCCTTTCTTTTTATTTCCACTCACCATTCCTTCCAAAACATCTTTCATTAAACTATAATCTTTTCTTAGTATATGTCCAATCCAGTTTCTCTTTCTCTCTTTGATACTTTCAATCAATCTTCTTTCCTCATTAACTCTTTTCAAAACTTCTTCATTTGTTATTTTATTCACCCAACTGATTTTTTCCATTTTTCTCCATGTCCACATCTCAAAAGCTTCCAGTCATTTCTTAATTCTATTACTCAATGTCCATGTCTCACAACCATACATTAATACACTCCACACATAACATTTAATTAATCTTTTCCTTAATTCTCTTTCCATAGGTCCACAGAATATCTTCTTTCTTTTTACAAATGTCACCTTTGCCAATGCTATTCTTCTTTTAACTTCATCTTCACTTCTTCCATCCTCACTCAACCAACAACCCAAATATCTAAATCCCTTCACCTGCTGCACCATGTCATCATGGATTCCAATTTGCAGTCTTTTTGCATCTCTCCCTATCCATAAACACTTAGTCTTTTCAATATTAATCTTCATTCCATATGCCATACATCCTTCTTCCAATTTATTCAACATATTCTGAAGATCCTTTTCTTCCTCAGCAATAAGAGCCATATCATCTGCAAATCTTATACACTTTATTACTCTCCCTCCAACATTTGCTCCTCCACAGTCCAAATAATTATTTATCATATCTTCTAAATAAATATTAAACAAAACAGGTGACATACTACATCCTTGCCTAACTCCACTTTCTATATTCACTTCATCAGTCTCATTACATCCAAATCTAACTCTTATTCTTTGCCCATTATACATATTCCATATCAATCGTCTTTCTTTCCAGAATACTCCTTTATCTCTTAAGATAGACATCAGTTTATTCCAGCTTACTCTATCAAATGCCTTTTCTAAATCTACAAAACATATACCAATTCCTTTATCTCTTTCAATATATCTTTCTGCAATTGTCCTAACAATACCAATAGCATCTCTTGTGCTTTTCCCTTTCCGAAAACCAAACTGTTCTTCAGCAATATAATAGTCAACCTTCCCATAAATCCTTTGAGTTAAAATCCTCAATAACACCTTAGAAACATGAGACAATACACTTATTGTCCTATACTCTTCACATTTAACAGCTTTCAAACAATTATCAAACAATTATTCTTTACATTTTTAATCACCAACAGTTCTAAACATTTTAATTTAACAAAATCTAACTCCCCTCCTTCTATCACATATTTTATAAAAGGATCAAAGAATTAAACTCATTTACTAACTCCTTCAATTTGTCATTCTCATATACAAACAATCATCCATATATCTTACAAATAACTTTAAATGTAAACATTTCTTCTTTATTTAAATATAAACAATATTTCTTTATTTGGAAGAGAAAATTATTATTAATGATTGTTTATAATTAAAGTTATTTGTTAGATATGTGAGTGACTGTTTGTTTGTAGTTGAGAAAGATAAATTGAAAGTTGGTAAATGAGTTTAATTGTTTTGATCCTTCTATAAAATATGTGACAGAAGGAGGGGGGTTAGATTTTATTAGATTAATTTTTTTAGATCTATTGGTGATTAGAAATGTAAAGAATAATTGCTTGGTATGTAGTCATTGTGTTAAGAGTTAAGGTCTATAATTAAAGCTGATTGCCATCACTCTGTATCTCATAAAGTAGATGCTTTAAGAAATTATTGTGGGGTAGTTTTGTTTCAAAAAGGTCAGTTTTATAAAGCTTATTTGAGTGTTAGCTACTCTGATAAATTTGTTAAAAGTATTTTATTTAATAGGAATAATATTTGTAATGATGTTAAGGATAAAAAAAATATGATTTTATTTATTTGTCATTTAAATTGTCTTTTTATATAATTGTATGTAAAAATAGTAATTTGCTTGGAAATAAGAAAATTTCTTTGAAAAGGTGTTTTACCTTGAATAATTTATTAAATAATACAAAGAAAAATTTTGATTAAAGAAATATACAAGTAGGGTTAGAAATAAATATCTTAATTCTGCTTTATAAATCCATGAAAAAGATACAGGCCATACTATTTTGATATTTTGTCTTATTTGAGAGAAATGAAATAAAAAGAGGAATTAAAGAATTTTTATCGAATCTTTATTATTAAGAATTTATAAATTCTGAAACAATTAACTTATTTAAAATTTCTTTTAATATTAAGAATGTATGGAAGATGAATGCAGTTGTGGATACTGTTTAATATAAATATGTTATTTTGTAGTTCTTTATACTTGGAAACTGTTTGTAGCAGTGAAACTATCCGTAGTGTTTTAGAGTTTACTTTTTTGGCTAGTCTTGTTGAATTCTGAATTTGAGATCATTTTGATCATGTACATATGTATAGAGCAGTCACTTGCTCATGAGTTTATTCATTCCAACTCCAAAAGAAAAAAAAGGATAGAAAAACAAAAGAAAATAACACTATACTAGAGGTGACTTTTGTGATCAACTATAGAAATTAATTCATGAATTTTCTGATTTATTATTTCATTTATTTTATATTTTGAAGTGCTGTTTTTTTAACTTTTTCTGCAGCAAACTATTTTTTTTTGAAAGCTTTCACACCTTTGCTAATTTTAGTTTTACATAGTTCATGTTCATGATAAAAATACTTCTTTTTAGGAACTCATGTTCTGTTTACTCATTTGACATGTTCAAGTGAATGATGATATGGTTTTACATCAGTAGATTGACTTATATTAATATAACTAAAAAACTAAAGGGCATATGGATTGGTCTTATGATTTTATCATCATATTTTTATCATTCTACCGAACATTGTCAAATGAAATTTTGCTAATATTCAAATTGTCATAAATAAGGATCCATGGCTTAATTCTACAGAATTAGGCAAAGTAAAAGTTCCATATATAACTAATTTAGTAGCAATACTATATCACTGAGAGGAAATACTCTCTATCTTTTAACTTGTTAACATCAACAGCAGACATGAATCTGTGCTGCATCTAAATATCTAAGTCCATTTTTGTGCAATAAAAGCTATTACGTTATATTTAATTTGGCTTGCATTCTCTAATTGTTGTCTTTTGAAACTGAAGATTTTTTTAACACTAGTGATAAAAGATTTAAATCATCTGAATGTTAATTTCTAAACTAAAGTTTTATATGTTGGATTCAAATCATTAAGTACATTCTATAGATTAATCATCTGCCTATTTTGAAACTAGATAACAAGAAAATCAAATCTTATTTTGCTTTTAATATATTGAAATTAAAAATTCCCCCAATCGCATTTGAATTCATTTTCATTCTCAATTCATAAGTAGTTCAGTTCCAAAGCCAACTTTTATAAAAATCTAAGACAAATTTAAAGTTAGCATATTGTTTACTAGTTTTTATTTCAAATATCTGTGTTTCTACCTGTAATAATAATATTTTATTTCATTTTCTCTTCTAAAATTCATATAATATGAATACCAACTAATTTTTAAATACTGCCATAAAACTGATATATTAATTATATCAAATGCCTTCAACCAATCAGTAAAATCAATATATAAATTACTTTTTTGTACCTGACAGTTTGTCAGCAAGAAAAAAAAAACATGACTATAATACTTGTTGATTTACTAAATTCACATTGATTCTCTAGTAAGAATTCATCTATGACTGGAGAAATCTTTTTAATAAAATCCCCTTGAAAATATCATTATTTTAAAATAATTCCTTCAGTAATGTTTATTTTATTAATTTTAAAAAAATAGAATAATTGAAACATTCTTAAGATAAAGTGGTATAACTGCCCGATGCTATGTATTCCTAAATTTTATTATTTTTGAATATAGTATATTTCCACAATATTATAAAACTTTTTCATGTATCTCATCAACATTTATAGCATTTGTTTTTTTAATATTGCAAAAAATTGATTTAAATTTACTAAAAAGGATATTTTTGATCAAATGCAAATGGATATATCATTAAAAATCACCTTCTCATTTCTTGTATCATTATTCAAAAATTGATCATAGTATTTCTTCCACTTGTTTGACTTGTTGTGGAACCATAGAATTAATAGGAATATATAATTATTTAGGTCCATATGTTTTTTTTTTTACTTTGTCTAAAAACATCTAAGACAACCATGATCCATCAGTAATTTTTAAATATTTATATCAATTATTTAACTTCTACCTTTAAATTTGTTTCTTGTTTGCTAATTAGAACGTTTAATTTATTATTCATTCAAGCAAAAAATGCCATATTTTCTTTGACTCAAGTGAATCATTAATGATTTCTCTTTTTAGTGGAACCCATAATACAGGGGTCCCCAATCTTTTTGCACTTAAGAGCACATTCTATAATATCAGCCAGGTGGCAGGCATCTTTTATTTTTTCAACCAGGTCGTAGGCACCATTTATTTTTTCAAAGTAAATTTATAGTTGGATATTGTTAATAATACACATAATGTACAAAAAAATATTTATTTCAAAAATAAAATTTTAATATATAATTAACATTTATATTTTTATGCTGTAAAAGTATAGTATGCCCTACAATTTGATTACAATATAATACAATAAATTATAAGAAATTTTAAAAATTAAATTTATTTGTATCAGATAAATAAATTTTTATCATGTTTGGATAGCGGTGGACACATGTAAGGTCTGCAGGCACCATGGTGCCCACGGGCATAGGGTTGGGGACTCCTGCCATAATAGATGTGTTTGTATTCATAACACACTCTTTAAAAAAGTCATACAAGTTTCATAATTTTTAAATTCTAAATTAGCTATTTTAGTATTTTATAACTATTGAAATCTAGCATGAGTAGTGATTGGAATATTATATATTTTTAAGGTAAATATTGTTTTATCATGAAGTATAATCTAAAATATGTCCAACAATATATGGAGTTGTAAGTGCTCATACAACATAAACTTTTATTACATTCTTACTCCTAATACCAATGTTTTGTGGGTAGATGAATCCATGTTTTTATAGGTATTTTGCTATCAAACAAGTTGTTTTAATAATTCAATTCATATGTTATGGAAAAATTTAATAACAAAAAATTTGAATTTACATCATTAATACAATTATTTCCATTAATTTTTGCCAAAGTTTATTGTTTACATCGATATGATCATTAATATTTTCAAGAAAAAATTGAATTTTTTAATGATATTGATGTAATAATGGTATCCAGCCAAAAGTAAATACTTTCTTTACCTGAATATATTATTTGAGCATTTGCACTAATCACATGATCAAAGTATCATTGTACAAACCAATTTTTAAGATCATTAATCTTTATCTGATACACTGAATGATTTCAAGAATAGAAAAATTGACTTCACATCAAATCTACACCTTGCAGTCTCTTTTTGCAGATTGGTGTGCTCTTCCAGAAAAAAATAAAACATCACTTGTCCTAATTCATTTTATTTTCCTGTAATATGAGTTTTATTAAGAATAAATATATATATATTATTTTAAACAGTTTCTTAACTACAAGAATGTCCTTCATTCAAGACTTAAAAGAGTTCACATCAAATAAACTTTGCCGATTACTTTATCTCTATTACTGATATTATGATTAATTTTATTGATTGATTAGGTAATTTATAAGGTATTTTATGGCTTGGATTAGTAATTCACTAAGCATAGAATATTAACTAGACAGTGCAAGATATGCCACTTCTGTGAGAGGCTGCAACATTCTTAAATATAACTGCCTAAACATATAATCTTTGATACCTGTCCCAAATCCAGATTCACCCTGTCTCAATAATAGTAATACTATCTTGAACAAAAATTACAACTGAAGATTAACAGTTTATTAAATCTGTATTAATTATTGCTTTTTTTTAATTTCTTAAATATTGCGCTAAAATAATAAAAAAGAATTTGGAATCAGTCTTTCCTGCATGTAATTAAAAAATGAAAATACAGTTGTATAAATAATCATCTACCATAGTTACAATGTGAAAATAACTAATGATATAAGAAGATCGTGATGATTAGATTCCACACTATCTTAAGTATTTGCAAACGATAAAATAAAAGAGGAATATACAAAACATCAGAAGGCACTTTTGATTGGATACTATTTAATGATATTATTCACATTAATCTTTGAGAAATATAGAAATAATTCCACGTTGTATAGATGGATGAAATTAAAATTTAGAAAATAAATTCAGTCTTTTTTTCGGCAGCGATTTATATAGATTGAATTTGAAAACATGAGAAATAAATTTAAATATCTAGGAAATAATATATATGTGTGTGAATATATAATTATGCTTAATGTTGTTTACAGTAAAACGTAAGATTTAAAATGGAAATTTTAAAAGATTAAAATGATTAATGAAAAAATAAATGAAAAGTGTATAAGAATGATTGATAATGATATTAGAAGTCTTTAATAAGTACAATACCTGACTTAGAGTTAATGGAAAGATATTATAATTAAAGAATACGACAGAATTACCATAGAATTTTTAAATTGAATTAATGAAAAAACAACTGAATACTGTTTAATAAAATTAATTTAATGCAGTCGCATTTCGTATTGTTTGTTTAAAGTATGTGCAGTCATGAATTTTAGTATAAAATGATGACAATGATAATTTTAATAAAAATATTGAATTTTATTATACATATATAATATTTTTCCAATTAAATTGTGTTAACTACAAACTCTTACTAACATTATTAAATATAAAATTTAGTCATAGTACATTTTTATCCAATTACCTCGATTTGGCTACCTGCTAACTTACATTTCATTTACAACGTTGCAGAATTTTAATAATTGTCATTTTTAATAGAAAAGTAATCATTTTATGTAAATGAAAACTTTCATTGAAATTATAATAAGGTCGGGAGCTTGGAATTTGAAAAAAAAAAAGAAGAAAAATTATAATAGTCTTAAAATGAATTGTGATTTTAGATAATTAAAATTATAATTTTAATAATTATAGTTTGATATAATCATAAAGCTAAATCAAGTTAAGAAAATGCAGTGAATATGTTTATGTATGTAATATATTTACGAGAAATAAATTTTAATGCCCTCAGTGCAAATTTTAACTTTAATATCATTAACTGACAAATAAAAGTATGATAAATAGACTTTACTTCATACTAATATTTTAACCTTTAAACCAATCTTGTCTTATAATATAGAATTCGAAGTATATTAGATCACATCAAAGTAGTAGCCATTACTTTTCATTATTAGCTTTATGCTATAGATTTTTTTTTAAAGTCAAAATATATAATTGCCAATTTAATATGTATTTAAACTAAATTATATAAAACTTTATTAAGGATTTAATATACAGAAAAGACAATTATAGCCTCATTTCAAACTATACTTTTGTTTAAATTATATATATATGTGTGTGTGTGTATGCATTATTAATAATTGCATTAAGAATAGATTTAATAAATGAAAATAATTTAGAATTGTCTAATGCAAATTAAAATTTTAATGTGGTAATTTAATATTAAATAAACAGACTTATCTCTCACACAGCATGGATTTCAAATGCGATGTAACCTTATCACATATATTAGAATTCTAAACATTATTCACCAAGTCACGACTGCAGCTAGAATATTATATATAATTAGCTTTGTATGATACATTGTATTTTTAAAATAGGAATGTGGAAGTACATAATCACTATTTTATAGTGGGTTTAAGCTAGTCATGTAATTTTAAATACTTACTATGCAACAAAGATAATTATAGGCTCATTTCAAATCTTATATTCATTTGCAATTATTGTAAATGTTAAACTAAATATGATATATTAACAAATATACTGCGAATAGATATTTTATGTCAGATAATAGATAACTAGCAATTAATAATATTGAAGTGTTTTCATTTATACAAAGTATCAGTATTACTTGTGGACCAATAGTTCTTCAGCCATCAGAAAATTGAATAGAGAATGAGAATTTATTGAACAATTGGCAACCAAATTATATGAAGAGACTTTTAACAAGATTCATTGATTTCTGATCATGGTAAAGATGCCAAGGATTGTGCATGATATTTACAAAAAAAAAAAAGAAGTTATTTTTAACCATGGAAATCTTCATTATATTTGTACCTTTTATATAATTGCATACATTAATAGATATTATTCAAAGGATATATATTGAAATTAATTCACTTTTATTGAATACTTTTCTGTACCACTATTTGATCACAATAAGCTCATGGAGTGGACCAACTTCATCTTATAATTTTCACTTGCTAAAAATTCTAGTGACACAAAATATGGAAAATCTAAAGAAAATCTTTGTTAAAAATCTGTTTGTGTATAAATGTGTTAATGATATTAATACACACAAACAATTTTATTTATAAAATAATTGCTTTATAAATGAAGTAATCATGTTGTCTTATGAATTATATGAACTGCTTAAAAA
Organism: Epiperipatus broadwayi; assembly: GCA_028023455.1. NCBI lineage: Eukaryota > Metazoa > Onychophora > Udeonychophora > Euonychophora > Peripatidae > Epiperipatus > Epiperipatus broadwayi. The sequence continues at coordinate 6,316,570 of JAQFVV010012420.1, forward strand.
AATACCTTACATATTATTACCATAATTCTAATTGTAATATTTTTTGCCATTATTTCATTCTTAATTTTTATTTTCCTTTGTAATTATATTAATTTTTAGAAGGTTTATTAAATTTATAAAAATAATTTAATGTTTGAATTTATTTCTGAATGCCTTCTCCTCTGTTTTTTCTGGCATCCACTCTATTTTATATTTTGATAGTTATGCTTATTTTTTTTTTTTTATAAAAGATGTTTTTATATAATCTATTGTTTTATTTTGCTTAATAATTTGTTACTAATGACTTTATGTTTCAAAGAAAATTTTATTGCTTAGTTCAAATATATGTAGGCAAAATTACATAGCTAAAATAAACATTGTTTTTGTAATTTGCACAAATCAATATTTACATAATATATATTGTGTTACTTAGATCATTCTCATATTTCTGCTTTCACAGAGCTACATTTTAATCTTTGATTTATAAATGACCATTTGGTCCACAAAAATATCTGATGAAGAAATCTTATCTCTTAGTCTTATTTGTTCTATTTTATTATAAAAAATATTTTAACATCTTCTATTATTTTCATTTGTGTGTGTGTGTTCATCTCATGTAACATATGGAAAATAGTATAAATGTGGCAGCATAAATGCTTAGGGAAAGACCTCTAGGAAAAGAATTCACAAAGTATTCAAATGGAAGTATTCACATTTCTGTATATTGTTGATATTAAAAACTGTATATGATCAAGTCTCTGACAAGTATAAAATAGGTGAGATTGAGTTTCATTTTCCTTTTGAAAAAGAGTCTATTGCATCTATATTATTAATATGTCTTCTACACATAAAATATAAAGTAGGCAATGACTACTCATTTATTTTAAGTGAGAAGTCCAATTACTTTGATTCCATTTTCCATAATCTAAACCTTCAAGACAATTGTCTACTGTTAATACTAAGCATTGGTATAATAGCTTCAGAAGATAAATTTAGACTAAGCAATTATGAACTCCATTATATAAATTTTTGTTTGGGGATCTTTAATCTCTATGAGGGACCTATGTAATACTTCCAAGAAATATCTATATAGGGATGGCCAATCCATGGAAGTAATTTTTTAAGTACTTTATAAGTGATGAAAAGATTGATGATGAAATGCTTAGAGTTTTTTGCATTTTAAAGGATTGGATTGACTGAAGACTAAATCCATTAAATAATGTTGGCATTTTCAGGTGCTTTAATGACATCATAATGATTCTCCCCTCCCAATAGTATTTTATATTGTATATATATATATATATGAATGATTTTTTAAAATGTTACTACAGGTAAATAATATGTAATTTTTGTAATGATTAGTTGTACTTTAGAATATATTGAGAGATATGATTGGGAAAGAAGAAAATTATTTTTTGTGTGTTTTTCTTTCAATTTATCTTATATTAATTTTCACATAGTTAAACAAATGGCGTGAAGTAGAAAAACCAAGATCTTGGAGGAGTTTCTTTGAAATATTTGTTCATAGCAATGAAGACCTGTTTATTGACCATGCATGGGTTTTATTCATATTGAACGCAAAGCAATATTTTTTAGTACATTCTTCTAATATAAGTATTTGTTTCTTTGTTATTGTAAATATTGTTACATCATTCATATATGCCTTGTGAGATATTACTTTATTGTAATTAGGGTATATATATTCATGAGAACTTCTGTTCTATTGTTTTAGGAAGTGAATTAATATACACTGTAAGTAATAATGCACTTGAATATGATACTTGTGATAATATAACTGATATAAATGATGATGAGTTGTTCCATTTAAAGTAGCATGAATTTCTTTGTATAAAAGTAGGTTAGTAAATAGATATATTAGTGATTTTGGTAATGATGTATTATTTATTAATTAGCACTGAACCAAATGCTGCCTGAATGTCAAGTTGCACTGCAATTGGACTATATTATTTGTCTGATCTTACATTGCTGACAATATTATGAAATGAGAACTTTTTATCCTGTCAATGATCTTTCTTTACCGAACTATATTGGAGAAATGATGGACAAGAAATAAGGTTTCATATTGTTTTTTATATGAACTCTAGACCTTCAATTTTTAGTGGACCCATTAAAGTTGATCATATATTATCTACACATATTTATTGATTTCTTTATGAAAGAATTATTGAAATTATGTATAGCTCTTATTATTTTATATATTTTCTTTGATAAAAAATTGGAAAGATTTGATACATATACTGTTGTAATATCATTTATGTATATAGAGAGAAATTTAGGATGGTATTTATTGTGTGGTGACATGAGTTAGGCATGCTTGCGATATTTTTAGCCAATGCCATTTGTGGCTAACAACTCATTTCTTAGGTCTTCAAGGAAATTGAATGAAGACTGAAATGCTTCTCTGTTGAAGTTTAATCTTGAAATACACATAAAAAGGTTGTAGCATATTATTTCTCATAAATATTGTATCTCCAATGTTAATAGCTTGGGAAATTCACTATGTTGAAAAATAATCCAGTACTCGGCAAATATACTATCTTTACCAGATATGAGAATGAGTTAAGATAATTTTCCTTCTTTTTGCTGCTAAGTAGTATCTTAGTGTCTCACATGCTGTATTACTTATTTTTGTTGATGCACATTGAATTGTTCTTTTGCGAAAATTGTCTTCCAAAGCTGAGAATCTAGTTGGTTGAGATGATTATCAAGTAATGTGGTCTATCATCATCATCATCAACCATTATCAATCCACTGCAGGATGAAGGTCTCTCCAAGTTTAATCCATCTTCTCTGATCTTTAGCTTCTCTTCTTCACAACACCCCTGCACATTTTCTTATTTCATCCATCCATCTCACATGTGGTCTCTTTCTGGGTCTTTTACAATCTCTTGGAATCCAGTTTAAAATTTCAATTGTCCATATATTATCATCTCTTCTAGCAATATGTCCAGCCCAACTCCATTTCAATCTTTTAATTTTTTCAATAAGGTCAGTAACACCTGTTTGTTGTCTTACCCATACATTGCGTTTTTGATCTCTTCTTGTTACTCCCAACATACATCTCTCCATAATCCTTTGAGTGGTCTGAAGTCTCTGTATTGCTCTTCTATTAAGTGTCCAAGTCTCAGATCCATAAGTAAGAACTGGTAAAACACATTTGTTAAAAACCATCCTTTTCAAACACATAGGCATATTTCCTTTTAGTATCAAGTTATTTCTACCAAAAGCACTCCAACCAAGTTTAATTCTATGATTAATTTCCTCCATTATGTTTCCATCTGTATTAATAATCTGACCAAGGTATTTGTAACTGTTAACTTCTTTTAATTCTTCATAAGCAATCTTAATTTTCTTATTTTGAGCAAATCGATTAAACATTACTTTAATCTTTTTAACATTTATCTTTAGTCCTACTTTTCTACTTTCATCTGCTAACTCCTGCAACATTTCCTGCAGCTCTGACGCATTATTTTCAAAAACAACTACATCATCTGCGAAAAATACTCTCCATTTACTTTCACTCCTTTAGTTTCCCATTTTAATCCACAAAATACTTCTTGCAGCACTGCTATAAAGAGTTTTGGAGATATAGAGTCACCTTGTCTTACACCTTTCTCAATGTTGATTTTTCCAGTATCATTATGTAATCTAATTGTTGCTGTTGCATTTTTATAAATATTCTTTAAAATATGACAATATCCTGGATCTATACCTTGATGATCCAATGCTTTAATCACTGAAGAAATGTGTATAGAATCGAATGCCTTTTCATAATCTACAAATCCAAAACATAATGACAACTCATATTTGTTTGTCCTTTCTATGACTTCTCTCAATACCTGGATATGATCTATTGTACTAAAACCACTTTTAAATCCAGCTTGTTCTCTTGGTTGGTGGAAATCCAAAGTACTCTGTAGACGAGTTGTAATTATCTTGGTAAAATTTTTATATAAAACTGATAAAAGGCTGATAGGTCTGTAATTTCTAATATCTTCTTTATCACCTTTTTTAAATATTAATATTATTACTGCATTCTTCCAATCTTCCGGTACATCTTTATCATTTAGACATTTGGTATATAACTTTGCTAAAATTGTTTCTATTTCTTCATTTGCTTCTTTTAATATATCAATTATAATTCCATCATTTCCTGGAGCCTTTCCTTTCTTCATACACTTAATTGCAAGTCTCACTTCTTTATTTAAAATTCTGGGCAATTCAGAAGATGTAATAGATATAGGAGGTACTTGTTCTTTATTACTATATAATTCTTGATGAAAATCTTCTACCAATTTCATGATGTCATCTCTCTTTTTAGTAATAATTCCATCTTTTTTTCTTATTGCAGATATAAATTTCCTACCAATACCAAAATGTTGTTTACCATTTTTGAGACTTTTATTTTCTTCTACAGCTTTCCTTGCTATTTCACAGTTATACTTTCTTATATCATTTTCAACTCTTTTCCGTACCATTTTACAAAATTCGAGATATTCAATTCTTTTTAATACATCATTTTTGTATATCTTCATATTCCTTCTTTTCTTCATAAATTCTCTAGTCTCAGTAGAAATTTTATTAGTCAATTGCTGCTTTTTTCTACTAGCTATGTTTGTTGCAGTTTTTAAAAGTGTATCAGTTATTTTCATATTAATTTCATTCAAATCTGAATCATGTTCAAAATCTCCTAACACTTGAAACCTATTTGTAAGTTCCAATTTAAATTCATTAGAATGTTTCTGAAGTTTAGGAATATCAACTGTAAATATTGTTTTTCTTAATAATTTTTGTCTCTCTAGTTTTACATTAACACATAACTTACACCTTACTAATCGATGATCACTTCCTGTGTTAAATTTATTAAGAACATTACAATCTTGAAATATGTATTTTCTGTTAGTCAAAATATAATCCAATTCTGCTGTACCTTCATTTGGATGCTTCCATGTCCATTTCCTTTTAACATTTTTCTCAAAAAATGAATTCATAATATAAAGTTTTTCTTTTTCTGCAAACTCCACAAGTCTATGTCCTCTCTCATTTCTATTACCATAACCAAAATTACCTACAGCAATTTCATCTTTCATTTGTCTACCAATTCTAGCATTAAAGTCTCCCATAACAATTTTAAAATGTTGTTTACTCTGATCAAAAGCCTTTTGTACATCCATATAAAAGTCTTCTACTACTTCATCACTATGAGAACTTGTTGGGGCATAAACCTGAATTATCTGCATTTGGTATCTGCTATTAAGTTGTATAACTAATCTTGCCACTCTGTCCGATACACCACCAATCTCCACAATATTGTTCTTCCACTTTTTATTTATAATGAATACTACTCCACTTGTATTTCTAATATGTGTATCTTTATAATAGAGTATATGTCCACTTTTTAAATCAATTGTTTCTTCTCCTTTTCTTCTAATTTCACAAAGTCCAATAATGTCCCATTTAATATAAGACAGTTCTTCTTCTAATTCTTGCAGTCTTCCTTCACTTGAAAGTGATCTGCAGTTGTAAGTACCTAAATAAAAAGTCGTCATCAAATGGCAGCCTGGGTCTGCAATCAGGGGATTCTTAGTACCCTCCGCCTTCAGCCACCAACCGCTGCCTTGGTTGGTGACTTTACAGCCTCCTGGGAATAAGGGACATGCTTTATTTTTGTCTGTCATAATTGTATATATGTATTTGAAAAATATTTATAATTTACACAAACATTCATTCTGCCTTATCAGGCACTGAGAAGAAAGACCATGGTGTTTCTTGATCTTAAACTCAGAGGTAAAATGCCAATAAACTCACCACTCTGGCTAATGCTTGTTGGTGAGCAGCCCACTCACCACGCTGGCTAATGCATGTTGGTGAGCAGCCCATCCATGTTCATATACTATATGAATAATCACATAGTAATAACAGCTGCAACAACAAAAATGTATGGAGTGGACATTAGGAATTTGCCCTGCTCAGTTCTTTTAAGGCCTTCAAGAGGAATCAAAGGGTCTCCTTTCAGTTAATAGAAATCTCCTTTCTGCAGCCATGTGGTCTATAGTGTATGATATAATATAAGCAATTTAAGCTGGTATGTGATACTAACTCATAAGCAAGATAAAAATTTTCTGAAAAAAAAAACTGGTCATGATTGTAGAAATACTCTTATTGTTTTATTATGTGATGCTGCTTCTATTTTATTGTAATCATGTTATAATGATATTATGACCATTGAGTGATATGAGAAAGGAAGAGGACTTAATGATAAAGTTGATTAAATGATGTAACATAGGAGAGTAAAAATTAGATCAATAAGTGTGAAGAATATCTATGACTATAAAATGACAGGTGGAAGAAACTCTCACCATTCATTAATAGAAAGGACAATTGGTATAATCATTTTGATTGAAATGAATGATATTTGTAATAGGCATGCATTTGATGTTGATAATAAATTCAGTGTATGGATCATCTATTGATTATGGCTGGTCAGGAATACTATGGACAAATGCTATATTTAATGTGTTTGCATAGTGTTGAAGAGTGATAATTATGAAATTGGTTTATATATAAAATTTCAAAAGATTGGAATGAGTATTCTCTTGCTATAGCAGCATCTCTACCCCCTTAAGGAGTGTAGAGTTTCTAGAAAATGCAAAAAAAATACATTCATTGAAGTATACTACGGAATCAATTTGTAAGACACTATGAATCTTTGCTTCAAATAGACTTATTACACATGACTGAACTATCTTATTCACATAGATTAGTTGTGAATTTTGCAATATGAATAAAGATACCTAATATTAAAAGTTTCTAATTTTATTTTCATGGTATATATTTTAGTATTCTTTTAAAAACTTTATATTAGATTTTCTGTCATTGGAGAATGACTTTTGTTTTACTATTAGTTTAATGGTTTCAAGAATCCTACTGCATTAATTTTTACAGGGATGATACTGTCATTAGAGTCATCTGCAAAATCCATATCCTCATTATTAAATGCAGTGTGTTTTGTTTTCTATGTATGCCCAACAAGAAAATTATCTTCACTATCATCTTGAGTAATTTTTATTTTTCCTCATTTTTTTTCTGGTTGGTCTGCCAGTTTTTTTTAATTGGTTCACTTAGAGCTGGAACTATTGGGAATATGTTATTATACTTTCCATAATGTCAGGAGATAACTGAAGGACTAATTAGTTCTTTATAGTGAATTGTCATTGTATATTATCTAATGTGATACTTTTTTTAATTTCATTTTTTAATTGACTCTTCAAAATATTTACTCATTCATTAGAATCTAATGTTGTTTTAGAATCTTAATATATTTGAGGTATTGAGGATAAAGGGGTGTTGCTTTTCTGTTTCTTATTGTAAGTCTTGAATTGTTGAGACCTGAGATTTACTAGTTATATCTATTTGTGAATTATTTTTCAAATACTAATGTGTGGGTGTTATCAACATTTTTCAGTCCTGACATTGTTTATAAGAACAATTTTATTCCATATGTCTTTATGCACACCTGAAATATTGTAGTTTAAAGCCTTAAATTAAAATTAAAAGCATTACAATTTGATTGGAATTTTGTGTTGGTATATATAGAGATTAATGGTTTTATGGAGTTTGACCTTGATTTCAAAGCCATTACTTAATACTCACATTGGTGTGTTTTTAACAAATCCAGTTTTAAAGTGATTAACAGAAGCATATGTTTCCATAAATTGTTTAAAATCATTTGAAAAATAACCTAAGTATGTGTTGCTGATTAGTCCCATAATATCATTATTCTGTTGTTCATAATTACGACCAATACATATTTTCTAAGTGATATTATGTTGTTTTTTAAATTTATTCCCTTGTTCCTCAATATGATATTCCAATATGAGGTATCTAAAATTAGGATAGTCTGCAATTCTGAGTATACTTCCCACAAATTATATTTTGATAGCATTTCATATAGTGGTAAAATCTGTACAAGGAACAGTAAAGTCTGTAACAGCAAGTATTAGAGAAGATTCTTGAATCGAATCATTCAATGATTTTCACATATCGCTTAGTGGATCAAATGTCAGGAATATTAACTGTTTCAAGTGTCAAGACTTTATAGTTTTTAAAATAGATCTTCAGATTCTGTATATTACTGAAAGGTTATTTAAAGCACAATTGTCATTAAAAAAAATTTAATATTATTGTAAGAATTCAATGAAGTTGTTTTTTCTTCATAAGTTGTAATTGTATCTATGAATGATTTCTATGCTATTCCATTTGCAATGTTCAGCTCCATTACAGCTTCAAAACTAAATTTAGACAATCAGGACATTTTTTTGTTAATAAAATAATTTTCAATTGTCTAAAACACAAATTACTCAAATATTTTCTAGAATATCCCCATATTAATAACTACTATTGTAATACTTCCAATACATATCAAATTATGTATTTAATGATTTGTTTTTACCTTATATATTCTTAATGTTTCCATTATGAATGTGCATTCACTTCTAGTGTTTAATGATTTTATTATTTTTTTCCTGATATTATCATTATTGTGTTTAAACAAATAATTCATATGCAATAAATATTATTTATCAATTCTTAATTTATAACAATAATATATTTCATAGACAAATAGTTTAGGCTCATAATGTGCTCTGTAAATTTTTTTGTAATATATTCTGTGAATTTAGGACAATGTAGAGTGTTAGATTGTGAAATATAGAGTACTAAGATTGATTCCAATGCTCAAGCTTTATATGATCTCTCAAACAATAATGTTGTTCAAATATTTTTTATTCAACATTATAAGTTTTAATGACAAATAATTAGTAAGCTAATGAGTTATCTGTTTTTAGCCACTATATAGAATAATATGGATTGGTTTTATTCTGATAGATGGATACTAATGATTTAGCAAAGTCATTTCATAATAATAATGCATCATTCTATCAAATTATTCAACAGTTATTAGGTTTTTCATAAATAATTATAGGATAACACATAGGCATGGAAACAAATATTCTGAAGTTGAACTGTGTTATTAAACAGCTGTGAACTTTGGTATCAAAATGGATTGAAAATCTTATTATTTTTATTTTCAGTTATAGTTATTGATTGTATTTCTTCTCAGATATAAAATAGAATTGGTCTATAGGCTTATTTTGTACTCCAATCTGTGAATTTATAGTCTGTGATAGGCTATATATAATTTGGTTGAGCTTAGTCACGTCACATAGACATCTTTTAGCTGAGGTTACCTTCATTTCTTTCTTCTTCTTTTTTAATTTTATAAAGTTATTTTTTATATTTTAGTTTCGAATAGTAGAGTAATTTTAATCTGTGTTTTATATATATTACCTGAAAAGTGTGAAAAGCAGGCATTGTATAGAATGCTTGATGTTTTGAAGCAAAGTATGAGAATAAAGTATGAAATTTCATTTTTATTTTTTAAATACTTTTTCTAGACATGGAATACCTAAGCATTATAAAGAATGACAAATAGTTTTTTGGTAAAATATGAAAAAGGCTTTTATTAAAAAATACATGCGAAAATGTAAGAAATTCAAAATATAAGCTGCGGGATTTTTCTACATAAAGAGAAAAAGACCAGTACTGAATTACTTCTTGCTACAAGGTAGATTGGAATGACATTTTTTAATTATACTTAACTGCCTTTTTTATATAAAAGCACTTAAAAAAATATTGCAACGTTCACTTCTGCTTTTAACTCATCCATAACCTTATTTATTTTCATTTGAATCATTTATATTTTGTTAAGTCTGTGTTTGGACAAAAATATTAAATAAAATATTAAAAAATAATAATTAGAAATTAATAAAAAAATGTAATTACAATAGAAATTAATAAAAAAATGTAATTACAATTTTCTACATTTTCATTTTTGTTCACTAGACATATACGATGTGTACAATGTGCACACATCTATATATATGATCTGCAGCTACTCTCAAAACTGTTATAGTCATTTCAACTCCAAGAGGAAAAAAAAGATAATGAAATGAAAGAGTAAACATTATTGCTGGGAATATTTTATACCTTGCCGATTTTCCTTTTGGGATTTTATACAAAGCCTACAAAGTGTATTAAAATCTAAACGTCTCTTACATGGAAGTTAATGCCTAGGCATTCTATCTCTTACGTGGAAGTTCAACTTTTGACATTGTATAAAATGCCTAGGCATTCTATAAAATGACGATTTTCACATTTTGCTGGTAACATTTACAATGATTTTTTTTTAAGTAAATAAGCAATGATTTTTTTAATTTTTTTTCTTTTATTTTCCAAAGCCTTCCATTTCTACAACTTTTTTTTCAGTAGCTATTGTTTTTCTTGACAACAGTATTTTTGAATCTATCTTTTAATATTCAGTGCCTTTTTCATAATTATCTACATATAAACACAAACATAGCACATATTCATATAAAATAATTAATTATCACATATAGAAAAAGAGATAGGCAAGTGTAAGCCAAATTTATCTATATATCTTATCATCATATCCTCTCACACAAAATAGAGATAGTTATTATATTTCATCTTATGGGACAGGAAATATCACATATAATATGTTTATAGTTGCATTATAAAATGTAAAATGTCAATTGTTTTGTGTAATTTTTGCTGCGATATAAAACTTACTGCACCATAGCTAGTTCATGATGTATCATAATCTTTCCCAGCGTATAGTAGCAGAGCATTATGATGAGGGAAATGCAGATAAATTCAATCATTAATAACTATGCACATTTTTTTTTTTGCATTATCTATTATATATATGTATATAATCTTTTAACTTCTGCAATATACTATATATCTAAAATTTAAAATCTTTAGACAGAAGAAATTTCTAATGCAATTTATATATATTATATCCAAAACTGGCTTGAATATAATATACAGTTTATATATATGTGAAATGAAGATTTTCACGGTTTGCATATATAAATGACATATTTTGCGGGTTCATCTGTGTTAAAATTTTTTTAAATATTAATATTCTGACGTTTTGACTTGGTCACACAAGTCATCCACTGGGTGATAAAAGGTAGAAAGATGGTTGTAGAGGCACTACAATCACTGATTTGAATAAATGTTAAAGTTCCATCAATAGCAAAAATGTTAAATTTAAGAATGTTTTTTAAAAAAAAAATTTCCAAATAGGAGGAAGTTTGCATGTATCATCTCGCTTATTGATACAATCTGGCCTTTTAAGTATCTCAATAGCTTCTCTAATTTTGCACTGGTAGAGATTATCACATCTGGATATAATCCTGGTAGTAGAAAAATCAATTTTATGACCTGAATCTATAGTATGGAGTGTGAGTGCTGCTGATGATGAGTGTTGTTTAACTGCATTAGCATGCTCACCTCTCCTAACACTGATGCGACAATTACTCATACCTATGTAAGAAGCTTTACAATTTTTACATGAGATTTGATAAACACCATGAGATTCAAGAGAGATTGAATCCTTAGGCTTGGTTATTATATTGCTGATCTTTTGATGAGTAGAAAAAGCTGTATCTATATTATAGCGTTTCAATATACATTCAATACTGTTTGTAGTTCCTTTTACATATGGAACACAAATCCTAATAGCTGATTTATCATCTTTTTGTTTCCTATTTTGTCCAAATTGGGCTTGAAATAAGGCTTTTTTTTATAAATTTATAATTATAACTATTTGCTAATAAAACACTATTAATATGATTTATTTCTTCTTTCAGATGTGACTCATCTGAAAGGTTAATTGCTCTATTTAAAAGAGTTTTGGCTACAGAAACTATCTGAGTTGGGTGATGATGAGAATGGAAATGGAAATATCTGTCCGTGTGTGTATTCTTTCTGCAAATTGAAAAAGTTAAACTATTTGGTGTTCTGGTGACTATAACATCAAGAAAAGGGAGTTTTCCATCAGACTCTGACTCCATTGTAAATTTAATACGAGGATGCATATTATTTAAATGTAAGAAAAAATCATCTAATTTATTTTTTCCATGTTGCCATATGACAAAAGTGTCATCTATGTATCTGAGCCAAATGAGAGGTTTTAAGTCGGAATATTAATATTTAAAATTTTTTTAACAAGGATGAACCCGCAAAATATGTTGTTTATATATATATGATCACTAAATGGAGCTTACCAATAGCTCTAATCAAGCTTCATTTTATGTGCCAAAAGAAAAAGTATTTTAGATCTAGTTTCTAGAGTCCCAGCATTCCATTGAGGTGAACCATAAGCTAGAAACCGATTAGTCTGGAGATAGGGACTTTCCGATAGAGAATTTAAATTCTTTCTCTTTCGGCACTTATAAAATAAAGTTTGATTAGAGCTTTTGGTAAGCTCCATCTAGTGATCATTAAGTGCAAGCTTAAAAGCAAGTTACAAAATTTATGACTTGTTTTATTAATTATTATAAGTGTACATTTAAAGGCTTTTGTGATGCTATATTGCAGAGGCTATTACTATATGGTGAAACTGAACTGAATTCAGACCCATATAGCTATCTGGTTTGTAAGGCTGGATTTGAAGACATTTACATGTCTGAAAAATTCAGGCTTTCAAATTGATAGTAATGTGTTTTATAAGTGCTGACTTTTAAGTTAGTATTTTAGATCTAGTTTCTAAAATCCCAGCATTCAACTGAGGTGAGCCATAAGCTCAAAACTGATTGGTCTGGAGATAGAGACTTTCCGATAGAGATTTTGAATTCTTTCTCTTTCGGCACTTATAAAATAAAGTTTGATTAGAGCTATTGGTAAACTCTATCTAGTGATCATTAAATGCAAGCTTAAAAGCAAGTTATGAAATTTATGACTTGTTTTATTAATTATATATATATATAGCATTAAAAATTATTTCTGTTTTAAAGATTTTAATCACATTTAACACAGTCATGATTTTGACAGTGTTTCCTCTCAGGTGAGAACTAGTACATGTGTGCAGCATTTAAAAATTAGTGCATGAATAAGATAAATCCATGCACAATAAAATTTCAAAAAGAATTTTTTTTCTGTACTGACCTATTGATTATCAGATTGTATTCAATGTATATTTTACCCTGACCCTTGTCCTTGGAACGATCTGCTGATATCACATGCACAGAACACATAATTTTCTCCAATATATCACATACATTCATTTAACATGAATGCTTTTTTCTACCTTTATATGTTTTATGAGATCATTTTTATTTATTTTTAGCATTATCAATAAAACATTATAGGTACCTTAGTTTTGTTAAATGAAACTATTATTACAATATATAATAAATTTATATTTTTATACTATATTATTTAAACTATTATTTTGATTTAATAAAAAATGCACAGATGAAAAGAAATGTGTATTATAGTTAGTAAAAATTCGAGAGAACGTTGATTTTGACTATATATTATGATAGTGATGAACACAGTTTTTTTAGATCAATTTCTTTCAGTCATTTTTTAATGTTATTTTGCCCTTTAAATTCAATTTGCCACTAAAAATGTGAATTAATATAAATATTAAGTCATTACTTAATAAAAAAAAACGTCATTAATTTACAGAGCAAACTTTAAAGAAAATGGCACATACTGTTCATTTTCCATTTTCTGATTAGTCAAATTTTTGATCTTAAGGGTGTAAACAAACTTGAATATGCTCTTCTCAGTTGTTCTGATTTCTGGACTTTATTTATATGTTTTTGAAATAGCTATCATTTTTATAAAATTATGTTAAAAGTTTCAACATGCTAAAAATAAATCAGACCACAAGGGTACATTTACAAGTAATTAAAATTCAGTTGTACTAATTTTTGATAATTTTATAATTATAAATACACTTTTTAATTTTAAAATAGTATTTAATATATTTGTGATTATTTTATAATTATTCATTCAGATTCTAAGATAAAGTTCAAACAATAAAGATTTCATTAATTCACTTTTTTCTCAATTTTAGCATAGTTGACCACTAGAAAAAAATGAAAGAAAAATAATTATCGTCAAAATATAATTCAATGTAGTTTACATAATTATTTTTTTTTTAATATTTAGATCATTCAGATATGATTTTTTTAGAATATTTTTCATTTGTAAATTTGGATTTCCAATAAATCAAGTTGAATTTATTGGATTCTAATAGGAATAAAGGTTTAAAAATAAAAATAAAAATTTGAACTTGTGTCTCAAATTGTCACTAGGTTTTGGTGGAAAATAATCAAAATGCAGTGTTGTTAAATTACATATTCAAATAGAATACTATTGACTTGGGAATATTAATTACTCAAAAACTTTTATTATCCCAAAAAATTTGTATGGTTATCTTTAATCTTTTACAACAAATAAATTACTTTGAACACACATTTACAAACAACAAACACCCATAAATTAATAAATCTTATAGCAATGAACTGCCTGTTTTTTTTTCCTAATTTAAACCCATTTTTTATTTAATTTAGAATTAAATTGCAATGTGAAAAGTTCATCTGTACAGAAAATATGAAGTTTAAAAACAAAGAGAATTAATTAAGTAAATTATTATTATGATTTATTTTTTTAATAGCCACTATATATTTTAAAATTTTAAATTGTTATTAATAAAATAAAATTACACAGTACAGTATTATAATATATTTTGTTTTAATCCTCCCTCACATTCAAAGGAAATAGTGTATAATAGTTCACTGTTTGTTGATAAACAATGATTAGAATAGAATACATATTGCTCATTGAACTGCCAGTGTATAGTACTTTTCAAAACATACACATATATATTATAATTGAAAAGAAAATAATCTAGACATTTTGTAATGGAATTATTAATCTAGAAAACTCTATTTCCATACCACTCCTAATTGGGGCAGTCATTTGCAATGGATCAATTGTTTTAGATCGATTATCAATAACCATGTAAGCAGTTTTATACCCCAATTGGACACACCACTCTGCAACTAACCATTTTACTCTCTGTTCCTTTCCTATATATATATATATATATATATGGGTGCAACTAGGCTATCTAAACCTAGATGAAATCACATTGGATACCTACTTATAATGGTAACTAGTTTGAACCCCAGTTGGTACATTACCTATAATAGTATGTAGGGTTTCCATTTTAGAATAGCATATCATTTGCACCTGTGTTAATGATAAATCATTATCATTATTCCATAATTGTGCAAATTCTTGTGCAAACTCTAAGACAAATTCTCATAATAGATCACATTTAATCATTTAATATCATAAAACTTTTTAGGAGCTCTTTATAAGTTTTACTAGCTCATTAAATCTTTGGAGATCATTAATGGTAGTCTATTAATGGTAGTCGTATCCCTTATGATGGTCACAAACAACTAACAAACAAAATGAAAAACATCATTTATACCAGTGTTTCTTAAATTGTGGTCATGACCCCAAATGGAATCATAAAGCAATCATGAAAATTTAATTCAGATACATGAATTTAAAGAAATATTAGTCATAATCCCTTCATTACCTCTAATTTAATATATTACATTTTCTGTACAGCACAATTATAAAATTGTAATGATGGCCAAGTGAGCTGTAAACTATATTTATGCATTGAAAAATAACACTAAATGCATCATAATAGTGGTGTCACATTGCAATTTCAGCATATAAATTATTTCAGAATCAAAATATATGCTGCAGTGGCAAGAATAAGGTTGCCACTACTATGAATATAATGCATTTCTGGTCAAGTTATTTGTTTTGGTTTCATTTCAACAAGTGTCCACATTGCAAGAACAATACAATATTGTATTTTACTGTTTTACTTGACTAAGGTTAGTATTTATTTGAATAAATATTATGAAAGGTGTTATTTTTTATATATAAAAATGCTTGTATACTTTTTTTCTCACTTTTTTATTCAAAATTTATCATCCTATTAGTTATTATAAAAAAATATTTTTTATTTAAAACTTATTGTCATTTATTTATTAACTAGTAAAAACATATTCCTATTTTTTAAACTTAACAGGTAATTTATAATTCATTTATTGATATTTTTTTAAATATTAAAAAATAAAACATACAGGAGTAAATATGGCTAGTATAATTAAACAAAAAACATGTCTGCCACTTGGTGTCTCTGCTATCTAATAAGTACTGTTATTTTATTTATATTTTAGGATAAAATACTTTTTATCCATGGATAATGGTTGAACTTGAGTACCAAAGGTAATGATGCAGATGGCAATACTACAAAGTCTCTTCAAGCAGGATCTTGTAATCAGAAAGAGGCATCTAAGATGTGGAAAAAAAAATATGATGAGATATTTTTCCAATTTGATTTTACTTTCAATAACTGTGATGGTAATGAACAACCTCTTTGTTTAATTTGCAATAATGTTTTGTCTATGGAGAGTATGAAACAATCAAAATTAAAAAGGCATTTTGAATCCAAGAATCCTTCATATGTCAGTAAACCAAAAAAAAATTTTGAATGACTCTTAAAAACTTCAAATAAAGAAAAATAATATTTTGAGAAATTTATAACTGTTAATGAAAAATATTTACTCGCATTATATGAAGTTTCATATCTGATTGCTAAAAATAAAAATCCATATACCATTGGAGATGATCTTATATTACCTGCTGCTATTAAAATGGTAGAAATACTTCATAGAAGTAAATATGGTGATGAAATGTAGAAAATTCCTTTTATCAACAGTTATAAATTTCTCAAAATATTGTTTTTCTTTATTTGAAGTTTTTAAGAGTTGTTCGAAATATTCATTTGGTTTATTGACATATAAAGGATTCTTGGATTCAAAATGTTTTTTTAATTTTGATGGCTTTATATTCTCCATAGACAAAACATTATTGCAAATTAAACAAAGAGGTTTCTCATTGCCATCACAGTTATTGAAAGTAAAGCCAAACTGGAGAAATGTCTCGTCATATTTTTTTTTGCATCTTAGATGCCTCTTTCTGATTATGAGATCCTGATTAAAGAGAGACTTTGTGCCCAATATTTACAATTCAGTTGGATGAAACAACTGATATTTCAAAAATAGCTCAATTATTAGTATATGTCAGATACATTTATATAAAAAAAAACATTGAGGAAGAATTGTTATTTTGCCATTCTTTGGAAGAACATACAAGAGGGAAAGACATATATAATAAAGTAGACAAATTTTTTTAAAACTGAAGGTTTAGAATGGAAAAATTGCTTTGGAGTATGCACAGATAGTGCAAAAGTATTGTCTGGTGAAAATATTGTTTTTAAGTCATTTGTTGAAGCTTCCCTTGCAGCAAAAAAATTAGCAATGGAATTAAACGATGTCAGAATTCTGTCAAAATTATAAACTCTATTGCCATGCCCTTTTATTAGAAGAATAAATTATTGTATTTTTAATCGAACAAAAAATATGATCCTGCTGCTCTTTTTCAAAATGACTTATGGCTATCAAAGCTGTGCTATTTGTCTGATATTTTTGAGAAGTTAAATGATCTTAACTTGTCTCTTCAAAGAAAAAATAGCATTATTTTTACTTTGAATGATAAAATAGAAGATTTTATTTAAAAGATCAATATTTTTCGTCAAGCATTGTTAGCCGAGAGGTCATCGCAGCCGCCTTGCAAGCAAGTAGTTGGTTGCAGACGGTTGTGGGTTTGCGTCCCGGCTGATGCTATGACATATGAAAAAAAAAAAGATCAATATTTAGAATAGGGTGGAAAATGATTCATTGAAAATATTTTCGACTATCGACAATTTTATAATTGTAAAACTTTAATTGCAAAAATTATTATAGATCACTTAAAAACCCTAGAAAGATAGTTTTGCAAATACTTTATATCGAATTTAGATTTCAAAAAGGTATCTTGGATTCAAAGACCATTTTTGATTGACATTAATGAGATTAATCACCTGCCATATAAAGCCCAAGAGGAATTTGCTGAGCTATTGAGTGACTCAAATTTAAAACTTGACTTTCCACAAAAATCCTTTACTGAATTCTGGATCGAGCTAGGACTGAATTTTTCACAATTTCTGAAATGGCATTAAATGTTCTTCTGCCATTTAACACCACATACTTATATGAAATGACTTTCCAAATATCGCTCAACACTGAAAAACGTTGAAGATGCCTTACGTCCAGCAATATCAAATATTTCACCAAGATTTAATTTGTTATGCAGCAAAAACAAGCACATCTGTCTCATTAAAACGTGATTTTCTTTCATTAATTTTTGTACATTTAAAACAAATCCTAAAACTACTTATTTTCATATAAATATTAAATTACCCCACATGGTTATGAAATTCAATACTGCCCTCTGTGAAATAATATATAAATACATTAGAGTTCGTATTTCAAAATAGCCAGCTCAAAATGATACTACTTTGAACTAGCGTTATATACTGGGATTATTTTATTTTTATATGTATATTGTTTACCAAAGAAATAAATTATTTATGGCAATATTTATTTCTATATCTATTTTATATTTAATCTCTGGGGTCGCGAAAAAATCTCGATGATAAAAAGAGGTCATGAATGAAAAAAAGTTTAAGAACTGATTTATATGGCCATTTAATATATTTTTTTAGATTATTTATTAATTAATAAAATGATGATGATAATGATGGCAATATTTCCAGCCACAGCTTTATACCTAATCACAACACAAATCGTATCTTTTATCAGTCTATAAGTATTTATTAAAATATTGTAACATATTAATATTAAAAATGATGTTTTATGATTGAAATCCACCAGTGATGATGATGAATAAACTATTGTTATAAGACAATAATTAATTCTAAGAAATATATAAACTTCTTTTAATAATAATAATAAAAAAATTATTATTGGTTAGTCATCAATATACAAATAGAAAATTTACATAACTAATAATAAAAATTAGTTACATTCAAATAATAATAACCAAAAACTCTTCCCCCTCCCCCCTAATATAATTTAAACTCATTCGTTAGTTGCATATAATATAAATGAATGTTAATGCATTTATTAAGATTAAATATAGCAAGTGCACTTATTAAAAAGGGTTCAAAAAACGAAAGAAATTTGTAATGGAAATGGTATTTCAGCAGTGTTTTTTTATGACCATAATAGATTATGTATATATGGTTTTAATTTGAGTTATAATAATGTAAAAATATTACAAATTGAAAGAAACACCAATAAAAGAAACATAAAGAAAGCCATGTTAATATATAAATATAAGCATGACTTAATAAACATACAGGAAGCAAATGTAAAAATCAGAAAATTGTGAGAAGGTTAGCCTTTGAAAAAGTGTTAGTTGACAAAGACTACTAAGATAATCGAAAGTGCTCCTAAGTGGATACAAAATTTTTAAAGTTGTACTTTATATATATTTAGGTTACTGTATTTATTAATATTCAATTACAAGATTACATTGGTTATATATATAACCAAACGATTGCAGATGTCCTCCAGCTAAAGCATCAGTAGAAAATTAGTGGATGAATGCACAGACAAATGAACATGAAAAATATATATTTTCTATCTGTTTTTCATAAAACCATTTTAATATATATTTCAGACAAAAATTACAGAATTTTCTTGTTAAATTTGTAATGTGTAAATATTTTCACATCTTCAGGAAATGGTCATAGCCTGAAGTTCAAATCCAGATTTGCTAATTTTAGAAAAACTTTTGATGTTGCTTGCCGACTTAAGATTTTTTTTTTTCAGATAGTTATCCAATTATTGATCAGTATTGACAGATATCCTTATGACGCTTCTCTCTATTGGAAAGCTGTTGAAGAGGTCCATGCTCCATAGTTAATTCTTGATGGCTGTTTTTTTTTACATATGTACCCATGTGTATGTGAGTGCAGTTATAACAATTTATTAGATACATTCAATTTATTTTTTGTTTTTTAAATCAAAAGCTGAAAAAATTACATGGTTAAAGTCTTAGATGTATTTAGGATTGTATGAAATATGAAAAATTTATATCTTTCTCTTTTTTTAATTCTTTTTTTTATTTGAAGAAAGTGATTTAGTATACAATAAATTATTAAATGCACGTCTAATTTTAAATAAAATGACACATAGTTCAAGGATACTAAATCTTGTATTTTTAATTGACTTTTTATTACAATATTTTTTGCAGTTATTAAATATTAAATTTTTTAAAAAACTAAATATATCTTGAAGGTTAAACGAAGACTAATTTTTCCAATACCAAATGTAATTACTTTTCCGAGTTCATCAATTTAATAAAAGTATTACTTAAGTAATAATAATAATTGAATGGTTTTATTGCTCGGAAGTTCATAATAAGTGCACACGCCAGAACTGGAATCGATCTAAGGACCCTATGATCGAGTGTCTGATACTACTGCGGCACTAATTTTCTTATTACAGCTAGCATTAATTAACTTAACAAAAAAATGATAGGAAGGGGGAAACGCCTTTGAAATTGTTGTGTATCTGCATGATTTAAAACAATATAACATTAACAAAACTATTTATAAAATAATACTTTACCATCTTCATTAAAAAATATATATCTTTTATATTATTTATATTTTACTTCTGTATGATTGTGTATTTATGAGGCATTTATGATCAGTAGATGTGTGTGTATATATAAAGAATAAATAAATAGTTTTTGAATAGCTGAGGATCAAAGAAAAGCATTTATGATTATTCTTAAAGAAAGAATGAAAAAGGCATTATGCACCAGATTTTCTAGCAGTCAGGATGGGAGGATTTAAGTCAGTTTTTTGCTTTTGTTCTAAACGTCAAATAATAATATATTCATCTACTGATCAATATTGAATGTTTAGTTGTGTTGCATACTGATTAGCTATTTTAAAAAAATCTAAACTTCATTAGAATCCGATCAAACTTTTCAAGTTTATTTAGCTAGGATACAAACTCAAAGCACTGATATATGCAGGTGAATGCATTATGTTTGCATTGTGAGCTTTTTTTAACTAGTATTATATATTTTTAAACACATATTAAATAAAATGTCATGTATATAGAGCTACAAAATAAAAAAGATGTCTAAATAACCCACCAGCATTTATTTACATTGTATATGATCACTCTTTCACTCAAAAAATGAAAATAATACACAACTTATTGAAACATATCTTTAGTTTTTTAAAATAAAAAAATAGAAAAGTGTCAGTTTCATTTTTGTTAACTCTTTATATTTATAGTAAAGTTTCTTAAGTAATACCATGATGATGCTATTGTGTTATGGCTTTAAATCATTTTTCTTTGGCCTTTTTACTATTAAAATTACAATATTTTTGTGCTAAAAATTTGGATTAAACTATTCTTTGAACTACTGACATTTTCAGATTTTTTTCTAATTAATAAATCAATAAGAGCAGTATACCAAGTATAAGTTGAAAAGTTCTGACAAAACTAGAGTTTGCTGATTAGTTGATTTGAATATAAATATTAAGAATCTCTCAATCTAATCTTTTGAATGATAAGGGGGAAATGTATAATTTTATGTTTCTGCTTAGATTTTTTTTAAAATCACTTTTATATATTAAGTAGCTTGAAGTAATATTATACCAGAAGCAGTGATAATTATAGTTGTGATACTCTGTCATATAGCAGAGTTTCTAATTTTTTGTGATAATTTAATAAATATAAATGCAATTTTCAATTTCAGACAAATATTTTGTAGATATGCTACAACTTAAAATTTGAACATATATTTTATTAATTTGGTTTTTATAATAGCATTATGACAAAGAACCAGTAAACATAAAGTCATTGTTCTCATTACTTATTTTATATTTTATATATTTTTTCATATTTGTTGTTTCCATCTTCAAAACCTATTTAAGTGATTGACTAATATTTTCAAAAAAACTATTCCATTTGTTATTTTTATATGTTTATCCATTTGAAAAAGCTTGTATTTCAATTTTTATTCACTTTCCAATTTTTAGTCTAGTTAATCTTTACATACTTATTTCCAACGAAAATACTTTTTTTTTTTTTAGAGTTTGCAAAAAAATTAAAAATTTAAATTTTTAATTTTATATGTGATTCAGTAGTTTTTGAAGCATTGTTATCTAATGATATTTAATTGTATTTATAAAAAGTAGAAAATAAAAACATATTAAAAAAATTAAAGAAACACGATTATTCACATAAAGCACTAAAAATATAAAAAAATCTTCAGCTTTCTTTCTATTCTTGATATTATGCTGCCAAAATAAAATAAATTTTATATTTTTACTTTTTAATGCTTTATATGAATAAAAACATTTAAAAAATTTTTTTTTAATATTTTTTATTATGTAATGAATTCAATTATGCTGTTGGATACAATAGTGTTAGACAATTCATGGTTTACAAAGATCTCTTCTAATTTTGTGATGGGTTTATTTAATTTATTATTTTTGACTAAGTGATATTTTGCCACCTGAAGTAAAAGTCATTTAATTAAAATTAGAAAGATATAAATTTTATATAGTCTTTATGTTCTATATGGAGCCTTTGCCATCACTCAGTTATCTTTAGTCAAGAAATATATATTTTAGCTGGTGTGTCACTTCCGGTGTGCAACTAATTTTGTTTTTTGTTGCAAAATATTATTCACATTTTCAAATACCAGAATATGATAAAAAATAATCCTATTATTTAAGTTAGAAAAACTTGCATGCTAAGTACTGATATTTAAAGTGTAAATAAATTTAAAAATAATATACTAGATATTTTTAAAAAGAAAATATAAATTCGAAATAGCTATTAAATAATTAACTAGTAAATCTAATTAACTAGTAAATATAATGGAAGTAAAACAAATTCAATAGCAGCTCAGATTAGTTTACATTACAAAATTGCATAAAAAAATTGTTCGATAAAAAAAATCTTATAAATTGAATAGTAAATGTATAAATTGCTGTATGTATATTAGTGCATATAATAGATATAAGATATGCATTACTTCAGTATATTGGTTTAAAAAATTAAAAGAAAAATTAGTTTATACATGTAATCATATTATTAATTATTTTATAATACAAAGTTACATTGCAATGAGTGATAAACAATAAAATGATAAGTTGTACTGTAAAGGAAGAAAGAAGAATAGTTTTGATGCACACAAAGATTTGAATCATGTAATTTACAAAAATATAAAATATTTTATGCCCCTTTCTGATTGGCATTCTAAAATGGGATATTAAATGAACAATTTTCCAGTGTTTAAAGTAAATTTAATGGCAAACGTAAATATTTTACTTAAAATTATGAGGGTTAATAAAAATATAAAAGTTATTGGTCAATTTTTAAAAGTTATGAAATACTTTAATATCATGTCTAAGTATAATTCTCCAATGTATTCTATTCTCTATGATATCTTTTGATGGAAACAATTGATATGGTATTTTTTAAAATGTATTTGACATAATCTTTATATCATAGGTAGGGGTCTACCATTCCACAAAATCTATGCCCAAATTCCCATAAAATATCCTTTTATGAAATCTTCCATTGTTCATTTATTTTACATGTCCAATTCAGTGTAGGTATGATTTTACAGTAGTGGTCTCAGTTATATCACATCCTGTAAGCTGAAAAACATATCGATTGTTTTGATGATCTTGTTATTTTACTTTTAAAATTAAGCCTTCTTAAATAGAACTTTTTTAATGCCTTTATGTTGTTCTGGTAGGGTATTCAAGTTTCTCATCTATACACATTAAATAAAATAACAGCTCTATATAACCTAACTTAGTTGCAGTAGTTATTTCCCTGGATTAAGTACCCTACCTATTAACTTGTTAAAAACAGCAGCAGTGATTGCAGTCTATATTGTACCTCAACATCAAAGTCCACTTTTTATTTATAAAATTTCCAAGGTATTTAAATCGATTTACATTCTCAAGTTAATAACTGTTCAAACTGAAAACTTCTGAAGTCTTTTCTTCAGACATTGGCTGATGAAGAACTTAAGTTTAGTAGAAAATGATATTATACTTTATTTTGTTTTCATTAATACAATATATGCATATCTATAAAAGTTAATCCATGAAAAAAATTACATTATTTTTAGTTGGTAATAATATATGTCACATTAATATAAAAAATAATAATAATAATAATAGAATGTATTTAATTAGGCCAAGGTAATTTTAATAATCCTCAATTGAGTTTACCTCTATTTACACCTTGCCTCACATTTTAGAATGATTGGTCAATTTGATTTTAGAGAATAATAGATCCAAAAAGATAAAAACTGAAAGTAGTAGTCAAGCAGAGGAACTCATTCTTGGAAGAGACTACTTGAATTTCATCTAATATTATTTATCATTAAGATTGTATCTAATGATCAAATAAATAATTATGTAAATATTCCAAATTTTAGAAGGAGATTTTAATGCTAGAGATTGAAAATCATTGAAAAATAAAAAGATATGGCTAAATTTTAAATAAACTATAGATGATATGGAGTTCAGGAATATCCAAAGGAAAAAAAAAACTATTCTATATTATAAACTTATTTTTTAAAAAATGTGAAGGGGAATGGGGGGGACCCCTACTACATTAAAGAAGCAGGAATTGAACTACAGAAAACATGTTTCAAGACTAAATAAACTCAAGAATCATTAATTAATGAGATGTGAGATATGGAATTATTTCTAAACTAGAGGGATAAAAGCTATTAAGAAAGATAATATTAAGAGATAAAGTCTGTAATATTCACAAATATTCCAACTTGAAAATTATTTAAAAATCTTAACAGACATTGAAAATACATTAGACTTGAATATGAACAACACATAAATGATATTCTTCTAAAAAAAGTTACATGAATAAAAGGAGCAATTAAATAGAATTTCACCAGTAAACTTTGAACAGAGATAAGACAATGTATGAAAAAAAGCATAAATAAAAAAATATTGAAACATGATTTGGAATTCTATAAAATGTTTTTAAAAAAGATTTAAATATATTATAAGAAGATATAACCATAAAAAACAAGGAAGGCTTTTGAAAAGTGTAGAAATAATAAAAATGCAAAACAATATTTTAATTTTAGAAAAAAAAATGTCTTAACAATTCAGTTTTATAGTTTGTCTTCTTTTTTTTTATCTTTATTAACTTTTTTGTATCTTTATATATTTATTTTATTTGAATAATTCACACCCCATCCCATTTACATAATATAGTCTCAGTAGACACTTGCTTATTTTTATTCCATCTACTTATAGTTGTATATATATATTCTTAATGATTGTCTTCAAGTATGAAACAATTTCAAAATCTTTTGATATTTTAAAACGATGTGTAAGTTTAGATTAAACATATATTTAATCTACTTTTGCAATGTTGGGGATAATATTTTTAATTGCTCTTAACAATTTTTCTTTATCTTAACTTTATGTTTACACATGTATTACATCCCATTAAATGTTGATCCTTTCCTGTGCTAGATCTATTTATCTTTATAATGCTCATTTTCTGTTAATCAAAATGTAATGCAGCTCTGTTTTATTTCAGTTTGGATGCTTTAGATCTTATTTCTTTTTTCTAAAAAGGAATTCTTAATATTTAGTTTACTTTTCTCTACAAACTTTTCAGATCTATGTTGTTGTTTTTTTTTTAAATTTATTTCTTTGTTTCCAATTTATGTATTATAAGCTCCATTTTGCACTGTCATTTCTTATGTTCAAATTCATTATTTACGTTTAGTTTTTAAATAGAATGAGACACATCTATTTCATCTTCATTGCAACATCTTATAGTAATTTTAATTGCTATTCTATCTAATCAATTTAAACATCTTTTCTAATAATTGTGTTGTTATAGTAATTGGCATGTCCACTTTTAAAATTACATTATTATTTTTTTTATAATATCACAAAAGCAAGAATGTTATTTTTTATATGAAATACTTGTAACTGATCAAATACATTATGATTTAATGGCAGGCTAGGTATATAACTTAGATATTCTTTCTGGGCTCTGACTTTGATTACCAGTCACTATTTAGTTTGTGATTTTATTACATTCAAGAATACTAATTTATCATTCATTAGTTAATAACAGAAAAATGCCTTTAACAAATTACATTTAAGATGACATGGTTGATGAAAATCATGAGTTTTATTAAACAATACCAAATGCAATCATTATATATTAGATACAAATATGATAGTTAAATAAAACTAATTAAAGTAAGATAGATTCATGAATAGAATGTTATAAAAATCATTTACTCACATTCAAGGATCAAATAAGTCTGAATATATTACTAGAATCATGTAAATGAATTTGAAAATGATGTCCACCTTTTGGTATATCAGTGCTGATTTTTTTGTCAGATAAGAGGCAAAATAGATTGGCATTGATATAACAAAAAGTTGGCATTGTTTACATTTAAATATTTTAAAATCTTTTTTACTAATTGTCTTAGTAATGTATTCAAACATGTTTGTTCTGCTAATGAGTTTATATTTTTAGCATTACATACTGTCACACCATAAAATTATTTATGTGCTCATTGAAAATCTTTACAAATCATTTGGCATAATTTTCTATTATATATTTATCGGCTTATTTTTGAAAAAATTTATTTTTATATCTAGATAGAAAATTCTGTAGATATATTTTATACTTTGTCAAAACAAATAGTATGTTTTTATTTCATTTAAATTTATGTTTTATTTCAAATTTATTTTATTAATATTTTTATTAATAAATATAAAATAGATTTCATTTAAAGAAGAAAAAATTCACATGCTAAAGTTGAATTTATATTCTATAAGTGCTATTTTTTTATTTCTCAATATAACAGTAAAATTTTATATCTCATAAACTTTTCTTCTTTTTAATAATTTTAAATCATAATTACTATACAAAATTTAATTTTACTACAAATTATGTTCAAACAAAAACTACATATATGGTAAATATAAACATTAAATTTTAGCTAAACATAGTTAAGTTTAATTGGTTTGAAAAAGATTAAATACTTGTTTTTAAAATAGCTATTATATTTTTAAGGTGATCGTAGTAGGTAATTAATATTGATCACACTGGGGAAAAACATTAAACTTTTCCAATTTCAATCTTTCACAGGTTGGTTATATATGACAATTTTTTATCGGTAACAAAGTGACCCAGGACTGCATTTGAATGTTCTACATATTATAATTTTATATTGAATTGTTTTAATTCAATGCTAATAAATCTATATTTTAGTTTTCATTTCTGTATAAAGATGTGAGAATTTAATAAATAGGCCAGTTTGTACTTATTCATATAATTTTGTAAAACATAAAGGTTGTTCATAAAACTATTTTTTCCAAGATTATTTTTATTATTTTCAAAGTTGTTTTTATTTAACAAATATAAAATATATTTTAATCTTTAAAATAATATATTTTGAATAGATTTAAATTTATATCATGAGAAAGAAAGAAAAATGTTATTCTAGATAATATAGAGTGCCCTTATTTGTATTTCTTTAAATAATTTATTTTTAATGTTTTTTTCTTCCTTATGTTATGTCTAAAGTTAATTTTAACAATAGTTATGATAAAAATAGTTTATTTTTGCCACAAATACAATTAAAAACTAAAGGTTACACATGTAAAGAATTAAATTTTGTAATTTATTTATATGTCAGGGATATAAAGTGACTAACAACGAAATTTTGTATTTCAACACAGTAAAAAAAAATACTACTAAAATATCAAAATGATCTTTTAATAGACATTTGAGCAAAAGCAATATTAGAAAAAAAAAAAAACTTTATTTAAAATCTGTTTTCAGAATTTCTTTGGACTGGTAAATTTTTCTGATATCTAGAATAAAAAATCTTTTATCTCTTTTTATAAGATTAAGATAGAAAACAAACAAGCAAGTCACTGCAAGTAAGCATTGTTTGAAAATGTTTACATAAACTATTTTTTTATTCGAAACCTTAAATTTTATTTTGAAATTTTGTTTGTATAATAGAATCTTTGAATAATAAGTATTCCAATTATTGATATTGTATTTATTTAAAATTGCTTTGCTCTTGCAACCATTTAATAAAATGCCATCAATACAAGTATACCTTTGATTTAATGTCAATATTTACAGAAGCAGTGGTGTTCATGAATTAATTCTATTTTTGCATCCTCTCCCAATAATTTTGTTTTCATGTTTACCATTTTGAATAGCTAGCTTTATTCTTCAGAACTAAAACTACCAATTTTATGTTATTTTATACATATATATTTTATTATATTTCTTCATATAAAATTATTTCTATATTGTTTTTATATCAATTTATAACTTTCAGTTTTCAGCATAAATATGTAAACACATAACAGACCAAACATATGCTAATTCTGTTATTTTAAATATACTTTTTTTTTTTTGCAAAACCATATAAATCAATGGAACTTAATGATATAATCAATAAATCATAAGCAAACAGCTGTCAATTTATGCATCACAAATAAAAAACATTCAAAATCACGCAACAAAAACATATATTATTTATTTTTTTGTTTTAAATATTGGTTTTAATTTATTTATTAATTGACTTTTATTTCTGTTATTTCTTAAATTACTTGTCTATGGTCTAAATATTGTATATATATGTAAAAATACAAATAATTATAAAATATGTTCATAAAATCAAATACAGATTATTATTTTCATGTGTGAATGTATATGAAGCTTATATGTATATGAAGCTTATATATCTATTGTGATGTACACATGTTGCCATCTATAGTTTACTTGTAATATATAAATAACTTAATAAAGAAAACAATTACAGGTCATCTGTTTAATAAATAAAATATTGTTTTGAATGAATCTGAAATAAATGAACCATTTATTTCTTAAATTTTAAAATGAAATATTTTTGTTTAAATTATTATCAATTGATAAAAATGCCTTATTAGGATTATAAGAGTCACATCATCACAAACCATGGTTAAAAAAGGAAAAGACTGCATTTTGTGTTGTGATATCTACAGAAATGATTTTAGCAAGAAGACACAGATTTTATTTTGCTTTAAAAATTTGTGTTTAGTTTACCTTACTTTTATAAACATATTTGGAATATATAACAAAGAAATAGACACTGTGAATAAGACAACTTGATTAAAGGGAGGGGGCATGAGCTCCCTTGTCATTTGGTATTTTTGTAATTAAAATGAAATGGATATCACAAAAACTATACATACTTCCATAGAGCTAAGATAATTGAATTCACTTTGGATTGTAATATCAAAAGGAATAATAATTGGATATGATCTAATGATTCAAATTACTTGTGGATCCCTATGTTAGTATTTTTGCTAGCATAAAAAGTACCAATGGAAATGTCAAATAATGGGCATAACATCTGGAGTCATATGCATGCAAAACTATAGTATCAGATGTTAATAAAAACTTCTTTTTAAATGAAGACTGTCATATAAGTTTTATTTAAAAAAATAATAATTTCAATAATAAACATTAAAGTTTTTAATATATATATATATATTGTAACGGGCACAGACATCATTACATTGTTTTTTATTAGTAAACATGAAAAAAATAAAAGTTAGCAAATAAAACTTTTTTTTTAAGAATTAAAAATTGAAAATTAAAATTCTATACTAAACTCATATCTATATAATCGCACAGATGAAAAAAATTATTAAAATAAAACTTTATTAAAAAAAAGGAAAAAGTATTTTAAAAATAAATTGTCAGTAAAGATTTAAAGATAAAAATATTAAGTTTGTACAAAACAAATTAATGTTATTGAAAAAATGGAAATGATTAATTTAATTAGTCAAATGTAAACTAGCCTTGGGCATTTAAATGTATAAGCATCAGTCAGATAGGAAAACAATAGAAACTAATAGCCAATGAATGAAAAACAATGGAATCGGACCTCAGCGAAAGGACCATCACATCGTCGTGACGTAATGTCCACTGGATCTGAAAGGCTACTATAAAAAGTGAGTGTAATAATAGATTATTATGAGATGTGACTATATGTGTTAGTGTGGAGTTGAAGGAGAAGGGATTGAAAAGATGCACTCTTCAATCCCTTCAGTTGTTATAAAAAAAAAGAAAATGAAACATCGCTTTTCTTATACTGAGGACAACAGGATCATTGGGGGATTTAATGTGGATTCCAAATGGCATACAATGGATAAAGAGGAATGTTTTAAAAATTGTAAGAACTTTAAAAACATTTTGAAACATTAAAAACTTTAAAATATAAACTTTCTCAGTCTTTAATTTATAAGAAATAGAATCCTACCTGACCAATGTTATTTATTAATTAGTTATAATTTTATTTAATGTATTTCTTTTGTAAAATCATTTCCATTTATTTTTTTTTTTGTTCTTTAAGTTTATTTATGATTTTTGTTGTGCGATAAATTAAATTATATAAATGTTAAACTTAAGTCAGGCATGAATGGCTGTATAGATTTGTAAAGTTATATTAGGGGAGGGTAATCTTAGGTTATTTGTGTTGTTGTTGAATTAGGTCAATGAATTGGATATATTTGTGTAATTAGTAGATGTAGTATGAGTTTCGCTACGTGCAGAATCGCTGTATACACCGCACCAACCCTTTGCCTGTGGATGGGATTGTAAGTCGGCAAAAAGGATCGCAGTCCCTTCCTATGGAGTTTTTATTTTATTGTTCTTCTTGCCATACAGTTGTCATATTCCTGTATTGGACAAGAGTCAATGTCTTCTCTAACTATACTGTTCAGATGTCCATTCCTGACAGTATAGTATATTTGTGCTGTTGTATTTTCATGCTACATTAAATACATAAATGTATCAGATGGATTGATGCCAGTTTGACTGTGAACTTTTAGCCTAAGGTTAAATAGGGATAGAATATTTTCTTTTCAAATGCGAATCTATGTAGTCTATTCATACTCGATACTCTAAATAAAATTGCATTAAATTTAAGTTGGGTATATACATTTGCATGGATTTGTTATCGGTTAATTATGTTTTGGTTTTCATATTTGATCAAAATATATAGACATTTGGTAAATAATGATACCTTATGGTGAGTATCTAAAATGTATTTATTCGGATGTCTTTTAAGTTATTGTTGTCAATGCGGGCATCTTACGATGAATGTTATTGGGTTTCTAGTGAATTCCCTCATGCAATTCCACCGATGATTTTATATTTTGATCGTTTATGTTTATTTTGAAATGTTTTTAACCGCGTAATCTATGTAACCGATCTATACTCAACATTATAAAACAAGCTTTTATAATCCCATTTGTGCGAACTTATAAAAAAATTAAAATGTAAATTTATAAAAATTAAATGTAAATTAAAATCAAAATTAAAAAGGTAAGTTAAATTTTAAAATGTAAAACTAATACTAAAATAATTTTAAATTTTATATATATGTGCATAAATAAATGTTTGTGTGTTAATTACTGGCAGTGGCTTATTTTATTCTTTTTTTTATATATTCTTAGATAAGAATTTATTTTATTATTTAATCTCTGCTACTCCTTGAGCTAGTGACATGGGCTAATGACCGGAATCAAAATATTAAAAAAAAAGAAAAAAAAAAAATTTTTTTTTTTACTTACGTATCTGCCTACTTTATAAATTTTTCTAGGTTCAAATGCCTAGATGGCGCCCTGTAGTGCAGATTACATTAAGCTTTCTCCGGATCATTATAATATATATATATTAATAATTTTCAATACTACAATTTATTTGGCATTCGTTATCATTTATACAATATGAGAATTTTTTTTTTTAAAAAAGTAACAATATTAAAACTTTTATGACTGTAACAAGAAAACTTTTGAAATTTGCAATTCATTAAAGATTACTTGGTTGAAAAAAAAATAAAAAAAACTAATAATACCCACTTGTATTAATTAAAGAAACAAAGGAAAGGATTAATAAACATTAGATTAATCTAAGCAAGAAATTAGATTAAAACAATACAAAATTAATTAAGGGAATATAAAATTAATTAAACTAAATCAAAAGATGATAAATAGAATAATGAGAAAGAAGCATATAAAAGAAATGAGTGATTTATTCATAATGATTATTAAGAAATTATTATCATTGCCAGTTAAATTCTTTCAGATGCAACAAAAATATCATTTAATATTGCTGTCTTATAAAAAGTTTTAATGAAGAGAAGACAGCAAAAGACCATCAAAAGTTCCAGCATGTGGGTGCACCTACCTATATTCATTGAAAGGCAATCTTGCAGCATGAAGTGCTAAACAACAACTGAAGGGTGAACTGAAGGGTGAAGGTAGCTTTCAATCCCAGTCCTTAATACTATCAGATGTTTTCTACCTGGAACTCATGCCCACCTCATGATCAGTGAATTATTGAAAAATCTCTTTCCTTCATTGTAAACTGGAAAATCAAGAAGAAGCCAAACCATCAATGGAAAGAAAGGCCAACTGGTTGGTAATTGACAAGTCATAAAATAAGCAATAAAAATATCCATGAAAGTGGGATGTGATATCTAAAAAATCCTAAGTAATTATAATCCTTATTATCCCATTATAAAATTTGAACATTTATTTGAATGAAAGACTTTAATGAACTTTAATAACTACAGCCAAAGTAATCTTTAATATTGCATCTATAAACTCATATTATATTATATTATAACTATGTATGTGCATATATGTAAAATTTATTATAATGTGTTTTAATTATGAGTGTGGGTAAATAAAATATTTGTTTGTGTAATTGTTAAATCGATTTTCTCACTTGTAACAGCATCACTAATAGATTGTTATAGTTAGTTTTAAGTATTGGGCAAGTGTGTTAAAGACCCCCCTCAAATTGAGAAAATAGCTAGCTTGGGGATATATCAAGTGCTAGATTGTATACCTGTAGTCCATGCATGCTGAGTATATAACCTGTGGTTAGCTGGCACCTGAGGTTAAGCCTCAAAACAAATAAAGTGCTTCAGAAGTCATGGGGTTTGAATCTAGCTGCTGAAAAGTGCTATAACCTGGAAATGTGACTATAGGTTATACCTTTTATAGCCTTGGTCTGATTATATGTACCATTGGTGTTTCATTGATCTGTGGTATTGTACTTAAAGGAGCAGTCTGCTGCAATAGTGAGAGAGCACCCAGAATAAAAATCAGAGGTTTTAAATATATATTCAGTGCAAATTTCTCCCACCTTGTTCAATTGGCTTTCCAATGTGGTGCTGAAGTCTTTTAAATTATTAGAGTAATTATAAACATAATTAAAATTAAAATTTAAAAAGAGTTAAATTAAAGTTTCAAATAAACGCTAAATTGTGTTATTATAAAAGTGAAATTGGTGAACAGTATAAGAGGAGAATAAATCAAA
Organism: Epiperipatus broadwayi; assembly: GCA_028023455.1. NCBI lineage: Eukaryota > Metazoa > Onychophora > Udeonychophora > Euonychophora > Peripatidae > Epiperipatus > Epiperipatus broadwayi. The sequence continues at coordinate 6,349,911 of JAQFVV010012420.1, forward strand.
GCAAACAAATTATAATGTTATGTAATAAAATGTAAATAAAAAGGAGAGAGTCTAGACAGATAAATATTTTATACAGATTAGGGGTATTGATGGTAAGGTGGAATCAAAAAGGACTGGGGGTTTTAAGTAAGTCAAACACTTTGTTTGATTTTAAAATATTTTTTTAAAAAAATAAACGAAGGAAAATAAAATTTGTCTAAGAGTCAGTAATAATTATAAAATCAAATTTAATGAATACTAGGGCTGAAACAAAAATGGAGGCTCAAAATAAAGAAAAGGGTAACATAAAAAAATACACAGAAATATTCAATAAATGAATAGATCAGTTAATAGCTTGTCTAGGAAAATGCTAGAAAATAGAGAGAAAATAATGAACACAAGTATATACAGTTAACAGATAAAATAGATGAAACTAAAAATAAACAGGAAAAGAAAAGCATAGGTATGTATACACATTTAAATGGCTCAAGTATTGTGAATCAATTTTTAAAAATAAAAAATATTTTCAGAGCATGTAGGGGAGGCTCCAATTGAACACCATAACAGCCTGAAATACTATTCTGCATGGAATAAGTAGAGAAAGAAGGCAATGGTAACTATAGCTTTTAGTTATATTCAAGATGACACCAAATTCTGATGGGATTCCTTATTTACAAATCCAGTTATGTTCAGAGAATATAGACAGTCTTTATTACAAAGCTATTGGAGGAAAGAGCAGCAGGAAAACATACAACACCAGGTGTCACAGGATAAATAGTGACCTGATGAATTGTTCACTTCATTTTTTCACCAGCAAGTAATGAAGTTAAGATTGTTAATGGCTAACCCACTGTCAGAACATCAAATCATATGAATAATAAAGCATAATTTACCAATAATATAGAACAAATGATGATTAAAATGGAATGCAAACAGTCAAAAAGATAGCCAAGTTGCTTAGTGAAATTGATAGCACAAGGCCAAAATATAAAAATAGGGATAGGGAATATAAACCCTCAGAAATAGACATTGTATGCAGATAGCAAATGTAGTATGTATCTGGGAATAAGGAGGCTAATACTGGCATTCCAGCCCTGTCCAAAAGTAAAAATAATATTAGAAGGGATGATGACAGTGCTTTGCTTGACTCTGATAGCCAGGTGTCAGTAATATCACAAGATATGTTTGAAAGAATGAGTCGTGTTAATCCTAACATCAAATTTTGCTGTTATAAACAGTACGTTACTATGGCCCATAGTAAAAACAGCAAAATTGGTGTCAAAATAGGTGTGGGTTAACATGCATATAGCAGAGAAAGAGTATAGTTATGTACTGCTTATCTTGGAGGGTCTAATCCATAGTCATATTGGGATCTGACTTTATGCATAAGACCAGCTGTGTGTTGGATTATAAATTAAATTAAGTAAAATTAAATGATAAATCACTAATGTTTACATCAGACAAAGTGTATGGATCTGCAGGGCATGCTATACATAAAAAGGTAAAGAAAGCAAAATTTATAAATAACTATGAAAAAAGGCAGTTGGAGCAAGTGTTGAATGAGTATGAAAACATTTTTTTCAGAAATCCCCAAAGTAATTCAAGGGTATGAGCATAGGATAAAACTCATCAGGGATCAATAATATCAGGCCAGGGCAAACACAATTCTACATCAATACTTAGGGGAGGTAGAAGAGCAGATAGCTAAAATGCTAAAATGGGGAATCATATCCAAATGTTCATCTTAACAATGCTATTGTAACCCTCAAGAAAAAAGGATGGATCCATTCGACTGTGTTTAGACACAAGACAGTTAAATTAAATAACTATCCCTGACACAAATGCTCCTCGACCCATATATGAATTATTGTTAATATTTCATAATAAAAATGGTATTTTTGACTTTTGATCTGACTTCCAGTTCCTGGCAGATCAAGTTACATCCTAGCCATTGAAAATATACTACATTTTGATTCAATGGGCATGCTTACAACTTTAACCGAATAGTGGGGCAGGCTGGTACAGTGTCTAGACCAGATATTTTTCAGATGAAATAAAAAAAATTAATAGTGATGTTGGTTGATAACATAGTTTTAGCCTCAGAAAGTGTAGAAGAATATTTTCAATCATTTAAAGCAGTTATTGCAAGAATGTAAACAAAAAGGGATCAAAATACATTAAAAACAATTTAATGGCATCTGAGATTAAATTTTTAGGTCACATAATAGTTGAGACAGGAATTCAACAGCACCCTGAAGACATTCAAGAACTTCAGGCGTTTCTGGTTCCCAAAAATAAAAAGCAGATGAGATTATTTCTAGGGTTATGTAACTTTTATGACCAATTTTATAAAAAAAAAAAAATTGACATGGAGCCACTACTGTAATTTTTTAAAAAATGAAAAACCTTGGATATGAATGGCACAGCAAGATAGCTTTCAAAATGTGAAAATGAAGTTTTTAAAGAAAATTATGCTATTATATCCTGATTTTAGCAATATTTTTCATACAAACTGACAGTAGTGGAAGATTGGGTGCTACTCTTTTTCAAATCCAAGAGGCAGACTAACAGGGTGTTTTTTTCTTTATTAGCTACTTATTGAAGGGTCCTGAAATAAACTACAGAGTAATCAAAAAGGATGCTTTAGCAATTGTCTGGGTGTTCCAAAATTTTCACCAGTTTCTAATAAGATCTGAGGTGATTGTAATCACCGATCACAAAAGCTTCAAATTCTTAAACCATAGTTTTCTTACAAACAATCAGCTGATAAGGTGGAGTTTATTTCTCCAAGAATTTAACTATAGTGTAAAATATTGCCAAGGGAAAGAAAATGTAGTATCAGACACATTAAGCCATTTCCTGGAATCATCGATAGCATTTAAGCTGTAATGACATATGCATTGCCACAATGGAAATAAATGAAAACAACACTGTAGAAAATGACCTCCATATGTTAATAAAAGGACAAAAAAGATTCTGACTGCAGGAAGATAATGAAATATCTGCTGCATCAACCCATAAAAGGAACTAGAAATAATCCTTTATGGAGAGATAAAAAGTGTTATTGCTTAAAAGAAGGTTTTTTACAGTATAAAAATAAAAAAGGAGATAAACAAAGGCATATAGTTATTCCTGTTGCTATGTGGAGGGCAGATAGTAGATCATATTCATCAAAAGTATTGTCATTATGGTGCAAATAATGTTGAAGGTTGGTTGAGTCTTTGGTTGTATTAGCCAGGAATGTATGCCAGCATTGTGGATATCATAAATGATTGTGAATTATGCTTGAAAACCAAACCATTCACTGCATCCAGAGTAGGTCAACTGATGCCTGCCTATCTACTCTCAACAACCTAATAGAAGTGATATAATTTTCTACTTCTTTTCATATGTATTGATTTCTATTATAACATATACCATTTACAGCTTTTTAGACACTTTATCAATACTTTTATTTGTATTAAACTAACAGTTTCAACTGTCCTGCAGTCATCATCAGAGCTACAATATTCAAATATATAATTACACAATTAATACACTTATCCACTTATTGATATAAATAATTAAATACACAACATTGAATCTAACTGTGTGACTTTAACTATGTTTTCCAAAGAAAAATATAACAAATAAACAATAATGTAAATAAACAAACAAAAAAAAACACTAAAATTTGCAGATTTTATGATAATCAAACAGCCTGTTTTTTTCTCACAATAAAATAAAATTTTTAAATAAATTTTACAATATGCTAGTAGCAATTTCTCCATCTCAGAATACCATATATATATATATTAATAAAATTTCTTTGATTTTTTAAAAGCACATATATTTTATTCTTTATTAACCTTTTTGAATTTGATGTGCAGTATTGTGCATAATAAAATATTTTCTGAACATATTTTTAAAAGCATTAAATTTTTTTAGAACATACTAAAAGTTCTTGATATTGACTTAATTAAAACATTAAATTGATAGGGAAAGTTCTAATTTGTTGATAACAAGACCAGTGTTATGTTTCTATAAAAAGAGAAAGTTATTTTTTAAAAAAAGAATATCATGTAGAGCATATTTAATAGAAAAGAATGTTAGATATAACACCCAGTCAGTAAAATATATATAAATGTGTCTTCTCAATATATTATTAATAATGATATTATTATTATTTAATATTTTGTTTATATTATAATCATTATATATTAATATTATACAGATAAAAATGCATCTATGTTAGACATAAAATGTGCATGTTGGAAAGTAATGTACACTTTCATTTCAACAAACAATACTTATTCTATTCTAATTAATGTTTATTAACAAAACATCAACTATTATAAGTTATGTGCACAGTAAAGCTAAGAACAAAATATAGCATACTTCACAATTCCACTATATTTAAAAAAATTTCAAGTTAATCATCCACCTTTTTAAATCTGACTTTTCTTAAATTTTAGATTGAATGAAAAAAGAAAAAACTCAACCATGAGATGAATAGAACTATAGTTTGACTATTATTGTATTTTTAAAAATATCAGATACTACTGTGCTGTTCATATTTGCCAATGGCAATAAGATTTGGTCTAAACATGCAAAACAAGCTTTCACAAATATTATATCCTATATATATATAAAATTTAAATATATGTATATTGTCTATACTAGATTTAATATAAATTATAAGAGACTTGAACTCAGACTTTCAAGCTCCCTACATCTAGCCAATCAGTCATATATAACCAAAATACATGATCACGCACATGTGGAAAAGGTAAATGATCTCCAATACCAACACTCATCAGATTGTCCAGATCACTATCTTCCACACATATATACAATAATATTATAATACTTTTGGTATCAATAAGGGATTTGGGGATTCCATCCTCAGATTTTCAATGAAATGGATGGTTAAAGAGTTAGATAGTGGAAAAGATTGAAACTTGTCCATTAAAGTTTGAATATTTGCTATCTTAATATAAACTGAGCATTGATTGTACATATGTGTGAAAGATGGTGACCTGTACCAACCGATTAGGGCTGTTTCAGCATGAAATAGATATATTGGAGATCATTTATCTTTTTCACATGTCTGTGGTTATGTGTATTGCTTGTAATATGGTGGATTGGATAGATGTAGGAAGCTTGAAAGTCTCAGTTCAGTCCCTTATATATATATATATATATATATATATATATATATATATATATAATACAATATTTTTAATGAATGTTTAGATGGAAATCTTGAATGTGTGGAATAATTCATTTAAATCAACTTAATTAGAAAGTACTTAACCTAGAACAACTGCACCAGACCAAGACTCAAAATAAATTGACAGTCATGAAATTTAAAAAGGAACCCTCTCAGTGCATCAGCCTGTCAGTTTACTTTGACTCTTGGCCTGGGGCAGTTGTTCTAGGTTAAGAGCTTTCTAATTAAGTTGATTTAAATGGATTACTTGATACATTCAAGATTTCAATCTAAACATTTATTAAAAATATTGTATTACAATATATAACTTACCATTGGAAGAGGTTATCATATAGTAAGAAAATTGAAGAGTTTGTTATACTTTGATTTCTTACACCTATAAATGTAATCTGCAGTACTTTTATCTCTATATTATATCCAGAATGGCATTTAAAAGAGGATCTTCTTATTGGATTCTTCTTTTGGATGCATCAGTCTATCAGCTTAATTTGACTCTTGGTCTGGGGAAGTTGTTTTAGGTTGGGTGTTTTTTAATTAAGTTGATTTAAATGGATTACTTCACACATTCAAGATTTCCATGTATATATCATAATGGTATAATAAATAAGAGAATGATTAAATGATCAAATGAATGATAATGTTGGATACCAAAAATTGTTATGGTATAATGATATTAAAATGATTATCTTTAGATGAATAATGATTTAATACTTTAAGACTTCCATTTCTTTTTTATAAGGATATAAAGATATATAGAATGAATAAATAATTTTCTTAAAACCTAGTTGAAATGTTAAATTATAATAGCATGAAGTATCTAGGAACTAAGCACCAATTTATATCAATTTAAATGAAAATAAATATATGTACTTAACTGATTAGTATTTAACAAAACATTAGCTTAACTTTTAATAATTATTTATTCATTATAATCAAAAATATATAAAAACAATAGCATAAATTATTAAAATATTTAAATGTTTAGTTAACGTTGTGGGTAATTGGATATTTAATATGATAATAAAATATGCAGAAATTCTTTAAATTTTTAGTAAAGTATAATGTGATCAATAAACTAGAAATAATTATAAATTTCAATTTTAATTAATAAAATAAAAAAATATTGATATAAGAAATATAATAAATAAATAATAAAATATATAAATTAGTTAATGAATGAAATAATGTTAAGAGATTTGATTATGAAATAAATATTAGTAGTATGATTACATATAGTATATAAATTTGTTATAAATGATGAACTAATAAACCAGAAAAGAAAATATTATATTTGCATAAGCACTTAAAAGTAAACTCTTAAAATAATATTTTGTAAAAAAACTAAGTCTGTTTAATTTATTTTCTAATTTTTTTTACAAACATAAATATAAGATTAACAATTTAAGTACAAAATTATATTATCATTAATATATAAGGTATATGAGCACAGACTTTCACACTAACCACCACTCTCCACACTATCTCATAGCACTGATATACTTGAATACATATATGTTGAAAAGATAAATAATCACCAATATACGTATTTCATGCTAAACCAGCAGTCATCAGTTGGTCCAGACTAAGGTATATGATGTATACGCTATCCTAAATATAATTAGAAATTATTTATTTTTAAAATTTATTGATTCTCAAATATATATATAATGGAAACAAATAAATATACTACAAAATTTAAATAATATTTAAAATTAGTTTTAAGAAAGATATATTTAAATTTTGTTTTAATTTAATTTGTTTTCATTAGTTTATGTATTACATAATTTAAGCAGACACATAAATTCTACAATAAGTAAATATATAATGAAAACATATGACCAGGTTAACCTTTCCAAGAATCATCAGACATTCCTTAACTAAAAACTTTATTAAATGCATATTTATTAATACATATTAACAAAAAAATTTTTGTAGAAACATAAAACTAAAGTTAATGAAGTCCTGAAATTTTTGATTAATATTTGTAGTATAAAGATAAATTATGTAAGCATTATATTTGTTGTTCAATCATCATTTAAAACAGAATTTTTATCCATTTGAATTAATTATACATTTTAAATAAAATAATCCATAGTAAAACATTGAGACATTAATATTTTCATTTTTATATGAATAATAGCACTATTTAATTCTTTGGTGTTTTATAATAACCTTGCTGTCATATTATAAATTTAATCCATAATGAATTCTAAGTTGTATCCTTTAGTTATTTTAGTGTCAATAGACATTATAGCACCAAAAGTATTTTGTGTATTCTTATATTTCTGTGGCATTAAAAATATATTGTATATTGAGAAAATTTTATTCCAAGACTTTAATAGATTTCCAAAAGTAAGCAGTCTTTTCAAACAAATGTTTTTCCTTATCTAACTTCATTTTTTATTCTTTGACTTTACTTACTGAAAGGCAGATTAAGAGAGAGTCACAATCCAAAACGAGGTTTTTATACCTTTTTCCTAATCATTATCATGGATGTTGTTTCTATGATTTCATTCAAGTATAACCCATTTCTATTGTCTATAATATAAAAAGTTAAATTTCACTTGATAAAAAATCCGTAAAATGCAATAGCATTCATGAAATAAAAATGATTCTTAACTTTATAATAAATAACGTTTTTTTTAAAAATAACTAAAAATAATAATGCCAAAATAAATGTGCAAATTAAAATACTTTTTTTAAAATCACAATTTAAATAAAATATGTCTTTTATATTTATTTATTCGATATACCATATTCTATAATTTTTTTAAATACTTATTAAAATAAGTATATCTAGTAATATTTTAAAATATGTATGATTTCACATTATTTTAATTGTATAAACACAATGCATGTATACCATGCATACACACACTAAATAATAATTGACTATTTTATTTAAGTTCGTGTGATATTTGCTAAACGTATTCAATAAATATAAATAAAATCACCAATAAATGAATATATTAATACGTATTTCAATCTATTAAATCTTTCTAATAATAAAACACTAACTTTATTACGATATAAATTTTTATACGCTATCTATTATGACTGAAATACAGGCTTATTATATATCTGTATCAATATATGTAATATATAGGGTATATGAGCACAGACTTTCACACGACCCATCATTTACCACCCTATCTCATAACACTGATACACTTGAACACATATATGCCGAAAGGATAAATAATCACCAATATAAGTATTTCATGCTAAACCAGCAATCATCAGTTGGTCTAGATTATCATCACTACACATATATGCAATAAGTGCTCAGATATATATTAAGAAAGTCAATCTTTATACTTTAATGGACAGAATCTCAGCCTCAGAGTAGCCTTTGAGCATTTCATCATCAGATTTTCAATTGGATGGACGGTTGAAGAGTTGGAGTGAATTGAAGCCTGTCCATTAAAGTATGAAGATTGGCTTTCTTAATATATATCTGAGCACTTATTGCATATATGTGTAGAGATGATAATCTGGACCAACTGATTATTGCTGTTTTAGCATGAATTATCTTTTCGGCATGTATGTATTCAAGTGTATCAGTGTTATGAAATAGGGTGGTGAGTTGTAGGTCGTGTGAAAGTCTGTGCTATCTGTTATGAAAAATGAAAATTAAAAATTTTTGAGTGTTATCTCTAGTGCTATCAATTACCAATAACTATTTATTAATATTGTAACTTATTGATCCTTTTAATACAATTGAAAAATAATGTAAACCAACATTTTGTTTTCTTAGAAACAGTGATTTTTGATTTTAAAAAAGCAAAAAAAAAAAAAGAATTGTTTTATTAGAAGAAAAAATAAATAAAAAACATAAACCCTCATTAGCTAACATTTGTGAAACTTGAAGGGTATTATTTTCCATTTCTTTATTTCTCTGTAGAATAATACTTTAGAGATTTTTGTCTAAAAATAGAATATTTAAAAACTGCTTTTGTTTTTCTCCTTCCTCTCTAATTATCTATTTATTCATCAACCTATTAATTTATCTGTTAGTTTTCATCCATTTAACTATTTATTTAGTTATTTATCTATTTACTTATCTGACTTTATGTTCCCTGACTCACATATATATCTAACTTTATGGTTTAGTCACCCATTCATCCATATATAAATTTATCAATACATACAACCATCTATTCAAAATCTATTTATTTACATAAATACAATCTATTTGTTTATCTATTTATACATTATGCTGAAAAAGTAACTATAAAATCAAATTACTTCATTGCTTTCTATTATTAACCTAATCAAAAAAGATGTCAATGTGACTTCTCTCACTATATCCATATTTTTAGAAATAAATTTCTGATCATCAAATGAACTAGAAGGTTAAGCACTCAAACCTCAACTGAAATATCCACATTTTGTATTTAATAATCATGATTATCATATATTTATAATTAAATATGTACAGAATATTACTTTTTAATGCAATATTATTAGAGTGAACATTCAGTGAGTGGAGATTGAGATCTGTAGTCTATATTATATTACTCAGTGGAACAATATTTGTCATAATTTGAAGTTTCACATCTATGTGAGAAGATTTAAGTGTTTAAATCTTATCTTACCTGATGATCAGAGATTTATTTAAAAAAAATAAAACACATCAGTCTTACATCTTTTTTTTTTAGGTGATGGCTTAAGAGAATTGAAGCTTTTATCTGAAACAGTGTATTAACTTGATTGATTACATAAATCTTCTAGCATAATGCTTTATTATTATTTATATATTTATCAAAACTTAATATGTAATATTCTTGAGGGTGCTGTAATGTGATCATAAATTATCTATCCATTAGAAATTAGACTCAATTAATAGAATTATATCCAGTAGAAAGGTCCTGAAAGCAGTCACATCACCAATTTATCCATTTTGCTACTCCATATTTTTCATTGTCCATCACTTCAATTTTATATAACTCTTCCCATCTCAGATCATTCAGCAATGTCAATCTTTTCCATCTTTTCTTTTTGTTTCCATTCACCATTACCTCTGAAACATCTTTCATTAAATTATACTTTCTTCTTAATATATCCCCAATCTAGTTTTTCTCTAATGAACTTTCTATTTCTAATTTCATCCATCAATCTTCTTTTTTCATTTACACTTTTTTAAACTTCTTCATTTGTTATTTCATTCATCCAACTGATTTTTTTTTTGTTCTCTATCACCACATCTCAAATTCTTTCAATCTGTTCTTAATTTTATTACTCAGTGCTCACATCATTTCACATTCATATGCTCCACACATAAAAATTAATTAATTATTCCTTAATTCTCTCTCCAAAGGTCCACAAAATATTTTTTTGACTTAATAAATGTGCTACACTTTTTCCATCTTCATCCAACCAACTACCCAAATATCTAAATCCCTTTATCTGTTGAACTATGTTATTATGGATTTCAATTTGCAGTCATCTTGTTATCCTTCATACCCATAAGCAGTTAGTCTTCTTAACATTAATCATTATTCCATATTTCATATATCTTTCCTCCAATATATTCAACATATTTTGAAGACCCTTTTCATCTTCAGCTATAAGAACTATATCAGTTGCAAATCTTATACATTTTATTATTCTATCTCCAACATATGTTCTTCCATGATCCAAATAATAATTTAACATGTCTTCTAAATAACTATTAAAAAAGAACAGGTGGCATACTGCATCTTTGTCTAATTTGTCTTTCTATATTCACCTCATCAGTCTTATTATTTTCCAGTATAATTCTTATTCTTTGCCCAGTATACATATTCCCATTCAATCTTCTTTCTTTTCAAAATATTCCTTTATTTTTTAAAATGATCATAAGTTTATTCCAGATTACTGTATCAAATGCTGTTTCCAAATCCACAAAATAGATACCAGTTCCTATATTTTTTTCAATATATCTCTCTGCAATTGGTCTAGTGACACCAATAGCATCTCTTGTACCTTTCCCTCTCTGAAAACAAAACTGTTTTTCTCCAATGTAATATTCTGCCTTCCCATAAATTATTTTGAGTTAAAATCCTCAATAAAACTTCAGAAGTATGTGATAACAAATTTATTGTCCTATACTCTTCACGTTTATCAGTTTTTTTTCTTTTTAGCAATTGGAATCATTATAGTCCTTAAAAGTCTTCAGGCCAAACTCCTCTATTATATATTAAATTGCTTCCTTCATAGTAAATTCCCCCATTTCTTTCAAAAATTCTACAGACTTTGTATCAAATCAAACAACCAATTTATTGTCCTATACTCTTCACGTTTATCAGCTTTTTTTCTTTTTAGCAATTGGAATCATTATAGTCCTTAAAAGTCTTCAGACCAAACTCCTCTATTATATATTAAATTGCTTCCTTCATAGTAAATTCCCCCATTTCTTTCAAAAATTCTACAGACTTTGTATCAAATCAAACAACCTTATCATTCTTCATTTGTGCAATTGACTTTATTACTTCATCTGTCAATATGTCCATACCTTTATCATCTATTTCAATATTTTCAACATTTTCTAGTTTATAATTAATTGAATTATTTTATTTTCTAAATAGACATTGAAGATATTCTTTTCACTTTTACAATATATTTTTGTTATCAGTTAATCTCTATTTTTATCCACAATTTCCTTTTTATCCAAGTGATATTTTTCATCTTCATCTGTCAATCCATTTCTATCGCTTTACATTTTTGTCCCAACCACTTTTCTGTTGTTAAATCTGTTTCTTTTCTTAGTTTATTATTAATTTTCTACATATACTTTGTCCTTCCTCAGTATAGACCATCATCCATCTTCTCTCTACTTCCATCTTTTACAACATACATTCCATTATCCAAAGCCATTTAACTTTCTTTAACCAAATATTATTTATTTCATTTGTTGCTGTTTTTAATAAATTCCTTTCTACGTTTTTCTCAATTTACGTAAGTCATATCTTATATATCTTTCCTCTTTTTATATTTTTAAACTCAACTTTAATTCATCTGAGTTTATATTAGCACCAGACAAAAACTCTTATAACATTCTTGTATTTATAATCAATTTGACAACATTATCATCTGGATCCTTCCATTCATATAATCTTCTTATATGATTTTAAAGTGTTTGCAATCACAAACCCATCCTCCTTACAAAATTGTACAGGCTGCATACTTCTTTCATTTGTTTTTTTTGTTTTTTCAATATCATAATTCCTAACAATTTTTCTTTCTTTACTTTTTTCCACAATAGCATTCCAATCACCCACTATGTATGCATTTTTGATCATTACTTCTACTTATATTTTTTATCAATTTTAATATCATCATGACTGGTAGTCATTAATCTTGTACAATTACCAAATCCCTAGGTCTTGCATTTATCATTAGCCTACCATCAATACAATGTATCTTTGACATGCTATTCTAAATTTTCTTTCCAACAGAAGTACCAACTCTATTAACTGGTTTATCACTACCTAAATAAAATAATTTAACATCTTCACTACTCGCTTTAGCTCATCCCTCCAATCTCACTTCACTTAATCCTATAACATCGATATTATTCATACTCATCTCCCTTTTTAAATTTTCCAATTCCCCAGCTCTTTTCAATGATTTAACATTGCATGTGTTAATTCTTAATGTGTCTTTTCTTAATGAATGAACTTTATGAGGATTTCACAGGTTTACTACCTGAATAGCTTCATGCCTATTCCTGCTGAGAAAAATACCAAACCATCTTTTGCTAATATCTCAACACCAACTGTAATAATTCCTGTAGATGTACTCATAATAAAACAAGAGAATTATAAGGAAGAGAGGTTTCCCATTGCCTTTTTTGATCAGTAATAATCTCCATAACAAGTTTAATGTTGACTTATTTAATGGTGGTCAACACTCACCATTATTTATTCTCCATCATATGAATTGTGTCATTTTATAGAAATAAATATGCCACTATCTCTTTCACCACTACCTGATAATGAACATTGACCCATTGTTAGTGACTGCTTATTTACATTACTTTGCTACTCACAGTGGAATTTCATATCTAAAGGTCATTTCCTTATCTGAAAACCTGAGGATGCTCTGAATAGCATGGGACCCATGCCCTGAAATCAGTCCATCTCAGAATATTAAAGATTTAATACTATATATGAATGTATTTGTTTCCTTATATATTCAAGATTTAATACAACAGATTTTCTCAATCATGGTATTTAAATAAAAAGTTTGCTCATCATTTCTAGTGGGGAAAATGGGGTATTTAAACCTGTAGCTCACTTTATGATCAAACGTTTATTCTGAATGATACATGTTCCCTTGTTTGATAGAGAGTGTGAAACTCAAATCAGTAACACTGTGGTTTAATTTGATTCATTATATATATATAAATTTATAAAATATTGGAATTTAATATTTAAAAAAAAAGTTTTTGTTTATACCTTTATTGACTGTTTTATATAAATATCTTTGGCAGATTTTATTTTAAATATTTTTCGATCAATGCAATTTTAATTAAGATTTAAAATAAAGTTTGCTGAGGTTTTGTATTTTAAAATTTATTATCTTAGAACGGCTATTTATTTTGCTCTTTGTTTACCAATATCCAACAAAAGATTCTATCTGGAGGCTCTTTGATAATTGGAGTCGAAGATAAAAAGATATTTGAAATAAAGTCTTATAAAAGTAGAGTTCGTACTGAACGAAATAATAGAAGAATAAATGGAATCTAAACTTATTAAAATCTATAAAATATACTTTATTTATACAATATTTCAAAGAAATCGAATTCATTTTTTTTATTTACATACATTATCACTAATGAAGATATAAAATTCTTATTTCTATAATCAATGAAAAATTAAAATTTATATTTCATAGTTGATAAACAGAGCAAAACTCTCCATACAGTATTGCCATCTGTGCTAAACAGAGTAATCAATGGATGCCAGAAGGCTTGTGCATAAAATCCCTATCTAATGCCTACTCATCCAATATCCCCAGACTAGTTTCTGGCTTGTGGCCTTCGTCAGTGAGAGCTTTGGATCTGAGAGCACTGCATCTAGATCTTAGGATCTAATGAAAACCTCTGGCAACCACCTTTTATCTCTACTTAACTATAAAAGTATGAGAATGAAATTGAAAACACAAAAAAAATTTTCAATCTAAGCTCAATAGCTTATATAGTCATATGGATCTATACTCAGTTCAGCACCCATACATTTTGGTGTCTTTGGCTCTTTTACAACCATAGCCACCACTATCCTTTTAGGCAGGATTGGTGTTAAACCATTAAGCATCACATGATCACATTTCCTATACTAGCACATTAATTGTTGATAAACAGCATTAGATCCTAAGATCTAGATGCAGTGCTCTCAGATCCAAAGCTCCTCACTGACGAAGGCCACAAGCCAGAAACTAGTCTGGGGATATTGGATGAGTAAGCCTTAGATAGGGATTTTATGCACAAGCCTTCTGGCATCCATTGATTACTCTGTTTAGCACAGGTGGCAATACTGTATGGAGAGTTTTGCTCTGTTTATCAACAATTAATGTGCTAGTATAGGAAATGTGATCATGTGATGCTTAATGGTTTAACACCAATCCTGCCTAATAGGATAGTGGTGGCTATGGTTGTAAAAGAGCCAAAGACACCAAAATGTATGGGTGCTGAACTGAGTTCAGATCCATATGACTATATAAGCTATTGAGCTTAGATTGAAAATATTTTTTGTGTTTTCAATTTCATTCTCATAGTTTTATAGTTAAGTAGAGATAAAAGGTGATTGCTAGAGGGTTGCATTAGATCCTAAGATCTAGATGCAGTGCTCTCAGATCCAAAGCTCCTCACTGACGAAGGCCACAAGCCAGAAACTAGTCTGGGGATATTGGATGAGTAGGCATTAGATAGGGATTTTATGCACAAGCCTTCTGGCATCCATTGATTACTCTGTTTAGCACAGGTGGCAATACTGTATGGAGAGCTTTGCTCTGTTTATCAACAATTAATGTGCTAGTATAGGAAATGTGATCATGGGATGCTTAATGGTTTAACACCAATCCTGCCTAAAAGGATAAGGGTGGCTATGGTTGTAAAAGAGCCAAAGACACCAAAATGTATGAGTGCTGAACTGAGTTCAGATCCATATGACTATATAAGCTATTGAGCTTAGATTGAAAATATTTTTTGTGTTTTCAATTTCATTCTCATACGTTTATAGTTAAGTAGAGATAAAAGGTGGGTTGCTAGAGGGTTGCATTAGATCCTAAGATCTAGATGCAGTGCTCTCAGATCCAAAGCTCCTCACTGATGAAGGCCACAAGCCAGAAACTAGTCTGGGGATATTGGATGAGTAGGCATTAGATAGGGATTTTATGCACAAGCCTTCTGGCATTCATTGATTACTCTGTTTAGCACAGGTGGCAAAACTGTATGGAGAGTTTTGCTCTGTTTATCAACAATTAATGTGCTAGTATGAGAAATGTGATCATGTGATGCTTAATGGTTTAACACCAATCCTGCCTAAAAGGATAGTGGTGGCTATGGTTGTAAAAGAGCCAAAGACACCAAAATGTATGGGTGCTGAACTGAGTTCAGATCCATATGACTATATAAGCTATTGAGCTTAGATTGAAAATATTTTTTGTGTTTTCAATTTCATTCTCATACTTTTATAGTTAAGTAGAGATAAAAGGTGGTTGCTAGAGGGTTGCATTAGATCCTAAGATCTAGATGCAGTGCTCTCAGATCCAAAGCTCCTCACTGACAAAGGCCACAAGCCAGAAACTAGTCTGGGGATATTGGATGAGTAGGCATTAGATAGGGATTTTATGCACAAGCCTTCTGGCATCCATTAATTACTCTGTTTAGCACACGTGGCAATACTGTATGGAGAGTTTTGCTCTGTTTATCAACAATTCATGTGCTAGTATAGGAAATGTGATCATGTGATGCTTAATGGTTTAACACCAATCCTGCCTAAAAGGATAGTGGTGGCTATGGTTGTAAAAGAGCCAAAGACACCAAAATGTATGGGTGCTGAACTGAGTTCAGATCCATATGACTATATTGAAAATATTTTTTGTGTTTTCAATTTCATTCTCATACTTTTATAGTTAAGTAGAGATAAAAGGTGGTTGCTAGAGGGTTGCATTAGATCCTAAGATCTAGATGCAGTGCTCTCAGATCCAAAGCTCCTCACTGATGAAGGCCACAAGCCAGAAACTAGTCTGGGGATATTGGATGAGTAGGCATTAGATAGGGATTTTATGCACAAGCCTTCTGGCATCCATTGATTACTCTGTTTAGCACAGGTGGCAATACTGTATGGAGAGTTTTTGCTCTGTTTATCAACAATCAATGTGCTAGTATAGGAAATGTGATCATGTGATGCTTAATGGTTTAACACCAATCCTGCCTAAAAGGATAGTGGTGGCTATGGTTGTAAAAGAGCCAAAGACACCAAAATGTATGGGTGCTGAACTGAGTTCAGATCCATATGACTATATAAGCTATTGAGCTTAGATTGAAAATATTTTTTGTGTTTTCAATTTCATTCTCATACTTTTATAGTTAAGTAGAGATAAAAGGTGGTTGCTAGAGGGTTGCATTAGATCCTAAGATCTAGATGCAGTGCTCTCAGATCCAGAGCTCCTCACTGACGAAGGCCACAAGCCAGAAGCTAGTCTGGGGATATTGGATGAGTACGCATTAGATAGGGATTTTATGCACAAGCATTCTGGCATCCATTGATTACTCTGTTTAGCACAGGTGGCAATACTGAATGGAGAATTTTGCTCTGTTTATCAACAATTAATGTGCTAGTATAGGAAATGTGATCATGTGATATTTCATAGTTATTTCACAAAACCATAAAAATATTAGTCTGTTATTTTGAAATAATCTTTAAAACATGTCTGCATCTAATTTTATAATTTTGAACAACCTTCAAGGTTGCTTCTTGATGGAATACTTGTTTTGTTTTTTTTGTTTTTTGAGCAAGTGACTATTATTTTCACAAGAAATAATCATTTAAAATAAATATGAATGTAAATGAGATATTAAATTATGGTTCAACAGGTATATAATCTTATTCACTAATTGAGAGGCTTCTTGTAATACAAAAAATGGCTGATATTTTAATTTATCTCCCAGCTTTCACATACTCTTTCCAGTTTTTGTTCTCTTCAGAAATTATATATAGTTTTACGTATATATTGTAGAGAGTCAACTCCAAAGTGATGTTGGCCAATGCTTTTCATTGCAACATATTAGTAATTGAAGAGATAACAATTACATTTCTCTGACACCATAACCTGTGTGAAGTACTAATGGATGTAGAGCTGTCATTTACCTGGGGCTAGAATGCAGAGAAAAAAGATGAAATAAAAGAGATTTATTTCCTGTTTTATATGATTCAAAAAAAAGATACCAAATTATATTTTCAGTAAAATGGTAATGAGTTTTTTCATTACAGCAGGTTTCAATGGAAAAATCATTGTGATCTTAATTTGCACAATAGTTTGTAATACAATATCATCATCCTCATCATCATCAACCATTATCAACCCACTGCAGGATGAAGGTCTCTCCAAGTTTAATCCATCTTCTCCGATCTTTAGCTTCTCTTCTCCACAATACCCCTGCACATTTTCTTATTTCATCCATCCATCTCACATGTGATCTCTTTCTGGGTCTTTTACAATCTCTTGGAATCCAGTTTAAAATTTCAATTGTCCATCTATTATCATCTCTTCTAGCAATATGTCCAGCCCAACTCCATTTCAATCTTTTAATTTTTTCAATAAGGTCAGTAACACCTGTTTGTTGTCTTACCCATATATTGCGTTTTCGATCTCTTCTTGTTACTCCCAACATACATCTCTCCATACTCCTTTGAGTGGTCTGAAGTCTCTGTATTGCTCTTCCATTAAGTGTCCAAGTCTCAGATCCATAAGTAAGAACTGGTAAAACACATTTGTTAAAAACCATCCTTTTCAAACACATAGGCATATTTCCTTTTAGTATCAAGTTATTTCTACCAAAAGCACTCCAACCAAGTTTAATTCTATGATTAATTTCCTCCATTATGTTTCCATCTGTATTAATAATCTGACCAAGGTATTTGTAACTGCTAACTTCTTCTAATTCTTCATAATCAATCTTTATTTTCATATTTTGAGCAAATCGATTAAACATTACTTTAGTCTTTTTAACATTTATCTTTAGTCCTACTTTTCTACTTTCATCTGCTAACTCCTGCAACATTTCCTGCAGCTCTGAAGCATTATTTGCAAAAACAACTACATCATCTGCAAAATCTAAATGACTTAAATACTCTCCATTTACTTTCACTCCTTTAGTTTCCCATTTTAATCCACAAAATACTTCTTGCAGCACTGCTGTAAAGAGTTTTGGAGATATGGAGTCACCTTGTCTTACACCTTTCTCAATGTTGATTTTTCCAGTATCATTATGTAATCTAATTGTGGCTGTTGCATTTTTATAAATATTTTTTAAAATATGACAATATCCTGGATCTATACCTTGATGATCCAATGCTTTAATCACTGAAGAAATGTGTATAGAATCGAATGCCTTTTCATAATCTACAAATCCAAAACATAATGACAACTCATATTCGTTTGTCCTTTCTATGACTTCTCTCAATACCTGGATATGATCTATTGTACTAAAACCACTTTTAAATCCAGCTTGTTCTCTTGGTTGGTGGAAATCCAAAGTTCTCTGTAGACGAGTTGTAATTATCTTGGTAAAATTTTTATATAAAACTGATAAAAGGCTGATAGGTCTGTAATTTCCAATATCTTCTTTATTACCTTTTTTAAATATCAATATTATTACTGCATTCTTCCAATCTTCCGGTACATCTTTATCATTTAGACATTTGGTATATAACTTTGCTAAAATTGTTTCTATTTCTTCACCTGCTTCTTTTAATATATCAAATATAATTCCATCATTTCCTGGAGCCTTTCCTTTCTTCATACACTTAATTGCATGTCTCACTTCTTCATTTAAAATTCTGGGCAATTTGGAAGATGTAATAGATATAGGAGGTACTTGTTCTTTATTACTATATAATTCTTGATAAAAATCTTCTACCAATTTCATGATGTCATCTCTCTTTTTAGTAATAATTCCATCTTTTTTTCTTATTGCAGATATAAATTTCCTACCAATACCAAAATGTTGTTTAACATTTTTGAGACTTTATTTTCTTCTACAGCTTTCCTTGCTATTTCACAGTTATACTTTCTTATATCATTTTCAACTCTTTTCCGTACCATTTTACAAAATTCAAGATATTCAATTCTTTTTAATACATCATTTTTGTATATCTTCATATTCCTTCTTTTCTTCATAAATTCTCTAGTCTCAGTAGAAATTTTATTAGTCAATTGCTGCTTTTTCTACCAGCTATGTTTGTTGCAGTTTTTAAAAGTGTATCAGTTATTTTCATATTAATTTCATTCAAATCTGTATCATGTTCAAAATCTCCTAACACTTGAAACTTATTTGTAAGTTGTAATTTAAATTCATTAGAATGTTTCTGAAGATTAGGAATATCAACTGTAAATATTGTTTTTCTTAATAATTTTTGTCTTTCTAGTTTTACATTAACACGTAACTTACACCTTACTAATCGATGATCACTTCCTGTGTTAAATTTATTAAGAACATTACAATCTTGAAATATGTATTTTCTGTTAGTCAAAATATAATCCAATTCTGCTGTACCTTCATTTGGATGCTTCCATGTCCATTTCCTTTTAACATTTTTCTAAAAAATGTTAATAGAACATTACAATCTTGAAATATGTATTTTCTGTTAGTCAAAATATAATCCAATTCTGCTGTACCTTCATTTGGATGCTGCCATGTCCATTTCCTTTTAACATTTTTCTCAAAAAATGAATTCATAATATAAAGTTTTTATTTTTCTGCAAACTCCACAAGTCTATGTCCTCTCTCATTTCTATTACCATAACCAAAATTACCTACAGCAATTTCATCTTTCATTTGTCTACCAATTCTAGCATTAAAGTCTCCCATAACAATTTTAAAATGTTGTTTACTCTGATCAAAAGCCTTTTGTACATCCATATAAAAATCTTCTACTACTTCATCACTATGAGAACTTGTTGGGGCATAAACCTGAATTATCTGCATTTGTTATCTGCTATTAAGTTGTATAACTAATCTTGCCACTCTGTCCGATACACCATCAATCTCCACAATATTGTTCTTCCACTTTTTATTTATAATGAATCCTACTCCACTTGTATTTCCAATATGTGTACCTTTATAATAGATATGTCCACTTTTTAAATCAATTGTTTCTTCACCTTTTCTTCTAACTTCACAAAGTCCAATAATGTCCCATTTAATATAAGACAGTTCTTCTTCTAATTCTTGCAATCTTCCTTCACTTGAAAGTGATCTGCAGTTGTAAGTACCTAAATAAAAAGTCATCATCAAATGGCAGCCTGGGTTCACAATCAGGGGATTCTTAGCACCCTCTGCCTTCGGCCACCAACTGCTGCCTTGGTTGGTGACTTTACAGCTTCCTGGGAATAAGGGCCATGTTTTATTTTTGTCTGTCATAATTGTATATATGTATTGGAAAAATATTTATCATTTACACAAACATTCATCCTGCCTTATCAGGCACTGAGAAGAAAGACCATGGTGTTTCTTGATCTTAAACTCAGAGGTAAAAAGCCAATAAACTCACCATGCTGGCTAATGCATGTTGGTGAGCAGCACATCCATGTTCATATACTATATGAATAATCACATAGTAATAACAGCTGCAACGACAAGAACGTATGGAGTGGACATTAGGAATTTGCCCTGCTCAGTTCCTTTAAGGCCTCCAAGAGGAATCAAAGGGTCTCCTTTCAGTTAGGAAAACTATATTGATCCATGAACAGAAATTTATGTCCAGTCTATTGATTGATCTTGATTCAAAGTTAAAGAAAATGAGAAATGTGAGTTGATAATTCTTTCAATCACATTTACATAATTTGTGCAGAAAATTTTTAAGATGGTCCAAATAAGCATTTATCAAAATTATACATTTTAATTAAATTTCTTATTCATTGCTATTTTTGGAAAACATTTTTTTTTTACACTATCTTTGTTTTGGTGTTGTAATTTTTTGAACAAATATATTTCATTAATAAATACATTTTATTGCATAATATTTTCATTGAATTTATTTTTTTAAATAAAGATATTTAAAATAAATAATAAGATATTAAAATCATAATGTTATTATGTGGCTTAGATAATGGAGTACATACTAAAATGTGAGAAGAGAGCCAATGGAGCACATATCTAAAATAGCATCCAAAAATGTTTTTTCAGTTATGATCAGAATATTCTCATTAATAACCTTTGATGGATAGTAAATAGTTGTTTTATCTGAAAACAAAATCTCAATTAAAAAATATCTATCAATCCAGAAAACAAAATCATTCTCCTTTACAAGGCAGGTAATTACACTAACGAATAGAAACATATTTTTGGTATAACTTTTGTTAATTAAATTTCCATGCATTCCAACAAATTTCTTTTGTTCAAAAACCCCACTGATTAATATAATTTAACTTTGACCATTTTCTTTACCATCTGTTTTTTGGTTTCATTTACTATTGAAAAAAATATTAAATTTGCTGTAAAATTTATAATTATATACACTCACAGAAATAAAAATTTAATAAGTATGCAGACATAATAAACTGATTTATCTATCTATTACATATATATGTTGATATAGTAATCTCGTTAGTTCAGAAATATGATAATAACCCAACTTTAAATTATTATTTTTAAGAACATAATTTTCTTTTCGATTTTATTATAACGGTATAAGCCAAGACTTGATGAAACATGTTCCTAAATTATAAAAATTATGGCCAAATTTAAAATCAAGTAAAAAATTAATTGAATAGTTTAGATTATCATTCCCACATTATAGAGATATAATTTATGGTTGAATACCTCGTAATAAAATACATAAATCGTACGTAACATAGCGATAATTTCAGTTAATTGTATTCGATTTAAAATACATGTAGACAAACTTTTATCTCCACAAAATATTTAAATGTACATGTATATATTTGTTTGTGTGCATAACTACGATATAAAACTTTTCCAGAAAGTAAAAATATATTTAAGAAAAACCATAGAGATAACAAATAAGCACATAAAATACGAGAACAGTTAATGTAGAAAGTTTAATCCTGTTGATTTTAGTAAAATTAGTAATAAGTTATCATTTGGTGTAAAAATAAATAAATACATATTTACTCTGATAATTTTATTTGAAGTAAATATTTTATATAAATTGTATATTAAATATGGCTGATTTACCGTGCATAAGATAACTAGGAGGATGATATCATCTGGAAGAAGCCGTTGCTAAGCCAACCTATTAAAATTTCCACATACTAAATGCAACTTAGTGAAAAAGAAGTTTAAATTTATATCAATATGTGCTCAGTACTTTATAGACAAGTGTTGACAAAGCACAATGTTCGATGTTTTTTTGCTTCTTTTTTTCTATCCTTTCTTTTTGCGTCACACAAGCAAACTTTATCTCATCTATTCATTTTACATGTGGTTTTAAATCTTTTACAAGCACCTAGTATCTGACTAAAACTTCAACTATCTATTATCTCTCCTAGAAATATCTACCACACTTATTTCAGTCTTTTGGCTTTTCTAATGACTCTAGTTATTTTCTTATCCATGTATTTTGTTTTCAATTCTTTTGGTTGTCCTAACATGTCTTTCTCATACTTCATTAAATGATCTGAAGTCACTAATGTTCCTGTGTTTAAGTATCTACATCTCAAGTCCATAAGTAAGATTTGACAAAACATATATTAAAAACCTTCCTTTTTAAACATATAGGCATATTTTCTTTTAATATCAAGTTACTAATATTATCCATTATGTTTCTATATTTATTAATAACCTTACTAAGTTATTTGTTATTTATTAACTTTTTTTCAAAGCCCATATTTATCAATCTTTATTATTTTTCTCTAAGAAAATCTGTTGAATATTACTTTATTTTCTTTTAGGATTTATTTCTAGTTTTGTTTTCTTATATTCATCTAGTAATACTTGCAATATATCTTGGAAATTCTGAAGCACTATTTTAAAAAACAACCATATCATCTGTAAAATCTAGATGATTTTAAATAACTTCTATTTAATTTTATCCTCCTAGCATCACATTTAATCCACAAAATACTGATTGTACTATTGCTTTAAAAAGTTTTGAAGGTATGCAACCAACCTATCACACATCCTTCTCTATGTAAATTTTCCAATAATTACATCATCTGCAAAATCTAGGTAACAAATAATCTTTATTTACTTTTACTCCCTTAGCTATCCTTAATCCACAAAACCATTTCTTGTAAAATGGCTCTAAAATGTTTGAAGATATAGAATCATCCTGACAAACATCCTTTTTAGTATTGATCTTTATAGTCACACTATGTAATTTTATCACTGACGTTACATTTTGATAAGAATTCTTCAGAATATGACAGTATTCTGGATTTACATTTTTGATGATCTAAAATTTTAATTTCTCTCTCTCTCTATATTGTACCGGTCGAAAACCACCACCCCCAATGTCAAATCGGATTCAAACTCAGCTTAACCAAAACTGAATTCAAACCCAACTTAACAGCTCAGATAGCAGAAATCGACGGCACAGTGCTATGCGCCAAGAACTAGCTCAACGGTTGGTGAGGACTAGAGACCCTTTTACTGAGTAACACTCATATCTAAGAATTTATATACTTTGAATAATCTTATAAATCGAATCATATGTATGTTCGGGTTGCCAACACAGACAGCGAGTATTAACATTTAAATAATTATCAAAAGAATGATGAACTAAGAAACCAAGTATGTTAGAAAATATTTAATACTAATAATAATTTGTTTTGTTCAATAAAATCGGAAGAGCATTAGTTACCTCTAGTCTTTAAAAGCATTTATAAATATAATCAGAGTAGCGGTCCTTATCATATGCCAATGGAAATTACGCAATATTGGAATTCTATGTCTATGCCCCCAACAAGAAAATATAAAGGTGGATAAAGGTATTTATTTAGAACGGAAATGAGTATTCTACTTTTATTACGGTGGAATGTGAGATTTATTCCCACATTCGGAAATCTATTCCTGAAGAGCAAAACGTATTTCAAGGCATAACTTTAATCTTGATTTGAGAACTGATTTAAACGAAATATACTTGAGGATTGGTTCGACTTTAATTTAAATCACTCCATCACGAATTACGAGCACGGAGCGGGTTTTACTGAAACAAGGACGCAATGGTACTGACGAATTACAAGGCAGTGAGTAAAATTGAAAGATGATTGCTAGTCGATGGTCGAAGTCCTATGGCGGCTTGCATTTGGCAAGTCTTACGCCCTTTGACTAATGGAACGGAAAGGAAGTATTTTCTTCCTCGAGAAATTTAAATGCGAAAATATGATCACCGACCAGCCTAACGGAGCGGAAGATGGCCCTACGTCAGCAACATTTGATGATGATGACTTGATAGTCATCGTTGAAAAATAAAACCCATGTAGAATGCTCTACGTGATGACTTGACCAATTAATTAAAGTCAAACGAGCTTTATCGAACTATTTTGAAAACATTTATAAACTATCTTAATTATGCCTTAATATTCGTGCCCTTCCTGAATATCAATTTAAAATAACAAAAATGGAATTAAAATACATTTAACCCTTTATCGACCCTTTTTGGCAATAAAAACATTTAAGGTTATATTCGAATAAATATATATTAGTAGAACAAGAAATCAATATTATAACATTTTGTGAGTATATAAACAATTGTAACTTAGTAGCTGGGGACATAGGTGAAAAATGAAGCTAATAGTTTATTATTTGCCAATTATCAAATAATAAACATGTAATATTTTCTTTCGACTCGATGATTAATAGAACTTTCAAATTTAGTTCTAATGGGCGAGAATTACTATTGGAAATTAATGTTATATTATTTGCGTGAGGCAAATGGAATCAAAGGGCTCATCGAGTCGAAAGATTATTGGCATATAATTTTTAAATACGACATTAATAAAGCACACCAACATATATATATTAAACGAACCGCCAGGTAAGAAAAGAAAAAGTTTAAAGACTAGAGATTGAAAGAATTACAATATAAATTTATATTAGCATTTTATAAAGATTTACATTAAATAATAAAGAGCTCTTAAATAGGAGGAGTATAAAATAAAGTTCGAACTGGCCAGAAAGTTTAACGTTCATATTACCCCTTCCGCTGGTCCTTAAGTTACACCTCCAAGTTGTTGAAAACGTAGGCATCATTGGTTAACTACTGGAGTAGTATTTTAGTAGCTTTCATTATTTTAGCAGAATTATCGATCCGGAAAACGGTTCAGCAGCTCCAGTGAAGATTTCTCAGGACTTTAGGAACCGTAGCCAGATTCCTGATGTTCTAGCCCTCTATCATGATGAAATACAATTTTTATACGCACAGAGTTCACTGCACTACTCTACAACCAAAAACTCACTAGCCCCTTCTTTACTTTTCAGGGCTATATATCTACTGTTTCCTGATGCCTCCGGCTAGCGCTCATTTTGTTATCAATCTGGTTTTTTCTTATAATTAGTTGTTTTCCAAAACATTCCTTCGATAAGCTTTCAAACTAATTTGTGAATTCCTTTCCTAATTAGAAAATGAATTCTTAAAGTCTGAAATGATTTTAATTAAAAATTGAATTCTTATCTTTTTTTAATTAATAAAACTTTACTGTTGTTTTTGAGAATTTGAAAGCCCATGGAAGGAATGTAGCTTTTAATCGCAAACTTTAACAAATTATTTAAAAGTACAAAAAAAAAACAAGTATTCCCGACGCAATGAAACTTTCGAAAATTATATATATTTAAATATTTACAAATATATACGCACAATCCACGCAATTGTAATATATATAAATTCATGAATATTTTATCATGAATTTATTAAGAGAATTGCTCAATTTTAAACTGAAACTAATTGATTTTAATACACATTTGAAATAAATTATTCATTATGGAAATTAGCGTGGATTGAACGTATAAAGCCCCATTGCATCGGAAATTTAAGGTTAGTATTAGGGTAACTAACATGAAGCTAGGATCGAACTCAGATCCGACTGCTTCATTTCTTTTCACTTCAAAAAAAAACAATGAAAAAAAAATGACTTTACTTATGCAGGATATAGTTGCATAAGTGTATAGACTCTGGGAGAACAGCAGAGAGTGTGAATAATAGAACCTGCCCAAGCTACAAATTGTACATGTCTCACTGCGATCCATTTTTTGAATATTCAACTTATAAATGGGTTTATAATAAATCAGTCCGTTTATCAAGTTTCATTTTCCTAGGGTCATGTCAGTTGGTCTTCTGTATATATATCTGTCATTACAGTTTGTCTTATTGTTTCCCTGGATCAGGTGGTACATATGGTTTTAACTGTCTGGCATTGTAAAGGTCATAGTCCTGGTCTTCCCTGGTTGTCGTCAAGTTCCCATAGTCTATTGCTGTTATTAATTCTGTGGCCTTTTCTGCGACGGAATGCACAAAAAACAATTCTTTAACATTATCTCTATGAACGATGGGTTTCTCTCCTGGGTCTTCTTTGAAAGTCTGAATCTGTATCAAGGATCCAGGCATTGGCGTCTGTAACCTCTTCATACTAAGTTGAGGACTCATCATCTGTCCCATTTCCACTTTTAATTTCATTTGACTAGTGGTCTGAACATCTTTTTCTTTCTCTATATCTATATCAGCTTCCTCCACTGTTTCATAATTGGACTCATCCTCACCACTGTCGCCTTCCTTGCTATCTACAACTTCCTTTGGTGTGGCCTGATCATCTTTATCATCTATTTTTGGGGCTTCAGAGGGATTTATATCTTTCTCTATATCTATATCAGCTTCTTCCCCTGTTGCGTAATTGGACTCATCCTCACCACTGTCGTCTTCCTTGCTATCTACAACTTCCTTTGGTGTGGCCTGATCATCTTCATCATCTATTGTTGGGGCTTCAGAGGGATTTATGTCTTGCTGAAGCTTTACATTCTCTGGGTTTGAGTTGGCTCGGATGCCTCGTGCTTCATCCATCCTTACAAACCTTTCCATCATCATCATCAGTACCTTTCGGTGTTCTCTCATTTCTCTAAGGATCGTTTGGAAAGTGTCTTTTCCCATTTTTGAAAACAAGAAAATAATGTAATAACAATCAATAAACACTGCAAATCAACTTATAGACTCTCTGTATGCTTAAATAATATTTTTTTTCTTTAGTAAATTTTAACTAGGTCTCTGACTACAGGTCCATTGTCCCAATCTTCACTAGCTGCTGCATATTATTTCCCCAATCTATGTAATCTGCCTTTTTTGGTTTACCTACGTTTTCTTGGTTGGCTCTTTATATTAACTGTTTGAGTGAGACATGTATTCAAAAATATTAAAGATAAGAAAAAAAAACATTATTCACTTTCCCTTTGTTCAACGGTTCTGTTCTCCCATGTCTGAAAAAAAAACTACAGTGATATACAAATATTATGTATTAGCAGATACAACAAATCATTCTGTATTGAACACACTTGGTTTTTTATTATGGCGATTGACCCACTACTGTGCTGACAATCAATTTTGCTGACAAATTTATTTATATGGGCGCCAGTGAGCAAAATGAGATCAATAGGGCATGTGATATAACCCATTGACCCCCAAACCACATATGATTGACTTAACTTTTGATAAAACAATTGAATTGATGATGAGTAATATTATTTAATAACAGCTAACGCGTTCATGACCTGAGTTTAAATATAGGAGTTCACTACTTCATTTTTACCAAGCACGAGGCTTTAACACCAAAAAAAAAATGTCAAAATTAATATTACAAGAACTTTTATTGGAGATATTATTCTAAATCTTGCTAGCATGAAAGCGTGCAAACCATTTAAGCATTTTGCCAACTGCATCTGGCTGCTTGGTGTACACAAAGGGTCTTCACCTGCTTTGAGGTTACTCTAGAAATTATTGTCATTAAAGCGTAATGTCACACTTCATCGGACCGCTTGACAGATAATTCCCAGTTTGAAGGTCTTCGCCTACTTTGAGACTACTAAAAATACGGAGCGAACATTTAATATATATGCTAGCAAGCAATACTTTGAAATTAAGACTCTTATATGATATCATATTAGATATTTTATATTATAACAACTGAGATGAACAAAATTAATTTTGACACAGACAAAATATTTCATTTATAAAATATTTCATTTATTTTACCCCAATGCTTTGATCTATGGACTCTTACTACTTTGCTAACGATAATTTTCTTACTGTCATGAACGCGTAACACAAACGTATAATATATATATACTGATATAGTACACGTATAATTAATATATATACATATGAATAATTATTTTAACTAACGAATCTTTTACTGAACGAACATTTAAAAAAAATAATCTTGAAAACATTTTTATAAGAAAGAATTAGAAAATGATATTTTAATTTATTAAATCATTTCAGTATATATATAACACTTTTTTTTTTAAAAAAAAAATATCACTCTACAGAAACAATTACTTTATTGGGATTTCAATTAACTGAGTAACTAAAATCACAATTCTAATCTCCAGGGCATGTGTGGGGTTTATTAAGTCGAGCCACAACGATTGGGCAGCCAAAAACATAACCATGTACCGGTCGAAAACCACCACCCCCAATGTCAAATCGGATTCAAACTCAGCTTAACCAAAACTGAATTCAAACCCAACTTAACAGCTCAGATAGCAGAAATCGACGGCACAGTGCTATGCGCCAAGAACTAGCTCAACGGTTGGTGAGGACTAGAGACCCTTGCACTGACACGAATATCTAATAATTAATTACTTTGAATAATCTTATAAATCGAATCATATGTATGTTCGGGTTGCCAACACAGACAGCGAGTATTAACATTTAAATAATTATCAAAAGAATGATGAACTAAGAAACCAAGTATGTTATAAAATATTTAATAATAATAATAATTTGTTTTGTTCAAGAAAATATAGATTGCATTAGTGATCTCTAGTCTTTAAAAGAATTTATAAATATAATCAGAGTAGCGGTCCTTATCATATGCCAATGGAAATTACGCAATATTGGAATTCTATGTCTATGCCCCCAACAAGAAAATATAAAGGTGGATAAAGGTATTTATTTAGAACGGAAATGATTGTTCTAATTTTATTACGGTGGAATGTGAGATTTATTCCCACATTCGGAAATCTATTCCTGAAGAGCAAAACGTATTTCAAGGCATAACTTTAATCTTGATTTGAAAACTGATTTAAACGAAATATACTTGAGGATTGGTTCGACTTTAATTTAAATCACTCCATCACGAATTACGAGCACGGAGCGGGTTTTACTGAAACAAGGACGCAATGGTACTGACGAATTACAAGGCAGTGAGTAAAATTGAAAGATGATTGCTAGTCGATGGTCGAAGTCCTATGGCGGCTTGCATTTGGCAAGTCTTACGCCCTTTGACTAATGGAACGGAAAGGAAGTATTTTCTTCCTCGAGAAATTTAAATGCGAAAATATGATCACCGACCAGCCTAACGGAGCGGAAGATGGCCCTACGTCAGCAACATTTGATGATGATGACTTGATAGTCATCGTTGAAAAATAAAACCCATGTAGAATGCTCTACGTGATGACTTGACCAATTAATTAAAGTCAAACGAGCTTTATCGAACTATTTTGAAAACATTTATAAACTATCTTAATTATGCCTTAATATTCGTGCCCTTCCTGAATATCAATTTAAAATAACAAAAATGGAATTAAAATACATTTAACCCTTTATCGACCCTTTTTGGCAATAAAAACATTTAAGGTTATATTCGAATAAATATATATTAGTAGAACAAGAAATCAATATTATAACATTTTGTGAGTATATAAACAATTGTAACTTAGTAGCTGGGGACATAGGTGAAAAATGAAGCTAATAGTTTATTATTTGCCAATTATCAAATAATAAACATGTAATATTTTCTTTCGACTCGATGATTAATAGAACTTTCAAATTTAGTTCTAATGGGCGAGAATTACTATTGGAAATTAATGTTATATTATTTGCGTGAGGCAAATGGAATCAAAGGGCTCATCGAGTCGAAAGATTATTGGCATATAATTTTTAAATACGACATTAATAAAGCACACCAACATATATATATTAAACGAACCGCCAGGTAAGAAAAGAAAAAGTTTAAAGACTAGAGATTGAAAGAATTACAATATAAATTTATATTAGCATTTTATAAAGATTTACATTAAATAATAAAGAGCTCTTAAATAGGAGGAGTATAAAATAAAGTTCGAACTGGCCAGAAAGTTTAACGTTCATATTACCCCTTCCGCTGGTCCTTAAGTTACACCTCCAAGTTGTTGAAAACGTAGGCATCATTGGTTAACTACTGGAGTAGTATTTTAGTAGCTTTCATTATTTTAGCAGAATTATCGATCCGGAAAACGGTTCAGCAGCTCCAGTGAAGATTCCTCGGGACTTTAGGAACCATAGCCAGATTCCTGATGTTCTAGCCCTCTATCATGATGAAATACAATTTTTATACGCACAGAGTTCACTGCACTACTCTACAACCAAAAACTCACTAGCCCCTTCTTTACTTTTCAGGGCTATATATCTACTGTTTCCTGATGCCTCCGGCTAGCGCTCATTTTATTATCAATCTCTCTTTTTTTTATAATTAGTTGTTTTCCAAAACATTCCTTCGATAAGCTTTCAAACTAATTTGTGAATTCCTTTCCTAATTAGAAAATGAATTCTTAAAGTCTGAAATGATTTTAATTAAAAATTGAATTCTTATCTTTTTTTAATTAATAAAACTTTACTGTTGTTTTTGAGAATTTGAAAGCCCATGGAAGGAATGTAGCTTTTAATCGCAAAACTTTAACAAATTATTTAAAAGTACAAAAAAAAAACAAGTATTCCCGACGCAATGAAACTTTCGAAAATTATATATATTTAAATATTTACAAATATATACGCACAATCCACGCAATTGTAATATATATAAATTCATGAATATTTTATCATGAATTTATTAAGAGAATTGCTCAATTTTAAACTGAAACTAATTGATTTTAATACACATTTGAAATAAATTATTCATTATGGAAATTAGCGTGGATTGAACGTATAAAGCCCCATTGCATCGGAAATTTAAGGTTAGTATTAGGGTAACTAACATGAAGCTAGGATCGAACTCAGATCCGACTGCTTCAATATATATATATATATATTGTGCCCTTGTCTGTAGGTCATAATAAGGTAGAAAGGTCAATTACTAAAAAATTTTAAATTTTAAGTTATATTTGTATGATATATAAATAATAGTAGGATAATTAAATTTTATAGTACAATTTAAAGCTGAAAATACCTGGTATATAAAAATGTAATAGATTATTTTAAAAGAAAACAGTTAAATAAAGCTTAATTATATCCTTGCTTATGGTTGTAAAAGCTGGCCATATAAAATAATACAGCTATAAATAGTTAAAAGTATATTAATAATTTGAATATAATATTTTTAAAACTAATAAATTAAATAAATGCTAGATGTAGTGTTATAATTATATTTAATAATCAAAATTAATAGAGTATATTTTATTATAAACTTTGGGATGGTGAGAATTATATTTAGTTCTACAAGTTTTAAATTATTTTCCAAATTTTTATAAAATATATCAGTTTTGGTAATTTAGACCGAGACATAAATAAAAAATCATCTGATAAAATTAGTAAACACGTGACTGTATATTATATACCTTCACACACACGCTTGTTAAAATAATAATAAAGTTTGTGAATTTGAAACTAGATATAATTGCCATCGATCATTAAAGTAAAAGTTGAAATATTAAATATTGTTTTAACAATTATTTTTAAAGTTTAAATAATTTTGATAAAACTATAATGGAATTTAAAAATACTAGTCTAAATAATATTTTGAGACATTACGTCATCAATTCTTTATTTTTAAAAGTCTAATCTGTTATATAACTAAATGTGTAAATTTGTTCGCGCTAAAAAAGTCATTAACCAATCAACAGAGGTAAATTAGCAGACAAAATATAAGAATTATACAGAGCGGGGGGAGAAGTAATGTGTAAGTGAAAGAGAAAGTAACATATTTTTTTAGCTGGTAACACCGTAGCTGGAAAAGTGATATAAATTTAAAATTTTGTATTTATTTTAAAAGTTCTTTTGTAACATATAATATATTTTGACTGCCTCTACATGGATTGCTAATTTTAAAAGTTATCTTACCAGGGAATTTTATTCAAGTTTAACCAAAAGCCTACAGTAAAGATGGAAGTACAAGGAAAAATACCTAAAAATAGTGCTAAAGGAAAAATATTTGGAAAGTGTCTTAATACAGCTTTATTTATGCTCAACCAGAAACTTATCATTATAACTCAAAGAAATATAATTGGGACGCTATATGAAAACTTAAAAGAGAAGTTACTTGTCGTCAGGAAAAAATTATGACGCACAATTTTATAAGGCTACTTTGAAGTTATTTTATTCTTCTCTATGGAAAAATTTAATATGCGTTTTTATTACAAAGAAAAATTATGTAAATGTATAATGAAGAAAAAGTGTTCATCTTTTAAAAAGAAACATTATAAAAATATGGTACCTGAATTTTAAATAAAGAAGAAAAAAGTTATAGAATAATATGAAAGTACTATTATACGTTTTATGGAAAAGAACAGAAAACTTCCTCTGAGAGGAATTAATTAAATATTATAAAGTATTCAATGGAAGAAATGCTTGATTTAGAAAAGATAAAATTAAATTACTTAATGAAAATGGATCCAGGAAAACAGAAAAATTTACTGAATATTTAAATAAAAGTACCTAGAAGATGCATCGGAAAAGTCGCGCGGGAAAATGCTAGCAGACAATATTAGAAGAGAATATGGAGACGTTTTTTCTTTACAGGATTAATTGATATCAAGAATTAATAATAGTATTAATTATTTTAAAACCAAGGATTGTTGTCTATGAAGATTTATCAAACAGAGTAATAATTGTTTTGCCTTAAAATAGAACATTAAGTGACTGAAGAAGAAATAATATATTTTTTTTTAGCTTTAATATGAACGGTTCAAGAAAGTTTGATGAAGAAGTATCGTAAATATAATTTAAATATTTTTTATTAATTTATTTTAAAATATAAAATGTTATGTGAGATTAGGGAAAACATATAAACATAATTTTAGTAATATTAAAAAATTAAATATAATAGCTTAATAGAATGATAGAAATATTGTTTTAAAAATAAAATGTATGTATGGAAGTTTTATATCTACAAGAATCAATGGGATGGTGAAGCCTATAGAACACGATCGAGAAGATAAAGATCGTTTTGGTAATTTTGATATTTATTCATAATGCATAATGTATTTTTTTTAGATCGTCTATTGATTAAGAATGATGTGTGAAAGTTTAAATTCTATGTTCACATTTTATACAACATTTTTGACATATTATGAGATAGGAGTAATTTTAAATATGCATGCAATAAGTTATTTAAAGTATAATTAATAATATAAGTTATCAGAACAATTGTGTGATTCTTTTGAACTTTCATGTTGTAAAGTATTCAGATATTTTAAAATAGTTTGTATATGATAAATATACGAGAAAAGTAGTAAAAGATTTTCTTAAAGAACAGCGGTATAGTTTTTGAAATAAAATGAATTTTATTATTGTTAGAAATGCAGATAGGAATTTGTCGATGTACTGTATAGAAAAATCATGAGAAATAAGATCGGATAGTGACTTGGTAGTACTAATGTAGAGGAAACCAAGATGATGTTTTTGTTAAGAAATAAGAAAAATAAAGTATTTGGATCATAGTTAGTTTGTGTGATTTCAGTATAGTTAACTATGCCCTATGACTGAACACATATATTTTGGACAGTGTTTTTGCGTATCTTTAAACTTTTTGATGTTATATAAAGCTGAAGAAATAGCTTTAGCATCACTCCTATAATAGAGGTTGGTAGACAGATAAAGGTCACTCCTCTATAGTGTCTTTAAATTCACTGTGCCATTATTGTCAAGGTTTATGACGGATAATATTCTAGTTATATTTTTGATCCTATGCATCTATTTTCGCTATCCTTGTTTCGTGAATCTGCATCGTCAGAGAGATATTTTCAAAGAAATAATGAATAAAATAGAATTGAAGATATGTTATCATTTATGTAAGAATAGTTTATTTACTGGAATGTAGAGAATTGTGTAATTTTAAAAGTGAAAGTACAAAATATCATAAAGAGAGAAAGAATCATATAATACAGTTTATAAATTAATTCGGAAATGAATATAAGATTTTTAAAAGAGAAATCTAAACAAAGTTTTTTTTTTATAAAAGTGATAATAAAATTTTAATGTTTTAAATAATATTTAGAAAATAAATATTGCATATTTATTAAGAAAATAATTCAATAGTGTGTAATAAACATATACTTGTGCATGGTATGTTAATGGTTGTAAGTATATCATCCGAAGTAAGGCTTAAATGAGTATATTGTGATTAACAAACATCGGATAATGAACTATAAAACTTAATACCAAATGTAGAAGAATGTTTGAATTTGTAGGATTCCATACCACCAATATAAAGCTAGAATTTTATTGTTTTGTATAATTTTTACTACGAATGTAATTTTGTAAAATTAAAAATATAATTTTAATAATAGTAGGGATACAAAGTGTTAATGATAATCCGATAAGAAATTCATTTTGTAACAAGATAACCATAATAAGAAATCCAATAATAATAATACTGTATTTTCTTAAGCATTTAAAAGATAAGAGTTAACTAGGAAAACAAATAGAAGTTTGATTTTCATTTTTTATAAACTAGTAAAATAATTTTGTGATAAGAGAGTAAGGATATCCAGTGTACATAATGTAAAATATTGTTATTTGTTTATGTTATTAATAAACTTTGTTGTAAATTTATTTTAAAGCTTTGTGTCTTCGTTGTTATTTCTCCACATGGATGCATGATATCACAATACATTTATAATTGAAACAGATATATAGTTTTTGCACAAAAAGGTAAACATAAAAGTGTTATAATCATTTTGAGAATTTATTAATATTATAAAATTAAAAGATCATAATTATATCATTTATTGGTCATAAGTTGGTTGCCACAATATTACATTAAAATATATGCTAATGTTGCCACACGTATTCTGTTGTCAGATTATTAAAATACTACCACGTACGTATTTATTTATTTTATTTAGGAAGAAATAAGATTATATTATACTATTGTTGTTATTATTATTATTTATTATTGTTAGTTACTGCGTAGTGAATTATGACATAAAATTCCCTTTTCATAGTTTACTACCGTAATTTTAAATCAGTTAGAGTACAATTTATGAACCTGAGATTTATGTCATTTTATTTATTTTATTTATTTTCTTCATTTTTATTTAATTGAGCTAGATTCTTATTATGAAGAATATAATAGATGATTATTATTTTAATCGTAGTGAAAGAGCTTAGAAAGTCGTAAGAATACTATGAGTTAGTTATTTAGTATAGTAAAAGGGGGGGAATAGTATTCTTATGCCATTGAGATAGTATCATGTGGATAATATCTCAATGTAGTCTATCTCGTTCCCCGTGTCGTCACTCCATGTCTCATGAAAATAGTAAATATTTGTTAATTCATTTTAAAAATATAACCGTATTTGTATTTTAAAGATTAGAGCTAGTAATCATTTTAATTAATGCGGAATATTTCATTTATTTATTTGTTAAACTGAGCTAGAACCCGGAATATTTAAACAGTATATACAAATTTTGGAGAGGACGATCGAGCGGAGCGGGGGGGAGAGGTTAGAATATATATATAAGAATCCTAATGTATTTTCATAATTTACATATCCAAAATATAATGGCAATTCTTATTTATTGTGTTTTTTTCTATAACTTCTATCTGTACATGAATGTGATACGAGTCAATGTGATTTCAAAATATTTTAAATAGCATAATAATATATTGCAGCTAATAAGAAATACACACATATAACTAATGGTAAACATAAAATTTCAAAATATTGGACATGACTGGCAAATGCATAAACATTAAATATAATAGAGATAAAACATATTATATTAGTAATAATCTTATGATAATATAATACTATATCAGTTATAACCTTTGTGAACTTCTTATAAAGACCAAATGTTGGCTGTTTACCAATAAATAACTCTATAAACTGCATAATAATGATAAGTGATGATAGCAAATATAATGAAATGTGTCTTTTCTTTATCTGGACATAAATATCAAATATAGTTTACCTTTATATTTCATAAATACATTTTGCATAATAATATTTTTTTTCTTTTTTTTTAACACTCATAGTTCTTTAATTGACATCAGCTTTGAGCTAACTAGCGATGGAGATAATTTTATTCTGGACAGCGAATCATTTAAAACAACACACCCACAGTTTTATCACTTCTTTAAAATAATAATAATAATCGTGCCCTTCCTTGTAAAATTTGCACTTATTAACAATACAAATAGTGGAGTATTATTATGGATTCGAATCCCCCTTTCATGAATATTTGGACATTTTATTTTAAAGAGTCTGCTATAGCTTTTTGCATGCTTATCCTGTACAATTCTAGTAAAAATAATTCACTTGTTGAATGAAATTTATTTCACATGTATAAAATCTTAATTAATCTGGATATTCCTATATAAAATAAAACTGATAATAATTTTTTTTTTTTAACTTCTGTAGATATATTATGAAGATAAAGTTTGCCTTATTTTACTACAGTATCTCACATTATTCTATAAAGTTATTAGTTTATTAATTTGAAGGTGAACGCTAAGATCAATAACAAGTAAATTACTCTTCTTTTAAAATGAATAACTATGAACAGGCTTTTTCATATTTAGTAATACATTTGAAGATAAGAGTTTTCTATATTATTTTTCTTCCTTTGAATTAATACTTTTCACATTTTAATTGTAAGATGTATAATTATCAATCATCATAAATAATTTTCCCAAAATAAAAAATAAAAATCACATTTTAATTGTAAGATGTATAATTATCAATCATCATAAATAATTTTCCCCCAAAAAAAAAAAAAATAATAATAATTGTTATCCTCAAAGTTTTCAATTAGTAAAGCTCTTTTTCTATATTTATGAAATTATTCAAATTAGCATTAAAAATGATATTAGGAACAGAACAAAAATCGTTTTCTAGGTTATATTAAAATTATCATTCTCACAATGAGCAGGAGTTAGTTTTATTTTGTTTTGTTTTGTTTATTTCATTTTAAATGAGGTCAACATCAATTTAGGAATTAATTAATAGAAAATGGTTTCAAGTTGTTTTCTTTTCAATATTAAAATGAATTCTAAAAACTTATCAATGATCAGTCGAACCATAATTTCACTAAAGATTAAAAAATAATGAGAATAATTTAGTACAAAGTTCATTCGAAAGTTTTTAATATGTGAAAATGTTATCTTGGCCTTCTCCCCTTTCTTGGAATATAGTTTTTCAGCACATTTTATAACAATTAATAAATGGACATTGTCCCACTTTCATTTAAAATCTTTGTTACCTTTTAAAATTTTTTCTGACCAGGTTAAGTGTAAGAAAACTAAAATATTACTGTTTAAGAGAATAATTTTTTTAAAGAATTAATACTAAGTTTTAAAAATTTTAAATAAAGGACAAGCTTCTTTAGATATAGTTTGATAAAGTTGAAGAAGAAGAAGAAAATAACCTTTTTTGAAGTGCATATTAGATATTTATAGGTTCAATATTTTGATGGGCAGTTGGTTTGCCATACCATTGTTTTATGACACCTATAGGGTATTAATTTTATACACCACAGCCAGGAAATAGAAGTAAAATTATCTAATGGTAATTTATTTCAGATTCCACATGACAATTAGTGAAAGTTTCTAATAGCCTTTGAATAATCTTTTTAATTTATTTAAAATCAATAAAAATAAAGAGATAACTTTTAAAATATTCTGAAAATTATTATTGTTTTCATTAGAAGCTCATGTATTCATTTATTTTAAATACCTTTTAATAATAATCTGATTATAGTATTATTAGATAAATAAATGGATTTAAATTGAATTCAATTTCAAAAATAGCATTTTAAAAACTGACAGGTATGCATTTCAATTGACACACTGGGAATTATTCTCTATTTTTTTTTAAATTTAATTTGTCTAATATTTAATCTAAGAGCTAATAATTAATTTTCAATATTTTTTAAATAAACTAACTTTACTGTTTTTTAGTTCCTATAGTAGTATTAATTAAACAAATAATTGACTAACTGTTATAATTAATTTAATACTAACATTTTATCATTAATAGACATTAATTAGTCAATAATTTTTTTAAAACCTAAAGATTAGGTTTGATAGGCCTTACATTGTATTTAAACTTTTAAATAAAGCATATGGGATTAACTTAAAACATTTTATTTTAACTAGCTTTAATTTTTTAACTGAATATGAGCTAAGTTCCAACTATTATCCTATTCTAATCTTATATGAATATTTACTTATGTTAAATGTTAAAGTTATCTCTTACAATGATGTTTATGTTACTATTATTTTATAATAGGTAATCATAATTGCTTACACCATCCACCTAAGTTATTAATTAATCATAACTTGTCTAGTCTAGCTTATTAATATTTTTACATTACAATAAATTTTATCCCCTTTCTTTTTTTCTTCCCTTTTTTTTGTTAACAAAACTTTAAATAAGGCATTCAAATATTATCATGGACAAAGCACAGGTTACAATATATATATATATCAATATTCACTAGAATAAAAACTACAAAATTTTAAAAAAATGCCTGTATAAAATTAAAGATTAAAATTCTTTGCTATAGCTAGCTTCGGTATATTCCAGCTAGCTTCGGTATATTCCAAGATGGTGGAATATACCGAAGCTAGCTATAGCAAAGAATTTTAATCTTTAATTTTATACAGGCATTTTTTTAAAATTTTGTAGTTTTTATTCTAGTGAATATTGTTATTATACTTATATTATTTGATATTATATATATATATATTGTAATGGATGGTAGGCACATCAACGTCCAATATCAGATGATGCCAGTAAACTTATAGCCTAGAATGTCTTATCAAGAGATATCATTTTAGAATTTACTAGTGAAAATCTTTATTATAAATGCTTAAACACCTATACCATTATTTAAAATTGCATCTAGGTCATTGAGAACTGAGGTTCTTTAGAAATACTAATTAGCAAAGCAAGTAACAGTAAATTGGTACTAAAATTAATCTGATAACAAACAAAACAACTTTATTAACAGTTCAATATAATAAATTAAATTAATAAATTGAAACTCTTTTAATGTTGGCATAAGTGTTACATTGATTCAATATTATCTCCAAAGACTATCCCCAAGCAATCCAGTGGTTTATCTAATTCTGTTAGATATGGATTAGCTAAGTTAAGATGTACATATTTATTTTTCTATGAACTTAAAAGAATAGTAATTATAAAAAGATTAACTTTAAATATTCACAACATGAAGAGATTACAAAATCAACTTTATACACTATGTACTCAACTCTTGCCACATTAAAAGTAAAATAACATAATAAATAAACCTCTTACAACCTAGAGTACAAATTTAAAATCATTATATAAGTGCATATTAAGTTAAAACTCAAATGTGGAAAAATATATTCCCCTGGGAGAACTGTCTCTAAAACTCAGAATACAATCAAAATTGTCTGTGAGTGATTACACATAAAATCAACTGCATGAGAATTATATATATCATGAGGAGACAAATAAATATATATAGAATTGAAAAATGGTGGATTAAATATCAACAGGATTGTTATATAAAATGCAAACACATATATTATAATCCTGAAATAAAATAAAGATAGCAAGCTAGCTAAAAGTTTTAGGCACATCAAAATCCATATCAGCATTAGACCACGTACATACAATTCCCTTAAGTTTTTAAATGCATTGTTTAATGATTTTGGAATAGCTTCAGAGATAACTTTTGTTAAATTAAATTGAAATTATTTATATATACTTTTAAAAAACTTTTTCTTTAAGAAAGATTGATTTAACTGACTAAATTTTGATTATTAAAATCATCTCCATTATTTAACCTCTTTAGGAGAAAAAGAAAAAATTAGAAACAAAATTGATTTTTCTTAAATCTTGAATATTTAAAGATGTAATTATATAAAATTAAATTTTAAAAGAACACTGTCAAAGATAATGAAAATTTTCAACAGTATCTACACCTTTAAAAATACTAAAAGCATATCATGTTATATCAAATACACTAAAATAAATTAAGCATTATAAAGTATAAATATTAAAACTAATTTAACATGAAAGATAAAAAAAATAAATACATAAAATTACATAAATTATATTATAACCTTAAAGATATCTCTAAATATTACTGACTTGCTAAAACTATAATTTCATTAAATCATTCATAAAGTAAATAAACCGATTATCTCACGTCTAAGACATGGCTCAGAAAATATTTATCTATAAAGGTAGAATTATATTTACATACATCTATTTTCCTATAAACATGATTTAAAGAGAAAGTCCATTGTTAGTTCACTAGTAAATTTTTTTTCATTAATGATTTCAAATATTAGTCACAATCAGATTTTATGTTTCAAGGTAGAGTTTGTTTTAAAATTTGTTCATTTCACTATTGAAAAGTATATGTTTTAACAGTAAAGTAATTTAATATGTGTTAAGCTGGCTGGCATAGCATTGGATTTTATTCAGCATTGGAAATTTGGCATCTTGATAATGGACTCTATGCTCCAAGATAAAGTTCTTTGGTGACTTCTTAGCAGCACATGCTTGTTAGTTCAACTGCTAGTAGAGGGTTCCCTCTAGTTCATAGTGACAGTAAAGCATCATCTTGGCAAATGATAACAGATATCCATCAATGACCAAAAACAAAATTATTTTCTGAGTCTAAATTCTTTTATACATCAGCCTTTGCAAATTAACCAAGCCAGTAATCATTCACATTTATAAAATTATTTAAATAAAAAAAACATTTTACTTGCACAAGAACTAACTATCTTAATCCTGAAAAATATATTGGAATTTGCATTTTAAAACATTTGCAAAGCATAAAACAAAACTTAGTTGTTGTGTTTAGTCATGATTATGCATACAAATACAAATGAGTATACATGTTTTATAATATATTTATTAGTAATATATAAATACAAACATACACTTGATTTACAATAGTTATTTATAGATGGCTACAATCTGCCTGCTACTGATGATGGGGTATAGTTTCCAGTTCTAGGATGAACTGTTGAAGAAGGGACTGCACATGGCCATATAGATTTCCTCCCACATCCAGCTGTATTTGACAGACTGCCTCATGAGTAAGTACAACAAATCTTCAGGTTGTAACAACAGTTTGCTTTGGTTCTGACAGCTTCCAGTACTAAATGTAATCTTGCCTCACTGTGTAACTGTTACCTTAAATAGCCATAGTCTGGAGAATGTGTA
Source organism: Epiperipatus broadwayi (assembly GCA_028023455.1). Taxonomy (NCBI): domain Eukaryota; kingdom Metazoa; phylum Onychophora; class Udeonychophora; order Euonychophora; family Peripatidae; genus Epiperipatus; species Epiperipatus broadwayi. The sequence continues at coordinate 6,391,910 of JAQFVV010012420.1, forward strand.
TACTAATGTTCAGGTTAGATGCAGTTCCTTTTGACCATATATGGAGAATCAGGCTATTGTTATTTGGGTTTCACATTTTCTGACTACTTTCAAAAAGGCTGATTTCCAACTTAAATAAAATCATCCATTTATTTTAAAATAATTTAATCATATGGGACTTATATATACATGTTTATGAATATAACATTTGTGAAATTTTTACAAGAAATTCTCTCTCTCACTTTTTTTTATTAAAGAAAATGTCCATTTATTGTAATAAGATAAAATTTAGAAGATTCAAGTCAATTTACCAATATATATATTGTACCCTTACTTCTCGATGTATAATATAGTCTGAAATACGTCTAGCTCAATTGAATTATTATGCTTAATTAAAATTTGCATATCTATCTTTAATATACTTTTATATTATCATATTCTAATTAAATTTATTGTTAATTATCAAAATCAATATAATTCTATAGTATGTACTAATTAAATAAGTATTTATCAAAATCATGAGACTGTGAAGTAAAGTTACAAAGTAATAAGTAGATTTACATTGAGTCAATATCTCCTAAGACATTGTCTCAATGGCATAAGAATACTATCACATCCTTATTAACTTACTACTACTTCTACAGCATTCTTATGGCTTTTAAATAAAATAAATTATCTTTAATAATAATAAAATAAATAAATCTTAACTTTTAATTTTTAAAATATAATTAAATAATCTCAGGTTCTTCTAATTATCTTAAAGTAATGATAACTCATGTAAATAAGTATGATATGGGATTTTATATCAAACCTAAATACACCTAACTTATTTTAATAATAATAATAATACTAATCTTAGAGTATAACCTAATCTTCTCTATTTCTGTTATATCAATAATCATTAAATAAATAATCATATGTATATCTTTTATTTTCATATAGCATCTTAATTTTGGAATAAATCAAAATCTTATAATTCAATAATCTGTGGCAATAAATAATATTGTACTCTTATATTATGCATGATAATTACTCTATGACCATTGTAATATAATGTAATAATGTCAATCAATTCTCATAAATGATAATCAGGAAAATATTGTATTTATTTCTAAAATAATATTAATAAATTCACATTGTGCAAATATTATGTTTATTCAAATTATCTGCTGTCAAATGCTGTGGTGCAAAATAATGAACTCGACACACTTTTAAAAACAAATTAAACAAATTTATTTACATTAACTTCAACTAAGAATTTATTTACAATATTTACAGTTCAAAATTATGAAAACAAAGAAAATAAAAATAAGAAAATAATAATACAAAATGTTTACACTGTTATTAGCTCATACTCCTATTAAATAATCTATACATTCTTTTAAAATGCTATACTAATAATATTGAAGTATGTTTTTAAAACTTAGACTTTAAATACATATCAGTAAGCTTCAATTATTACAAATAATTCTATGTAAATACTGTCTATGTAGCATATGCAAACAATTAACCTTCAATAATTAAAATTGCTACATTAATAAAGTATTACTGTTATTCATTCCATAATGTAATAGTATGTATTCACTTTATTATTAGTACTACTTTAATATTATAATAGAAATTAATGTATCTGTGTAATGTAATAACAAATAATTGATTATAACTTTATATTTCACTTAATGCAATTCATGCTACAGGTTTTATCAAATATGCATTACATATATGTACTGTTAAAATAATAATATTTAAATTATTCATCAATTTCAAATTCATAAAGTATTATATTAGATAAATTCTATGATTCTTTTCTGTGTAAAATTATTACTTTACTTTATGTGTTATTCTACTCCTTCTTAATAAACTTTTATCTACAAAACATCCTCTAAAACTTATCTAAAATTCCGGGAAAACAACCTTCAACTTTAAATAACCACTAATTATCCAAACCATTTATATTACGTCATCTATATTCAGTAAACCTTTAATTCAAACATAAACTTCTACATGAAACTTAACTTAATTTGTCCAATAAAATAAAAATAAAATATAGACTTTTAACTCTCTTCCTAATTTGCAAATAAAAAAATAATTACTTATAAATAATAAATATAATTCTAATACTATAACATAAAAACAATATCAAAATTTATTAACGAAAGAATCATATAATTATTTCTAAGCTTCTTATGTAATGTTGCATCGTATTTATTTCATAAATTCAAATTATGCATATTTAAATAAAACTGTCACTGCCAATATAATGTGTGTGTATTTTTAAAATAATCATACATTCATTCAAAATAACATATCATTCGGTTGATCTAAAGGAAACATATTAAATACATTAAAATTATTATTATTATACAATTTTTACCATCAATAATGATTTAATGTACAGTCCATCTTCCAATATTCTTCGGAATTACAGCTTCATAAAATAATTCACATTTACACTCACGATCATTCTTTAACATATTACGTTTTATATTAATTATAAAATAAACTTATGCAATTAATTATTATATTACTTTAGTTATTATTTTAAGAAATGTACCTATCTTATTTTTAATAGATTAATACTATTTAACTTTTATATTAGATAAATAAAACAAAATTCATATTACATAATTCCAGCGATGTTTCCTTTTCACCATAAAGTTCTTTAATCGTAGGCACATATTCACTAGAACACCATTTCCTGTTTCCGGTCCACCACGTGTTTTTTTAAAAGTTTATGAAAAATGAAAACGTTCTTTTAAAACAAAATAAAAGTTAATTCTTCCATAAGAAATAAAATAAAATTAAAATAGTTTATAGGATCCTGATTTAGTTATTTTTAAAATATTATTCAAAAGTTATTATTTTAGCTTAGTCTTTAGTTTTATGAAAACTATCATTTAATTATTTTAAATTAACTGGGACGTCCACATATTTCTTGCGCATTTTTTAACAAAACATCCAGGTAAGAATAAGCTTCTTTATTTATAAACGACCAGCGTTTAAATTATTTCAATATAATAATTTTTATTATATTAAGACTTTTAGCTAACTATATTTCAATTTATTTGCCTTTTAAAATTATTAACATTCAGTCTTTTAAACATAAAGACTTAGCAAGGCAAGTATTTATAAAAACTACTTTTATTTCTAATATCTTTCCTTAAGATATATTTAAATTTATATCTTACAAAATACTTTCTTTATAAAGAAGTACTTTATTCTTTAAAGTATTTAATTTTCTAATAGTCAATAGCAATTAGCTTTTAAAATTATATACTGTCCAAAATATTACTTTTCTCCATCTCGTAATTATCCGAACTAATCCAGCGTTTGTCATACTTTTAGTATAAAGTTTCCGATATATTTTCACTATATATGATGTTCCCATGACTATTTGCTTGTAAATTGAGCTTGATATAGAGACGATCGATAGGGAAAATTAAATTAACACTGCATGTCTATCATTTAAAACTTTTATAACTTATTTACAATGACACTCTTGTAATTTTAAAATTGATTTTAAGAGCGTCTATCAAATTTACTTTGCTATTTTTAATAACACAATTAACTTGAAAATCAATCACGAAGTCCTCTCCTAACAATTGAATTGAGCTTTTATACTGGAAGAAACTTCCCATTTGATTGGTAGATTAAACAATCAACTTTGCTGGCTTATTTACATATTTACCAACAACACAAAATTAAAAATAAATAATGACTTATTTAATATTTAATAATTATTACATTATTACATTTTTTAAAATAATTCTTATCGTTTATTTAAATCTATTAAACATTTTTTTAAAATATACTTCTTACTTGATTTTAATTTTAACTTTTATAAAATTATTTTAAAATAAACTAAGTCTTTTTTTATACGTTATATTTTTAAAACAATATTTTAAAATCAGATTTAATATTTCACATTGAATATCTTTATTTTTATCTCGTGATAGCTCACGTATTATTTATAAATTTTACAACATGATTTTTAAAATAGTTTTGCAACTTTACTAAATAACTTCCAAGCATGTTTGTGTATATTTAACTAACATCTGTTTTTTTATAACACAAGAAACGCTTGTCATCATCTAAAAATAAACTAACAATTGCATTTTTTAAAATAAATATTTTTTAAATAAATAAGATATTATAATAGATTTTTAAAATAATTATCCAATATTATTAAAATCAAATATTAGTCTTTTATTTAAGTACTTACAATAATTAAAATATTTATATTCTTTTATAATATTATTTTATCAACAATAAATATATGCATTTAATTTTACTTGTCTTTTAAACACCTTTAGCTTTAAATACCTATTTATTAAATATATTAATGCAGTATTGATTATGGCCATTTTTTCCAACCATATATTATAATCATCATCATTTAAAATGTCTCTCTCAATATCAGCACAATTTCACATATCAAATACTCATAGATTGCTTTAATTAAACCCTTTGAAATATTACCATAAGCAAAATTAACATCACATATTCAAATATATCTTAAATTTAAAATTTTTTAATAGATTAGCACAAAATTAAATGGTGACCCATACAAAAGGGCACAATATATATAATTAAAATTATTTTATTGACTAATTTAGATTTAGGTTTTTAATATATATATATATATATTTCAACTTATAGTTTCAATAATTATTTGTTCCATAAAATTATATTTTTAATATTTATGCCACTATTGTTTTTCAAAATCATGTGCAAAGCTTGTTAGACCAATTACCAAAGCTCTTTGTTTTATTTACAAGCTTAAAAAATTGAATCATGTAATATATGAACTCTTTTATTTTTATTGACTATTTATAGTCATTGCTTTTAAGTCTTAAGTGATTCTATATTGCTAAGACTATTAATATATGGTTTGGCTGAAGATCTCTCAGCCCCATATAACTATTTGAGTTAGATAGCTGGGTTTGAAGACATGTAGGTCTCTAAAAATTGCAGATTTTCTTCTCAATAGTTAACTCTTAGATAAATGCTGGCTTTGGGTTAGTATTTTTAGATTTCATGTCTGAAGATACCCTAGCAACTCACTGTAGAGTGCCAAAGCATGAAATCATTGGTTTGGGATTTGGATGTGGTTTCTGATAAAGATATTTTAAATGCTTTCTCTTACTAGCATTTTATCAACAAAGCTTGTTACAGCAATTAGCAAAGCTCTATTTGTTTCTATTTACAAGCTTAAAGAATTGAGTCATGTGAAATATGACTTTTTATTTTTATGTACTTTAATCTTTGTAAAAAATATATTCCCCAATGTGAATATTTCTGTTAATGTGCTTTTTTTAATGATAAAGTTAATATTATCTAAATTAGTAATTAAGAAATATTTGATTTTCAAAATACATTTTGATTGATGTTTTTCCCTATGTTCCTTTGCTAGAATAATATTTATAAGCTTAAAAATCATTTTGTAAGTAGTAATTTCATATATGTAAATTTATTCATGAACAAAATAAATCTAAACGTTATTTAATTCACAAGTCAGAATACTAAAGAATCACTTTATCAATCTTGTAATGATCCTCACTCTCTAAAAACAATATCTTCATTGGTTCAGTAAAAAAAGATACCTCTTGTATGTGAACTTTTAAGGTTTTAACCAGTTAAATGAATAAAGCCTTAATACTATGTTTATGTGAAATGTTTATATTACTGACACATTTTCATAATGATTAAACAAGCCAGCTAGTATTTTTAAACAACAAATAATATAAAATTTTATTTATTTTAATATGTTCTTAAAGATATCATAGTTATTAAAAATGTAATGTTTAGAATATATATATATCTTCCACAGATGAAAACAACCCGAATACAGTACATTGAAATAATTCACAAGTCAGATTTTCATAGAAACATTTTGACAAACTTGTAAACAATGACTATGAAAAATGAGCTTGATTAATAACTACAAAAATCACTACTATTTTTACACCTTTATAATAGTGATCCTTTATTCATTTACCATTTATAAAAATGGTTTTCAGATAAAAGTCCTCAGTTTTTACAACTGATAAATGAAATTGACATTAATATGAAAGATCATTGCAAGTTTGTGAAAATGTTTTTTCCAAGAATTTGAATTGTAAATTATAATAATGTGAATTATAATACTTAATAATTATTATTTATTTAGTCTTATTAAAATTATTAGAATTTTATGGGTGTTTTATTATAACATTTTTTATAATTGTTAATAATTAAATGTTATTTTATTACTAGATTTTTATTATCTTAATTAAATATTTTTTCTACTGCATGTAATGATGCTGTAATCTCATGATAAAATGTCCTTGAATTTTGAGCATTGTATTATCATGTCCATCAACATTTATTCTTATCTCATTCAAAACCAGACAACTCACATGATTCCAGTTATGATTATTGTTTTCATAAAATAAAAGCTGATTTAAATTGTATGAAAACAATTGTGTTTTGGAAACTAGATATTTTTTCTGTTATAGCTGCGATTTTCATTTTATAAATTTTGAACTTTAAATTATTATTCATTATATAATTTGATAATCTGATTTTAGATATAAATGGACCATTTATTCTGCACAGAAACAGTTGTAAAAAAAGTTATTCATTACGTAAATCAGAATACTGATGTGTATGCACACACATTGTTTTTAATAATAATGTATTTATTTCGAATATTAAATGCTCTAACAAAACAATATTTACAGGCAAATTTAATGGATAACTTGATTTCTATTAATGGAAACCACATAAATGCCATTGTACATTGGCTATAATATGCATGGAATTACATGCTGGAGATAATGGGTGCTAGGATTGATGAAATTGAATATATTTTGTATGAACATCCTAATTGATCATCATGATGATGGTTAGACTGTTTTCATTTAATTTATTCCCACCACTAGCACCAGACATATTTCCTTATCATCAGTCCATAAACTTGTTCAAATCAAACAGAGAGTCCATCTCTAGTCACTATAAAAATGTTTTATTTATAAAAAATTTGCTATTACTGCAGATTAGAGTATCATTTATGATGGGTTTAAATACCTCCCTAACTTTTTGATATTGTCTCAGGCAAGCATGATAATAATTGCAGGATCATCAATTATGTTGATTCAGCAAACATGAATAATTGGTTATCTCTGATCACATAAGAAAAAAATAACTATTTTGCAACTATGCTGGCACATTTGCAAAAGGGTCATAGAATAATGACTACAAGTTATTTGTAATGAGTTAACAAACTAACTTCATTATATTTGTAGTGTTTTTTAAAAATGGCAGACATGTTTGTGCACTCCAGAAAAAACTAGAATTTATTCGAGAGGTTGTTTTAGATCACGCGTTGACAACTGTGGAATTTAATTAAGGCATTGACATAATGGCAATCGACAATTCCAAGGGATATTTGCTGATTGCAAATATTTCTGGATAAGAGACGATACCTTATTGGACAGTATATTAATTGTTGCAGTTATCAGGAAGCGATAAGAAGACTGGATAACAACTACACAGGACAGTTTTGAGTAGGCAGTGATTTGAGTACAGCTACAGTAGAGATATCTTGCATCAGTGTTTGCGGTAAATGACCAGTGCCCAGTGGAAATGTAGTCCATGGGTGTAGCTGAAAGAGCCCACAGAGATGAGGAGACTGCAGTGGAGATATTGTAGAGCATTTGTTGAAGAGCATCCATTTGCAGAGCATTCATTGCAGACCATTCATTGCAGAGCATTCGTTGGAGAGCATCTGTTTGCAGAGCATCCATTGCAGAGCATTCATTGCAGACCATTTGTTGGAGATCATCTGTTTGCAGAGCATCCATTGCAGAGCATTTGTTGCAGACCATTTATTGCAGAGCATTCATTGCAGACCATTCGTTGGAGAGCATCCATTTGCAGAGCATCCATTGCAGAGCATTCATTGCAGACCATTCGTTGGACAGCATCCATTGCAGAGCATTCATTGCAGGGCATTTGTTGCTAGAGACTACAGAGTGTATTCAGAGCATTCGTTGGAGAGCATTCGTTGCAAGAGAACAGCGTGGGAATTGAACTTTAGCAAACTGTAGAAATATAGTTATTTGCTGACCACACAGATATTCTTGCGGATATAACAATATTATCATAATTTAATTATTCCTGTGCATTTACATAATACTTACATAATGTAATCTTTATTCCCTAAAGAAAATCTATACATTAGTCAGGCATTTTTATAACTTTCCCTGTTTTATGTTAGTGATTGGCTATATTTGACCCACTAAATTAACATCTTGACTCCAAGGCTTGTCTTACCCATGGCATATTTAAGTAATAAAAAGTAATTAATTAAAACCAAAAAGATATATGAAAAAAGTACAAAAACTGTTTGATGCCCATTTGTAAAATGTATTTAAAAAATACTAATATTTATAGAAATATAATATAATTTGACATTGGGTAATCATAATATTCCACTTTTTTAGTTATAATATTTTGTATTTTAAGACTAGTAATAAAATAGAGTATCAAAGTTTTACATATTCTTTAGCTGTTTTGTGATCACATTTGTGTTCTTTAGGATTATTACTTTGAGCTCAAATATTTGAAATCCTGATTTCACATGGTATCTTATTAAATCAATCAGTTTGGCTAGTTTCCTGATTTGCCTTAGTTTATACATATCAGACAAAAATATTTATGACAAGACTCTTGATTTCATGTAGTTTCAAAGTGCTATCTTTGAGTTTGGTCAGCTTCCTGGTTCTCTACTGAACTGGTAAAACTGGATTGATTTTATATAACTTCAATGCAGCTAGATTCATTATGTTCAATCCATTTTCTTTTCTTAAAATGGTTGGAGATCCAATCTTAATCTTTCATTTTTTTTATTCTACATTTTTTTTAATATTATTTTTCAGCATATTATCCTCTGGTAGATGGATGTTATGAATGACCAAATAGTGACAGGCTTACTTTCAGATTTTATTACATTTTAGGATAGAATTTATGGGACTCTCTTTCTATTTGATTGCTATATCATAGAAAGGTCAGAATGAGCACACAATGGAGATGTAACTGTCTGTGACAAAGATATTTAGATGAACGACCACATTCATCATCTTTCAGGTTATTTTATATAATAGTCGCTATTCTTTGCTTGCTAATTTCTCAACACTATGTCCACATGCAACTTTATATCAATAACACTGATTTCTTAAGACTTCATTGGTATTTCCATTCCTGACTTAAAAGAGAAGATGGAAAAGTCCTTATACAAAAAAAAAATAGTTCTTTTATACTTTACCTCACCACTATTTTTTAAATATTTCCTATTCAACCAGATTTTTTTTTTAAAAAATATTATTTTATTGAATTAGTTTTTTCCCTTTTAAATCTTAACTGCATCGTTAATTACATTTCAAGTGTTGTAATATTATAATGTAAAAAATGTAAATTAATCAAATTTTAATAAAATATCAGAATATGCAGCACGAATTAAATCAGTTTTTTTTTTTTAATTAAATAAATCTCTACTTTCTAGTTCAAATTTATTTTATTTTAGAATTTTGTTTCACCGTGTTTACTTAAAATAAAACCTATTTGACTGATATAAATTCTCTTTTTTATGTATATGTATTTGTGGCTAGCTGCATTTCTCCATTTTCGGTTGACGAATAAAATAGAGGCGAGTCATTTCATATTTACTTTATCTTAATCAGTTTTATTTCCTTCTTTCTTCATTTTAAAATTTGTCATGCTCAGCTGCAGTTATTCAATTACTTGCTAACAGACATACAAGCTGAGTTTATTTAAATTAGTTAATTACCATTTGTTTACACACACAAAAAAAATAAAAAATTCAACAAACAAAATTAATACAGTATGAAATTAATATTTCTTTTAGTTAGTTTTTTTTTTTTCAGGAATTTTCTGGCATTTAATGAGTGGAATGTATAAAAGTAAAACAATTCTAGTAGGATAGATACAGACTCCAACCACCAGCCGATTGCTACACAATACAGCATGAATCGCAGAATGGTTACCTCATTTTAAGCACTATTAGCAACTTGTAAAATAAATATAAAATGATAACAGAGTCTATGCAGACAAAGCCTTGATCATAGGAATTTATGAGGTTTAGAGTCTAGTGGTTCATGATACTGAACTATGCTAACTTATGCCTTGCTTAATTTGAGACTTAAAGGCTAATGAAAGTAAAAATATGCAAGTTATACCTTGCTCATTTTTTAGTCTTTCATGCTGATGAATGTAAAAACATGTCTAGGTGCAATATTTCATGAAAATGTTACATCATCAAGCCAATGTCAAAATCCTTCATTCATAACTAGTCTTGTAAGTATAGCTATCAAACAATTAATACCTTCTATCTCAAATAAAAAAGTTTTCTTCTGTTTTATTTTAAACATTACCCCTTTTTTACATTTATATTTGGAGTATAGCTACAGCTTGCTATAGATGATTGGGGCATGCTCTAATTGGTGATAGTATTCATTTTTATTTATATAACATCCATTACTGATCAATTGAATGATTTTTGTCTTATCAGGGCTGCAAGCATATTGTCTCTTTCATTTTCCTCTCCATGTTAACTTGTATTCCATAACATTTAAGTATGGTTCATTATATATATTTCTTTAAGCTGTGGTATAAATTCATATCTAACATTTCAGCTACCTACTATATTATTTTTCTATCCATACCAGTAATCATTTGTTCTATATAATGTAAATAACTACTATCCTAATGATATGATTTTGGATAGTGGATTGGCTGCCAAAGCTCTTAGCTTTGCCTTCCGAAGAATGCCATATATGCCTCAGCAGGTTGACATTTTTTTGTGATACTTGATATTTAATATCCCCCTACTAATCTTCACTCCAGTAACAGTTTAATATAGCCTGCCTAAATTCATATAAGCTCTGATGTTTCTTAAATAAGAAAATCACCAATCTTAGGGTGCATTCTGTACATGACTACTAAACTGATGAGATACTCAAATTGGAGTTTTATCTGCATGCCCTAAAAATATTCTTATCTTTAAGAACTGATTAACTATACCAGATGTATAATACACATAGCACTGTATACATAAGGGTATAACGTATATTAAGGGTTTGTTTTAATTACTATATATACTAAGTTATGTTGTTTGTTCACAGTTTATAATGTAATTTTTAGCTGGAATAACCAGCCATTTTTTTCCTCAGGAAACTATTATAATTACTAGTTCTTTATTCGATATTCTTGCTTAATGATAAATTTTGGAGAACCAATTACCTTTGCTAAGCAGCGTAAAGGTGCATTATACATATATAAATTTTCTAGAAGTTAATATTATCTCGATGTATTATATATATATATATTGTATGTACGTTCTGCTCTTTTTTTTTTTTGTTTAAAATCAAAGAATATCTTGATTATAATAAAAATTTTGATTATTGTCAGTAGTAATTTGGCTTTTTTATATATTTTATCCCTAACAAAACTTATTATAACTTTTATCGTTAGTTGCTTAGAATATAGGTTGAACATAACAGTTCAATTATCTTGCCTAAACTGGGAATTATTTTTTACTTTGTTTATCTAAAAATCGATTCTATAAGTTTCATTTCTTGTGTTTCTTGTATTTATCATTGAGATATATATATACACATACATCGTTAGTTTATTTGTAATAATATTTTGCAGCAGTTTCGGGTGCGCGCCATTGATAGTATATATATGAAGAAATATTTCAAACTTTTCATTTTACAAGGATACATAATTTAGGGTATATGAGCACAGACTTTCACATAACCCACCACTCTCCATTCTATCTAATAACACGACACACTCAAGCACATATATGCTGAAAAGATAAACAATCATGAATATACGTATTTCATGCTGAGTCCGAGATTCTTGTCACACCCATGTTGACCCAAGGTCAATCTGAACCCCACATGTACAGGACATAATCCATTAAATACATATGCAAGAATGAGCAGACATCTCTACAATGTAATAACTGAAACACAGGCTTAATATATACCATGTGTCTATATATGTAATATAGGGTATATGAGCACAGACTTTCACATGACCCACAACATGGGTGTGACAAGAATCTCAGCCTCAGGGTGGCCTTCGAGCATTCCATCATCAGATTTTCAATTGGACGGACGGTTGAAGAGTTGGAGTGTGTAGTAGATTGGAGCCAGTCCATTAAAGTATGAAGATTGTCTATCTTAATATATATCTGAGCACTTATAGTATATATGTGTGGGAGATGATAATCTGGACCAACTGATGATTGCTGGTTTAGCATAAAATATGTATATTGGTGATTGTTTATCTTTTCAGCATATATGTGCTTGAGGGTGTCGGTGTTATTAGATAGAATGGAGAGTGGTGGGTCATGTGAAAGTCTGTGCTCATATATCCTATATTACATATATAGACACATGGTATATATTAAGCCTGTGTTTCAGTTAAAGATACATATTGGAGATTAGAATTTTGGATCCTTCTTGGGCCATTATCTCATTAACGTAGTAAGTCAGTAGCTGATAAATTGCTGAAGATGTTAGTTACAGAAACAAAATATCACCTATAACAATTTGCATTCATTTATATGAAAATATAAAAAAAAATTTTACATTCGGAAAAAAAATCTTGTCTTTAACCATAAATATATATTTCTTTTTTTTTTTTTAGGTTTTTTAAGAGTGTATATAAAACCAGAGTCAATTCCATTCAAAAACCTTAAACCATCATTTGAGCTGCAAGGAAATCAAGGCAATGATTGGAAAAGAGGTTTAATACAAATATTACCCATGAACGAAAGCTTTCAGGTAATATATAAATAAATTTCTGTAGAATTAATAAAATTTTCAAATATATTGAAAGATATAAAAAATTGAATTGAGAAATATTCAAAAATGCACTTTTAAAAAGCCCAGAAAATGTGGTAAATACATATATATACATTTTTTAGCTGATTGATAATTAAGAAATTAATATTTTATCTCATTTTATAATTGTGTACACACATGCATATATATATGTTCACTAGAGGGAGCTTCGCAGTAGCTCTAATCAAGCTTTATTTTATGTGCTGAAAAAAAAAGAATTCAAAATCTCTATCGGAAAGTCCCTATCTCCAGACCAATTGTTTTTGAGCTTATGGCTTACTTCAGTGGAGTGCTGGGACTCTAGAAACTAGATCTAAAATACCAATTCAAAAGTCAGCACTTATAAAACATGTTACTATCAATTTGAAAGCCTAAACTTTTCAGGCACTTATAAAATAAAGCTTGATTAGAGCTATTGGTAAGCTCCCTCTAGTGAACATTTAAATACAAGCTTAGAAGCAAGTTACAAAATTTATGACTTGTTTTATTAATTATTATAAGTGTACTTTTGAAGGCTTTTGTGATGCTATATTGCAGAGGCTTTTACTATATGGTGAAACTCAGCTGAATTCAAACCCATAGAGCTATCTGGTTTGTTAGACTGGATTTGAAGACATTTACGTGTCTGAAAATTTTAGGCTTTCAAATTGATAGTAACATGTTTTATAAGTGATGACTTTTGAGTTGGTATTTTAGATCTAATTTCTGGAGTCCCAGCGCTCCACTGAGGTGAGCCATAAGTTTGAAAGCAATTGGTCTGGAGACAGGGACTTTCTGATAGAGATTTTGAATTCTTTCTCTTTTGGCACTTATAAAATAAAGCTTGATTAGAGCTAGTGAACATTTAAATACAAGCTTAAAAGCAAGTTACAAAATTTATGACTTGTTTCATTAATTATATATATAATAATCCCAGTGCATAACGCTATATTGAAATAAATATACAAATATTAAGCAATTAAATCATCCCACATGATTAAGAAATCCAGTACTGCCCTCTGTGAACTAATATATAAATACATTAGAGTTTGTATTTCAAAATAGCCAGGTCAAAATGGTATCCACTTTGACCTGTCTGCTATCAGATGTTATATATTGAAATACGAGCAAACTCAAACAAAGAACTTGAAAATTAGCAAACAACGATCTTAAATTTTGCTACAAACAAACATGATTTTACTATTATTATATAAAGACAAACTAAACTTTAGTAATTTTAATCTTTAAACCACCTAACACAAATGTATAGAAAATAATTCCAGTACATAACGCTATACTGAAATAAATATACAAATACACCTGGGTCTCTTTTTACGCAGACTTATTTAACACGATTTTGAAGTTACACGATTTGTGTTTCACCGGAAGTCGAACTCCGATATTGCGCTATTACTTTAAATAATAAATTTCGTGCACTTACATTATATTGAAAGTAATAGCACATTATTAAAATTCAACTTTCAACTTAGTAATTTCAATATTTTCAGTGCTTTATAATAGTAAGATTTTATGCAATAATGAAATTAAAATCATGATTTCCACATTTTATGTATACACACATTAAATTTTACAAGATTATAATAATAATAATATAGGGTATATGAGCACAGACTTTGACACCACCCACCTCTCTCCACTCTATCTAATAACACTGATACACCCAAACACATATATGCTGAAAAGATAAATAATCACCAATATACGTATTTCATGCTAAACAAGATTATAATGTAAATTTGTTCAAACATTGTGCATGTTAATTTTGCATTTTAAATCACATTCTGTTTTTGCTTTTTAAAAAAGAACGTTTAATCAATTATTAATCATTTAGTGTCTGCAAGTTTATTTTTAAAAGATGAGTAATAACAGTGGGCACAATTAAAATTGAAAATTAAAGACAAAAATAAGAATTTAATTTTTAGTTGTTAGATTAATTATTAATTACGTTGTCACCAGAAAACCATTAATTAACACAACATGAGAGTGACGTTGGTGCTAGTTGTATTTCATCTTGTGAAGAATCTGATTTTTTTATCAGTTTGCAAACGAACCTTTTTACCGGCAAATAGCGATAATAGGCAAATAGCGATAATAATTAAAATGTGTATAAAAAAATATAAATTACTGTAAATTATGCATAAAAATATATTGTTTTGAATAAAATTAAATATCATAGTTAAAAAAAGTTTGTCTTGTATCAATTTTTTTCAAATTTGAAATTTTTTATTAGTCATATTTTATTTCATTTTTTTTTTGCACGAATTTTAAAGTAAATTTTACGTTAGTGCTTTGCTTTTACGCAAGTTTTGAAAAATCACAGCCTGTATCCCCCTTTTTCAAGGTAAGTTACATCTATTTTTGCACGATTTCATTTGCGCATGTTTTCTGAGGAACCTATCTATCGCGTAAAACAAGACCCAGGTGTATTAAGCAATTAAATCATCCCACATGATTAAGAAATCCAGTACTGCCCTCTGTGAACTAATATATAAATACATTTTGTTTGTAGCAAAATTTAAGATCGTTGTTTGCTAATTTTCAAGTTCTTTGTTTGAGTTTGCTCGTATTTCAATATATAACATCTGATAGCAGACAGGTCAAAGTGGATACCATTTTGACCTGGCTATTTTGAAATACGAACTCTAATGTATTTATATATTAGTTCACAGATGGCAGTACTGGATTTCTTAATCATGTGGGATGATTTAATTGCTTAATATTTGTATATATTGTAATGGATAGCAAGCACATTACTATTGTGTACTAGAGAGTGTTACTAGAATTATAGCCTAGAAAATGAGTTTACTGGTAAATATCTTAATTATGAATACCTACACAACTACACCATTGCTAATAGATACCTAAAGTTGCCTCTAGATTTTGAAGAATAGATTCTTTAGAAACACCAAATAGCAAAGCAGACAACACTAATCAAAGGCTAACATTAATCTAGCAACAAACAAAACTATGTATATAAATCAAATTTAATTTTAATGAAACATATTTCCTCATTCTCTTTTTTTAACCAACTTTAAATATACTATTTTCAATTAAATGGTCACAAAGCACATGTTAATAATAAACAAGTTTTATTAATATTCTTTACACATAATAATAATCCTTGTCATTTTGTCTGGATTATTTCCATGTTCTTCAGGTTATTATTTTTGGACTTTGTTGGAAGGAACATTTGAACAAAGTTTTTATTAGCTTCACATGCAGCTAAAGGTTTGAGATTCTTTGTTTTATTTGCATTTGTCTACAGACCCATATTTTATTCTTGTTGGTATTGCAGAGTTTTAACTGACTTTTGTCTGCTATGTCTTATTATGTTACTATATTTTGGTCTTGAATATTACAAAACTTTTGTTATATAGATATCCATTATTTTGTAAATCAACTCTTTAAGATCCATGTAGCCTCTTTTCAGATTTATTCACTTGTTCTGTTTCTCTCACTATAGTATTTATTATATTACACTTTTCTGTTATAGGCAATAATAAAAAAACTACTGTTTTTGTCACTGTTCTCCTATCCTGTGACAAACTTTATAACATTCTTGTTTCATTACATGATCTACTTCATTATCAATTTCATTATAATTCAGGTAGCAGACTTTATTTTTTTAATTATTTTTTTAAATCACTAAACATCACATGATCACCATTTCTTATGCTTGCTCAAGCTGTTAAAACAGGCAAAATTCTTCATACAATAATGCCACTCAGTGCAAGGTAGACTAATCAATGGATGCAAGAAGGTTTGTGCATAAAATCCCTATCTAGTGTCTACTCATTCAATATCCCCAGACTAATTTCTGGCTTGTGGTTTTTATCAGTGAGGAGCCTTAAATCTGAGAGCACTGCATTTAGAGAGTTTGCCTGTTTTAACAGCTTGAACAAACAAAAGAAATGGTGATTATGTGATGTTTGGTGGTTTAATACCAGTACTGCCTAATAGGATAGTGGTGGATATGGTTATTAAAGAACAAAAGATATCAAAATATATGGGTACTGAACTGAATTTAGACCTGTATGACTATATAAGCTAATGATCTTGGATTGAAAATATTATTATGTTTTCAATTTTAGACTCATAATTTTGTAGTTAATTAGAGAAAACACATGGCTGCTGGAGGGTTGCATTAGATCCTAAGATCTGTGTGCAGTGCTCTCAGATCCAAGGCTCCTCACTGATGAAAGCCACAGGCACGAGATAAGGATTTTATGCACAAACCTTCTTGCATTCATTGATTACTCTGGCTTGCATTGAATGGCACTACTGTATGGAGAGTTTTGCCTATTTTAATTTTTTATTTATTTTTGTGCACATCTACACAATTGTTTATGGCATCTACTAATCATGTCAATTATTTCACAGTTTAAATTTTTTTTAATTTTTTGTTTAGCATTTTATTTAATCTTCATCTGAATAATCACCTATGATATCAAAAATTAATATTATTTTTAATTATAAAG
This sequence comes from Epiperipatus broadwayi, assembly GCA_028023455.1. NCBI lineage: Eukaryota > Metazoa > Onychophora > Udeonychophora > Euonychophora > Peripatidae > Epiperipatus > Epiperipatus broadwayi. The sequence goes on from JAQFVV010012420.1 coordinate 6,409,284, forward strand.
TCTCCATCCACTTTATTTTTATCTATGATTTCCACATCTATGCAGCATTGATTTGTAGAATCAATATCTTCTTTAGCACAACTAAAACATTTTATAAAATAATGTAAATAATGCACTGTGGAAATTATTTTCAACATTACTTGTTTCATTCATGATAGGATTATCTTCTGTCTTGTGTGTCAGTAATGCATCAATTTGATATTTTTCAACTTTTCACTTAATACTGTTTTTTGTCTTTCTACTTAAGGCTCTTGAGATTTTTCCTCACAATTTAACATAAAATTTCCTTTCACATGCAAACATATTAAAGCATTTAGAATGTTTTATCACATCACATTCTATAATCTCTTCCAAATCTGTGTACTTTTATGAATGTCTGAACATGGGTGTTCCCCAATGTAGCATCATTAGTGAATTTTTTTTTTTTCCAAATCCATTTTAATCTCTTTGATCAAACTCAGATTTCTATTTGTCTTTTTCATCACAATGCATGATGCTTTCTTTATGTTTGCATTATTCATATTTTTTACATCTTTAACATATCAGATCTAATTTGTTCTATGTCTTCTACTCATTTTGGTATAATTTTCTTAATTGTTTTCCTTGTTCTGATATTGCAGCTCTTATTTATTTTATTTGCTTTGACATTTCATTTCTCACTTGCTTTGAAATTTTTTAGTGCAATGGCTAAACCTATTCTTTTTTATTTCACTTTTCATATTAGACTTTTTCTGTCCCATCATATATCTTAGATCATTGTTTTTTAAATGGTGAGTGACAGAGTATTGATGGTCCACAAAAAAAATTTTAGTTGTCTGCAAAAAGCTTACTAAATTGTTCATATTTATTGCATATATATTTTTTTACAATCTTTTAAATTATGACTAATTTTATTAAATTTATATTTAATTCAGTTCTAATATTTTTTGTTTGTTATTTTATTCATAAAATTCATAGAAAATAAACTAAGAAACAAAACAATACAAAAATACAAAAAAGTTTGAATTTCCTAGCATCTGTCATATCATAGTAAAAACATTGTTCCATTAACAGTTATACACATGTGCCCTTTGTGTACTAAGAAAGACTTTGGTATGTACAAAAATAACCTAACAGTTGGAAATTGTATGTATTATGTAGTTTACAGTAGCACGTTGATTGGAATTGCACTGGTGCACAGTGATAGGAATTACTATATAATAGATATATACTACAAATTAAAGCATATTAAGTAAACTTGACACTTACCTTTTTGACAAATTTTAGCCATTTAAAAATGAATAATAACAAGAAAACATCAAAAACTATTGCAGACATTAAAAAAAAAAATATAAGTACTTTGAATGCTAATGGAAATATTATTTATTCACAAAATGATTGATCTCAGATAAAATGAAAATGTATGGTTGTTCATCAGTTCAATCTGTTTGTTTAAAATGTTGCATTTCTTGGCTTAAGTTGCAGAAAATTACCCAGACCTCAATGCATTGTTTGCAGAAAAATTATTCGATGAATATATGAAGCTAGAAAAATTAATGTGTAATTTACAAACCAAACATTCAAATCTACAAAATAAACCTGAATTTTTTGAATATAAAAGTGGAATTGAACAACAAAAATTATGTTTTAACAAATTTATTTTAATTGATAAGTCTCTTGTAAAAGCATCATATTTAGTTACATTAAGAATTGCTACATACAAAAAGCAATAATCTATTGCCAAAAACTTAATCAAACCATGTTTAATAGATATATGTTCTAAAATTCTAGGTACAGCTGAGGGAAACAAAATGAAAGCTTTGCCATTTTTTAACGATAATATTCAAATCAGATTTAGTGAATTAATGACTGATATTGCAGATCAATTAATTCCAAAAATAAGCAAATCATTATTCACAATTCAAAATACATAAATCTACAGATTACCAATAAAGCCATAATTTTATGTTATATTCATTATATTGATTATGAAATCAACGATGTAAAAGAAGAATTTTTTGTTGTGTTGAACTACATAATCACATAATTAATTCAGATTTATTTAAAGCAATTGGTAATTATGTTTAAAAAAACTCACTTCATTGGAAAACTTGTGCTGACTTGTGTATTTGATGCAGTGGCAAATGTGACTGGAAAACTTTCAGGAATTGCAAAAAAAAAGTTTAAAAAGTGGCAGATGATAAAATGATTTTTACTCATTGTATTGACTTGAACAATGTTTTTACTCAATTGATAAAAATAATAAATTATATTAAATGTAATGTATTAAAATTCAAGTCTATTTTCAAGTTTATGCAATGAAATGAGATCTCCACATGAAAATTTGCTACTTCATGCAGAAATACTATGACTGTTGAGAGGGAAAATATTAACAAGACTTTATAAATCAAGAAAAGAAGTTGAAACATTTTTAAAAACAAGAAATTCAGAATTGAGAAATATTTTCCATGACAGTAATTGAATTGCTAAATTGGTTTACTTCTTGGATATATTTTCATTAATAAATGAACTAAATTTAAGCCTGCAAGAAAGTAGTCCTACTTTTGATTTATGGAATAAATTTGAGACATACAAGAAAAAGTTCAAACTATGGTTGTAAGCATATAGAAGAAAAAAGCTATGACATGTTTTATTCTTTTTCAGAATTGATAAATACTGTTTAAGGACATTTAACATGAATTTATTGTACATTTGATCAATATTATCCCTAGAAAGAAGACACATGGAAAGACAATATGTGGATTTTAAATCCATTTATAACAAGAAAATAATCTAATTGATTTGGTGCAGGAAGAATTAATAGATTTAAGTTGTGCTAACATATTAAGATGTAGGAGTCATATTTTCTTAATGAGTATGTACTTTTAATTCTATTTTAGATATACAACAATTAATATCAATTTTCCCACCAACTAACTTTTTTAACATTATCATATCTTTAAGTATTCTTCTGACATTTAATATTACTTCAACATTTAAATTTTTTCCCTTTATTAATCTAATAAATTAAATCCAGATTCCATATTTCTAACAAAGGAACAATAAGAGAACAGAATGACATATATTTAATATAAGGAGAAAGATCTCTTCCATATCTCAAGATATATTCCATTTGTTTATAAGCTTTATTTATAATATGCTTTATATGTGCATTAAATGTAAATTGCTTACAAAATAGGATCCCTAAATCAGAAACCTCTTTATAAGCAATATAATTTTCTTCAATTCTATAATGATCTAGTTACCTATTAGTTTTATTAGTATAACTAACAATACTTGTTTCCTTATATTTATCTGCATATTATTAAATTTACACCATTCATTAAAATGTTCATTATTAATTTGAAGTTCAATATGATCCTCATAAATCTCAATTCTTTTAAATAATTTACAATCATCAGCATAAGTAAGTATCATGCTTTCTTTAATATTTTGACCACTATCACACATAAAGACATTAAAGAATAATGGAGCCAATTTCCAACTTATGGTACTTCTATCACATTTTTGGAAAAACTAATCAGATAATTTTTAAACCAAATTTTAGTATTTCAAGTTTATAAATTAACCTACCATGACACTGTCAAATGTCTGTGATATATCAAAGTATACAACATCAAGTTGTGATTGGTATGATAATGCATGTGCAATATGATCAGATATCACCATTAAATTACTATCAACAGATTTACTGAAGAAACCTATGCTGAAAATCAAGCAATACATTAACCACATCTGATATAATATTATATATATATTTCATAAATTCTAACAAAAGATGACAGAATAGAAATAGGCTATAGTTGCCATGATCACTTTTATCCTGTTTCTTGTATATAGATACAATCTTAGTTATTTTTAAAATGTCAGGAATAATACATTTATTAATAGATAAATTGATCATGTACAGTAAATAAGCTGCCAAACAGTCAGAACAACCCTTAATAATAAAATTAAGAATCTCATCACAATCCATAGAAGATTTTAATTTAAGTCTGTGAATTACATTAACTACTTCAGTAATATATATTTTATTAACATCTATATTCCAAAAACTTACATTCCTATCAGATAAATCATTATCAGATAAATTTGAATAAATATTTGAAAAATGATGACTTAAATCCTTCAAAGAAGTTGATAATTATTTCTGCAAATTTTATCAACAATACTCACATTTTTAATATAATTCCAGAATATTTGAGAATTCTGTTTAAAACTACTTTCAATATTATTTAAATTATTATCATAATCTTTCTTCATAAGAAACTTAGTATAGGCATGCAAAATACTAATCTTTTATATAATTCATTATCATTAGATATTTTATATATTCTATAATATTTATGTTTTCTGTTCAAACCTCTATATAATTCTTTAGAAAACCATTTAGGATATTTATTATTGTTTCTCTGTAAGCACCTAATTGGAATATATTGTTTCAAAGAATTCTGTAGGATACTAATCAATTTATTAGCAGCCATATTTGGATTAGTTTCTGTGTAAATTCCATTCCAGTCAAAATCCCTCAAGGTTTTGTTGTTGTTGTTGTTGCAATAGCAGTGATGGTAGCAACAGTAATAGTAGTATAATAATAATAATTTAATTTATTTACATCTTCCATATAGTTTGAAATATACAAACCATTTATAATAATAATGAATAATAATCATCATCATCATCATAAGAGTAATAATAATAATTCAATTCAATATTTATTAAATGCACTTCCACTTTAACAGAAATACACTAATATAAAATAATAATAATTTTAATTTAATTTATTTACATCTTCCATAGTTTGAAATATACAAACCAATTACAGATAGATAATTTAAATATAATAAATATATATTTATACATTAAAACTAAAGTGGATGATGATGATATTACTATTATTATTATATGAAATTAATAATTCCTATAGAATTGATTTCGATACTGTAACAAGATAGGGGATTTTAACTCAGACTTTCAAGCACTCACTAACTATCCATACTATCTCATACAACCGATACACATAATCACACAAATGTAGAAAAGATAATCACCAATATACATATTTCATGCTAAACTAGCACTCATCAATTGGTCCAGATTATCATCTCTCACATATATATATATATATATATATATATATATATATAATCAGTGCTCAGTTTATATTAAGATAGAAAATCTTCACACTTTAATGGACAGGCTTTAAGCTACTCCAACCTCAAACTTTTCAGCCATCCATATAATTGAAAATCTGATAATGGCAATAATGTTGGCATCAGCCTTGGATTTGGCTTTTCATCATCAGATTTTCAATGATATGGATGGCTGAAAAGTTGGAGTAGATTGAAGCTTGTCCATTAAAGTGTGAAGATTTGCTATCTTATTATAAACTGAGCACTGATTATATATATATGTGAGAGATGATAATCTGGACCAATTGATGAGTGCTGGTTTAGCATGAAATACGTATATTGGTGATTATTTATCTTTTCTACATGTGTGTGGTCATGTGTATCAGTTGTATGAAATAGTGTCGACTGTTAATGGGTGCTTGAAAGTCTGAGTTCAAATCCCTACATTTACAATTAAAGATCTAGGTTTGTGAAGAGTGCCTGGTTTTCTAATATTTACTATAGCAATAATATATTTTAATATATAATAATACAAATACTTGTATAAACCTAATAGTAATAATAATATTTTGTCTTTAAATTATAGCTAAGTTCAATTTTTTTACTTATTATTTTTAGATAATTATTGAAGGAGTAAGAGGTCCTAGTTATGTCAGTGATACAGCAATTGATGATCTTTATATTATGCCTCAGTATTGTCCATTACTCAATGATTCAACAACAGGTAAAATAACGTTTACAAAAGGTATTAAATGTAATTCTTGGAATTATTATATTAATGTACTTCAAAATATATACTTTGTTTTGACAAATATAATTTTATACAAATAATTTTAAATAAAATTATAAATAAGTTCAATATATATATAATAATCTTTTAATCAAAATTATTTTCACTGCGATAAGATTCTCTTCCTGAATAAATAAGAAATTAATATATATATATAACTGCAATGTTATGTCTCGATTTACTATTTAGCTTTAAAGGCAATCTGTTAAAAAAATTGAAGCTATTCATGTATAGTGTAAGTGAATGGAATAACCTTATTTCAGCACAATTAGCTTATTTTCTATAATGCATTTTATTCTATTATTTATATAAAATTATTTGAATAATGTCTAGTCTATAAAATATAGTAAAACGTATGTATATATTTACATAAAAACTACTAATTAAGACAGTAGCAAACTCTCCATACAGCAATACCACCCAGTCTGAGCCTTAGTATTCAATGGATGCAAGAACGTTTGTGCATAAAATCTCTATCTAGTAATGCCTACTCATCCAATATCCCCAGATTAGTTTCTAGTTTGTGGTTTCATCAGTGAGGATCCATTGATCTGAAAACAATCTTAGGATTTAATGCAACCCTCTAGCAGTCATCTTTTATTTATTTAGTTAGCTGATACACCTAAACACATATATGCTGAAAAGATAAATAATCACCAATATACGTATTTCATGCTATACCAGCAATCATCAGTTGGTCCAGACTATCATCTTCACACACATATATAGTATAAGTGCTCAGATATATATTAAGATAGACTATCCTCATAGTTTAATGGACATGCTTCACTCCACTCCTCACTCCAACTCTTCAACCGTCCATCCAATTGAAAATCTGATGATGGAATGCTCAAAGGCCACCCTGAGGCCGAGATTATTATGATAGTCTGGACCAACTGATGATTGCTGGTTTAGCATGAAATACACATATTGGTGATTATTTATCTTTTCAGCATATATGTGTTTAGGTGTATCAGTGTTATTAGATAGAGTGGAGAGAGGTGGGTGGTGTGAAAGTCTGTGCTCATAGCCACAGGTATATAACAAGCCTGTGTTTCAGTTATTACATTACAGAGATGTCTGCCCATCCTTGCATATGTATTAAATGGATTATGTCCTGTACATGTGGGGTTCAGATTGACCTTAGGTCAACATGGGTGTGACAATAATCTTGGCCTCAGGGTGGCCTTTGAGCATTCCATCATCAGATTTTCAATTGGATGGACGGTTGAAGAGTTGGAGTAAGGAGTGGATTGAAGCATGTCCATTAAACTATGAGTATAGTCTATATTAATATATATCTGAGCACTTATACTATATATGTGTGTAAAGATGATAGTCTGGACCAACTGATGATTGCTGGTTTAGCATGAAATACGTATATTGGTGATTATTTATCTTTTCAGCATATATGTGTTTAGGTGTATCAGTGTTATTAGATAGAGTGGAGAGAGGTGGGTGGTGTGAAAGTCTGTGCTCATATACCCTATATTACATATATATAGCCACAGGTATATAACAAGCCTGTGTTTCAGTTATTATTTAGTTAGCTATAAAGCTATGAGCCCAAGATGAAAACCCAATAATGTTTTCAATCAAAGCTTACCCATTTGTATAGTCACATAGATATGAATCCTGTTCAGCATCAATATATTTTATTGTCATTTGTTTTTTTAAAAACCAATCACCAGTTCTCCTCATAAGATGATGGTGACTATGGGTTTTTAAAAATCTAAGTCCACTAAAATGTATGGATACTGAATAGAGTTCAGATCTCTATGACTATATAAGCAGATGAGCATGGATTGAAATCATTGTTTTTATCTTGGGCTCACAGCTTTATAGTTAATTAAATAAATAAAAGGTGGGTGCTAGAGGGCTCCTCACTGATGAAAGCTACAAGGTAGCAACTAGTCTGGGATATTGAATAAGTAGGCACTAGATAGGGATTTTATCCATGCATCTTTTTCAATCCATGGATTACTAAGGCTTGTAGTGTGTGATGCTACTGTATGGAGTTTGCTATTATGTTAATAGCCTGTATTATCATAGATAATAGTAATCATGTGATGTTTTAATGGTTTTATATCATCTTGTCCATAGGATGATGGGGTTGTGGTTTTTAAAAAAAACCCAATGACACCAAAATATAAGGACATTGAAAAAGATTCAGATCTATATGATTATACAAGCAGATAAGCTTGGATTGAAAACATGTTTTCATCTTAGCCTCACAGCTTTATAGTTAACTGAATAGGTAAATGGTAATTTCTGGAGGGTTGCATTAGATCCTAAGATCTAGGTGCAATGTTCTTAAATCCAAAGTTCCTCAGTGATGAAAGTCACAAGCTAGAAACTTGTCTGAGAATAATGGATGAGTAGGCACTAGGTAAAGATTTTAACAAACATTCTTGCATCCATTGGTTACTAAGGCTTGAATTGGGTGGCACTACTGTATAAAGAGTTTGATACAGTTTTACATATTTGCTTGCATGTATTGAATGACAAGAAATGTAAACCATTATTGATGTTGATAAAAAGTATTGTTTATGTATAAGAACATCCACTGTCTCTGAAAAAAGGACCATATATATTTAATATTAAATTTATCAGTAAAACTACGTATGTTTATAAAATTCAAAATAAAGCAGAGAGAAAATGGAAATTCCATTTGCATGTTAAGATTTCAAACAGACAGTAATTTAAAGCAATGTAATCAGTAGGAGTGAAATTAACTGAGATAAAATGATACAAGTTTTATCATGATTAGAAAATTGATTAATAAGAACTGTTGTAGCATCTTAGCTTATTTTGTTTCACTCTATTGTTTAAATAATATTAAGTTACTGTCTATTTAAAATATTCAAAAGGCCTTTTTCTATTTGCTTCATTTAAAACTTTGCAACATATAAATAGCATTGTTAAAAAATTTAATGTTATATAGTGTGATATTTATAGCATCACACATTCTAATATATAACAATTAAATATTGTCAAGCATCGTTAGCCGAGAGGTCATCACAACTGCCTTGCAAGCAAGTAATTGGTTGCAGATGGTTGTGGGTTCACATCCCAGCCGATGCTATGACATATGGAAAAAAAAAATTAAATATTGCCTAATGCTTACTAGTGATTATAAATATAGTAGGAATTTATATAACATTATGATATTAGCCAAAAACCAAAATTTTACTAAAATTCACCATGTTTCATCTATTTTTTAATAGATGAAATAATGGCTGTGGAAGAATTTTAGCAAGATTTGGGTTTTTGGATATTATTGTAATATTATATGAATTTCTTTTTTATTCTAATATATGTATGTAAGCACATGAAAACAATCCACATCTAAGCAATACCAAGAATTTCTATTTGTTGTCAAAACAACCATTTTTTTGTGATAAAACCTTTATCTATGATATAATATGTTTATATAGAGACTTAAGATTAACAGTTGATTGAAAGAGATTGAAATTCATACTTTAAAGAACTTGAAAGCAGACTAACAAATACTCAATTCAACTTTCAAACTGTACTGAAACCACATATTACTTAGAAAAGAAAACTTATATGCTCAATGCTAGATTGATTTATAAATATAAATGCATAAAAGCTGTCCTGCATCTAAACAATATCAAGAATCTCAATTTGTTTGTTATCAAAATAACATATTTTATTGTAAGCCAGTATAACTTTGATGGTTTCTTTACTTTTTTTTATTAACTTCAAAAAAGCCATGAAAGCCTTATCAAACCTAATTTTGTAATATGTATACATTCATGTATTGCTTAGGTGTGGACTGCTTTCATTTATAAACCAAAATAGCCTTGAGCATTATTAACTTTATTATCTAAGTCAGCGGTCCCTGACTTTTTTGAACTTAAGAGCACATTCTATAATACCGAACAGGTGGCAGACACCATTTATTTTTCCAATGTAAATTTAGTTGGATATTGTTAATAATAGACTTTTTTTCGCTGTAAAAGTATAGTATGCCCTACAATTTGATTACAATCTAATGCAATAAATTATAAGAAATCTTAAAAATGAAATTTATTTGTATCAGATAAATAATTTTTTATCATGTTCCAATAGTGGCAGGCACACGAAAAATGGTCTGCAGGCACCATGGTGCCCGTGGGCATAGGGTTGGGAACTCCTGATCTAAGTAATATATGGTTTCAGTGCAGTTTGAAACTTAAAATTGACTATTTGTTAATCTGCTTTAAATTTGCCTGTTTAATGAGTTTTATTTAAACTTCTTTGAACTATAAATTTCAATCTTTTTCAGTCAAGTGGCATTCTTTAGTGTCTGTGTAAAAATATTAGATTATAGCTAAAGGTGGGTAACCACTTATATCACAATAAAAAAGGTTGCCTTGACAACAAACAGATTAAGATTTTTGGTATTGTTTAGGTGTGGACTGCTTTCATGTATTTGCATTCATGTATACATTAAGCTGGATACTTTTGGTATTATTCTAATGATGTATTACTTTAAGTTTGTGATATGTTTAAAAGAATGCCTCCAAGGAATGTGCAGTCAAACTTAATCAATATAATTTGTCTGCAGATCCCGTGGAGGGGTTATTTTAAGCATATACATCAAAGCATGTGTAATATGAAAGTTCAAATCTAAAAAAAAATAATGGATATATATTTATTATGGAAAAAGAAAAAAAAAGTATTACAATGCTAAATAAAACAGGTACCTCTGATTTGTGCCTTTTTAGTATGACATTATATATCACCAAAGCCATCCTTCCCTCCTCTCAGCAAACTACATGCAGTCATATTCCATTGTATAATAGCAAACTTCAAATCTAAAAAAATAAAAAACATGTACTTTTCAATGATGGAGGCATATATTCATTATGGAAAAAGGAAGAAATATGAAAAAGAATCCTGAAACATTTTTTTAAATGATGAGTTGTAACAAAGTTTTAGATCTGTTATTTTTTTAACCTAAAAAAAAAAAAGGCTAACTGTAAGTTTAACCTCATATTTTAATTGTCTTTTTTAAAAGTAACCCACAAATATAATAACTTTTAACTGTAAATATATATAAAGTTAGCAAAAAAAAAACCACACAAATATAACAACTTTTACTGCTGTATTTATAAATAATAATAAAAAAAAAAGATACATTTGCTGCACATTTAACGTAAATATTTAAAAAAAACACACGTTTAAACAAAAGACAAATATATAAATAAAGGTTCTCATCTGATCCTTTGTGTCAGCCATGGGTGGCACGATTTCTAATCAAAAACACATTAATATAACGTTCCCGGGCCAGCGATTCTCTATTAATATTGACTTTTTTTTGTTTGTTTGTTTGTTTACAAAGTTTACTTTCTTTTGTTTCTGAATTATTTTTCCCAAATAATATTTTTGACGATGGTATAATAATAGTTGCTTTTTTTATTTTTATTTTTATTGACAAGAGGGTCTTTTTTGGTGTGTGTTCAAATAGTAATTTGTGTTTTTTTTTTAAATAGTATTACTGTTTTTGTAAAATTGCATTGCCGAAATTTAAGAGAGAATGGGTTTTTTTTGGATGGATCTTTAAATAATAATTGACGTTACTTTGATAGGTTTTCCATTTGATTGCTGACAACAATTAGTGGGAGGGGTGTTTTTGTGTACGATTAAATAATAATTTACGTTACTTTTATAGGTTTACATTTGATTGCCGACAACAATTATTGGGAGAAGTGTTTTTTTTTTTTGTGTGTGTGTATGTTTAAATAAAAATTAAAACCGTTACTTTTATCAGTTTACATTTGATTGACAATCGATTTGACTTCCTTTCGTCTATAAATTATGGTTTTGGTTCTACAAATAAATATTTTTGACAATGGGACAATAATAGTTGTTGTTTGTTTGTTTAATTTTTATTGACAAGAGAGTGTTTTTTGGTGTAGGTTCAAATAGTAATTTGGGTTACGTTTAAATAATAAGTTACGGTCTTACTTTGATTGCCGACACTAATTATTGGGAGAAGGGGTGTTTTTTTGTGAGTACGATTATAGACAACCAATTATTGGGAGAAGGGGTGGGTTAACCATTTAAAGAATAGTAATTTACGTTACTTTTAGTGGTGGTGTACATTTGATTGCTGACAATAATTAGTGAGAGGGGTGGGAGGTTTGGGGTGATGATTAAATACTAATTTACCTTCCTTTTATTTTACATTTGATTGCTGACAACAATTATTGGGAGAAAGGGGTTGTTTTTTTGTGTATGTTTTAATCAAAATTGAAGTTACTTTTATCGGTTACATTTGATTGACAACCGATTTTACTTTCTTTCTTTTTTTTCCTTTATAAATTATGGTTTTGGTTTCCACAAAACCTAATATTTTTTGACAATGGGACAATAATAGTTGTTGTTTCTTTCATTTTTATTGACAAGAGCGGGTCTTTTTCGGTGTATGTTCAAATAGTAATTTGGGTTACGTTTAAAAAATAATTGGTTTACCTTACTTTTACTACTTTACATATGATTGCTGACAACAATTAGTGGGAGGGGTGTTGGATTTTGTGTACAATTAAAAAATAATTGTACGTTACTTTTATTTTTGACATTTGATTGCCGACATCAATTATTGGGAGAAAGGGTTTCGTGTTTTATTTTTTGTTTGTGTGTATGTTTAAATCAAAAATTTAAGTGACTTTTGTCAGTTACCATTTGATTGACGACCAATTTGTCTTTCTTTTTTTTTCATTTATAAATTATTTGGGTTTTCCCAAATAATATTCGCTTTGACAATGGGACAATAATAGTTGTTGTATCTTTAATTTTGATTGACAAGAGCGGGTCTTTTTCGGTGTATGTTCAAATAGTAATTTGGGTTATGTTTAACTAATAATTTACAGTCTTACTTTGATTGGTTTACATTTGATTGCCGACAACAATTAGTGGGAGGGTTCCCCCCCCTATACGATTAAAGAATAATTAATGACGTTCCTTTGATTTAACCGTCTGATTGCCGACAACAACAATTATTGGGAGAAGAAGTGTTTTTTGGGCTATGTTTAAATAAAAATTTTAGTTACTTCTTTTATTTGATATTTGATTGCCGACGACAACAATTATTGCGAGAAGAAGGGATGTACGTTTAAAATAAAAATTGATGTTACTTCTTTTATTTTTGACATTTGACGAAGGCCATTTGGAATCCCTCAAACAAGCTTGCCTTTACAAAGTGAACATTTCCATCATCGGCCACAACAAGACTTACAAATGAAAGTCGAAAGATGTTTTTGGACCTCAAATCTGCATATATTTGCCACATAATCCAATCTTTTCTTTCAGCAGCAGGATGTTTTTTTTTGCTGTAGAAATATTCCAGCACCAGCTTCGTGTCTGGCAATTCCCATCTCTTTTCAAGTTTTTCTGTTGTTTGAATTAGCCATCTTCTTGGTCTCTGAAAATTTCTCGCTAAAACGGGACTCAAAGCATGATCTTTTAAAAATTTTGGTACGCTAACCCACCCTAATTGAGAATTTAGGAGGCTTATAGCTTTACGAGGAACAATCACGACACTGTTTAAATTGTTAAAAGGCAACAAGGCCCCAATGAAAATTTAAATACTTTTGACATGATCAAATTAACACACCCTCATATGATATTGTTACATCAAATACATAACACAGCATTATGATATAGTGTGTGACACAAACAACTATGGCATTTTCCTCTGCTTTTAGCATCGGAAAAAGCCACACCATTAGCCGCTAAGCCAAGTTAACACTCTTTCTAGATTTTATCGTAGAAAGAAAGACTTAACTCCGAGTTAACATTCTACCTTTTAGCATAAACACAAGACTTAACTCTGAGTTAACAATCTTTCTAGGATTTATTTTAGAAAGAATGCTTAAAGGCTTGGGCGCGGCCGCGGAAACGGCATATTTCTAGAAATTTAGCTAGAAATCGCACCACCCACGGCTGACACGAAGGATCAGATGAGAACCAAATAAAGTAATTGTATTTTTAAATATAAAACAATATTACTTACAAATGATGCGGATATGTGTTATATTATTGGGGGGGGGGGTTAAATCACTATGGCCAAATAAACCATTTAATATCTTCTAAAATGGAAAGGAAAGAATCAGTTTATTTGACTGTATTAGTCATGGCAGGATTGTTAGTTGCCATGACATCATAGAAAACTTTGAATAAATATTACCGATTAAAACTTCACCAGAATGAATACATCATAGCAGGAATAATACTAAAGTATTTAAAGCTGAATCACATACTCAATTTTTTCCGAATAAAATAAAAAAATTTAATAGAAACTTTATATACTATTATTGGTAAGCACTTAATATTAAATATTTCTTTTGTATTTGTTAGTAAATTATTCAAGTAATACATTTATTTCAAATTATTACCAAGTTTTCTATTTCTCTTTAAAACAATGAATGCAGATATTTTAAAAGTTTAAAAAAAGTGATTATTATCTTTTTTATTTTTCGATTTTGTTACTATTATCATCTCCATTAATGTTTTTTGTTTAAAAATAAAAAAATACATAATAATCTGACTTCTTTATTAACTCTGGTCTTAATTCACAACAAACTGAATATTATATTTATTTTTATTTCTGTAGCAAAAACTATATAAAGTCTCTTTTTTTATATACAATAAGTTGTTAGCTATAATTTGTTCAATAAAAAGTCTTTTTTACCGATAGTTAAATATAAAAGTAAAATATAAAAAGACAAACACTATATAGTAAATTATTAGGATAAGAAGCAACTTCATTTCAATTATCTCTATTTATTTGTTAAGTTCATCACAATGTTTAAGTTGCTTAAATCAAAATGGCTATCAGATTTGTAGATTTTCTAGATTATGTTTCATTAATGAAAATAAAATCTACAAATAAAGCATAACAATAAAATTAACAAGGAAGATTACTTTGGAATAAAATTTCAAACCTAATCTCAAATATGATAAACCGTGTTTTAATTTTACTACATTCAATATATCTCAAATCTCATTGTATGAATATTCAATAACATAATAAGGATGATATATTTGATTGTTTTAATTATTATTTAATGTTGCAATATTAAAGAGTTATATTAAATAAATAATTTTTCCAATGTTATCTTTCTATTTTATTATTTTTTTAAGCTCATAATTTTAGAGTTGAGTTGTTTTTTATTATTTTCAGTTTTAGTTGGTTTTTTTTTTTTAAAAAATATATGTATATATAAGATTTCATAATGTGAAAAATAAATCAAATTTTGCATTTCTCTCCAACTCAATAAAATATTATAACACTAATATTAACAAATCTTTCTTTTAGTATTTTAGAATTCAGTTTTAACTAAGTAATTGGATAGTTTCATAAAATTCCTAAAAAATATCATACAAGAGTTATTCAAATAGCATTTATGTACTTATTGAATCTGTTTCTGGCTATGTTACTATCACATTTCTGATTAAGCTGTTATTCAAAAATGTTTCTACTTAAGTATAATTATATATTTAAAGGAATGGTAATAATCATTTATCTAAAAGTATCTTTCACTTAACAATTGATTTTTCGATGATGTGTGACAAATAAAATTTGCATTGTTGCATAACTAACATAACTGTTAAAACTATAACTTAATGTTAATATGAAGTTGAAATGTCACATGTGCTATATGATTTGCTTGACAAAGTGTATGTTTCTAATGTATCTATGGTCTGAGAGGTTGGTCTGATTTCTGGGCTAATGGATGGTTATGATTGGGTTGCAAGCATGATACAACTCATTGGTCTCTTTTTGCGCGGACTTATTTAACATGATTTTGAAGTTACACGATTCATGTTATACCGGAAGTCGAACTCCGATAATGAACTATTACTTTAAATAATAAATTTTGTGCACTTACATCATATTGAAAGTAATAGCACATTATATGGAATTCGATTTTCATCTTAGTAATTTCAATATTTTCAGTGCTTTATAATAGTAAGATTTTATGCAATAATGAAATTAAAATCATGATTTCCACATTTTATGTATACACACATTAAATTTTACAAGATTATAATGTAAATTTGTTCAAACATTGTGTGTGTTAATTTTGCATTTTAAATCACATTCTGTTTTTGCTTTTTAAAAAAGAACGTAATCAATTATTAATCATTTAGTGTCCACAAGTTTATTTTTAAAAGGTGAGTAATAGCAGTGGGCACAATTAAAATTGAAAATTAAAGACAAAAATAAGAATTTAATTTTTAGTTGTTAGATTAATTGCTAATTATGTTGTCACCAGAAAACCATTAATTAACACAACATGAGAGTGACGTTGGTGCTAGTTGTATTTCATCTTGTGAAGAATCTGATTTTTTATCAGTTTGTAAACAAACCTGTTTACCAGCAAATAGCGATAATAATTAAAACGTGTATAAAAAAATATAAATTACTGTAAATTATGCATAAAAATATATTGTTTTGAATAAAATTAAATATTATAGTTAAAAAAAGTTTGTCTTGTATCAATTTTTTTCAAATTTGAAATTTTTTATTAGTCATATTTTATTTCCTTATTATTATTTTTTTTTTTTGCGTGAATTTTAAAGTAATTTTACGTTGGTGCTTTGCTTTTACACAATTTTTGAAAAATCACAGTCTGTATCCTCCCTTTTTCAAGGTAAGTTACATCTATTTTTGCACGATTTCATTTGCGTGTGTTTTCTGAGGAACCCATCTATCGCGTAAAATGAGATCCAGGTGTTATCTGAATTATATATATATGAGAGAGAGATTAAACAAAATTCTGAAACTAATTCTATAAAATTTTCAAGATACCAGTATATAAATAAATAAAAATTATATTTTATAGAATGATTGCCATTTTGACTAGTATATATTGTAATGGGATGGGGAATGAGATAAGGTAACCTGGAGAATGAAAAAATCATCATCAACCCTAGCCAATTTCAAATGAAATTCTTTAGTATAAATTTAAAATACATAAATAAGATATTTAAGATATAAGATTTAATATCACAAAAATATAAGTATCTTTATGTATTATATTAAGAGATATTAAAGGAACATAAGATCATGAGATCACTGTGAGATCAGCCCAGTTAACTCCTTAGAGTAATTAAAATTAATTATACATCAACCAGCATTATCAATAAGTATAAGTAATACTCAAGTAATAAAAAACCATTCATCATCATGAATGATCAATAATAAAATAAATCAACAATCAATCTTGTGACTATTTGAAATGGGTCTACTGTAGACCAGACTAACTATTGAGCCTTTGCCAGCTTAAGGCAATTATTTAAACAGAATTTGGATGCACCAACTAAGTGCTCATCTATAATAATGTACAGCCATAAACGCAATAATGCTGGGATATTAAAACATGCTGATCATCATTAATACTCTGGCCACTCAGTACCATTAATGTATTGGCCAACTGTAAACTTAATTTCTAATAGACTAAACTAAATAAAATTAGTGCAGGGGCTTTAAAAATATAATCTTTTGTGCTAACTAAGATATATCAATCATACTGGATGCCCCTTAAGCACTAATGTACATCCTCCTTGATACAATCAGACCATTATGCACGAATCTAATTCAGTGAACATGTGTTTTATAACTGTTACAGTGATCAAGAAATGATTTGCATAATATTTTAAAAACTTAGATTCAATTTACTGGAATAATTTTAACAATTGAAAACAAGTTTATTGATAACAATAACAAAAAAAATGATATTAACCTTATTTACTTTCAGAGCGCAAGAGAGATGATTCAGTTTTTTTAATTTTAAATTTGCGTTTTTTGCCCTCTGCTGAAAATTTTGCGAAGCTTTTTGTTTTTACAGCTTTAAAATTTATGTGTACTTATTTTCTAATATTTTAAATAAAAAAAAATCAATAGCTGACTTGGAAAGCCAAGAGCAGTCCAACAAATGATCATAAGCTCTGCCGATGATGGTCATTATATATTTTGCGATCTCTAACCTTGTGTGTTCACTTCAAGAAAATATTACAGTGGTGTAAAAACTTCATTTTTTGAAAAGTTTATGATTATATTGTTAACTTAATTATGTAATAATTATTAAAAATGAAAAGTAAGTGTGTTTATATATTTCTTATTGACAGAAATGTTTTATTTTTAAATTAAAAAAAAAATTTCTTCTAAATATTGTTTCTATAGAGATTATAATCACAGGAAAGGCTGCTGTCTACAAAATGAGGTCATTCACCTGATTGGTATTATATTTAGCAATATCATAAAAATTATGAAAAAATTGTAAACTTTTAAAGCTTAATCTTATAGATTTAGTAGTTATTAAAAAAATTTGTTTAGATTTGTAAATCAAATTTGAAACAAAGATTTCATTCATTTTATAAATTGAATCGACTCCACCTAAAACTTGATGACATGATTACGTTTTGTTTTGAATAAAGATATTTTTTCAAAATAATTACAGAAATCAAATGTGATTTTTTAAAAATTTATTTAATTTCTAAACAAAAATATATATTGAATGAGGTCAAATTTATTATGCTCTAGTAAATAATAAATGTTTAATAACAAAATGAAAGTTGAAAGCTTAAATCTATTAAATCTAGTGAGAACAAAAAAAGCTGTCAGAAAAATAGTGAAAATCAGTAGGGTTAAGATCTGTAGAACTTGCATATATCAATTAAGCCCTCTGATTTTGACTAATATACAATAATAATAAAAAATTATCACATTGTGATTTCCAATAGTTACTATACAAAATTCAAGTTACTATTATGGATTACATTATCTCTTAATGGGTTCACATATATATATAATTTGCACAGACATGTGATACATTAGTTTACAATGAATACATTTGAATTGTCAAAAAATGATTAAAATTTACATACAAGTGTCTATTGGACACTCATTGATTTTTGCACACAGATGTACAGTACATTTGATTTATATTTCAATCATCATATAAATACAATAAATGATTAAAATTTTTAAGTTATATATATTTTTTTGTAATACAAACACCTTTGCTAAGTTTACTTAAACATATATATAAAATATACATATATAATCACATATGTATGTTGGTAGAATAATTGATTAATTATATAAATGAAATTCATTTCTATCATACCTGAATTTATCAAATAATAAATGGCATTAATTTTTAAAATAATTAATTCTATTTTGAATATACATAAAATTCACATATATATGTGTGTATATATAAAAAAATAATTCAAATCAGTTTTAAACTCTATTATAGCTTTCTTTTTTCTGTTTTTTTTTTTTAATAAAATAAGTTTTAAACTAATAAAAAAAAAAAATTTGCTTTTTTTTTTCATTTCTTTTTTTTTTTAAATAAGATGGTCAAGGAATTAATTCTCCACTCTTAGATTTTAATTCAAGCAAATTTATTACTTGCATTTTAAAGTTTTGTTTCTAGGTAATTGTTAATTGATTAATTATCACCTCTTTAAATATAAATATCTCTTTTTTTTTTCATAAACTAAAAATAAAATCATTTTATATCTAACTTTTAGAATGTCACTTCAAAAATGAATTATTTAAAACAACTCACATTATGTATATGCAATATGATGCATTTATCTGTGGTTCCTTGCATGTATAGATAAACAGTAGCATATGTATACCAATTCTTTCTTCAAGCTGAGTTTCTCTTGATGAACTTGTTTTGGGTGATTGTCATTATCAGGAAATGTAAAATTAATTTACTTGTTGGCATTGATCAATTTTACAGACTTCCGGCAAGCAAACTGTCTTGTCCACATTTGGGGCTATGACACTGGAAATTGACCCATTGTCCTCCAAGTGAATTCAAACTCCACCATCATGAATTAGAGCAGCCTCCTTCTGTCTTGAATTCAGCTACCTCTTATCTATGGAAGTTATCTGTATAGCTCTGGAAAACACTAACCAACTCTGCCAGCTTCTCAAAAAATTTTAAAACCAAACTTGCAGCTGGCCATTTTGGCCAGCTATTTGCTGCCAGCTTGTACAAAAAATAAAGTTCAAACTTAATACTGTACTCTTCTGAACATCTAATTGCTGCCAGTTCTTCTCTAAAAAAATCTATTAGCCAAAGTGTTTTAATCTTTTTATCCAAACCTTTATAGTCTGGTGAGATGATAAAAGTACGAAATTTTAAAGCACAATGTTTTTTCTTATCTCTCTTGATTAAAAAGAATTTTAATTCTTTTGAAAGCAACTTTGAAATATCAAAGTGTGATATAAAAAGAATTTTACGTAAGTAGAAATTTACCAATTTATTAATTAAAAACTTTTTATTATCTCTCTAATCCCTTTGAAAGCAAGTTTGACAATCTTATCAAGATATAATCTACAAAGTTTTCAAAAATAGATAATAGACATGTATACTAGCATTAGTAAAAAAATAAACCATGCTTGTTTTTAAGTTCAACATCAGAACTACAAATAATACTTATTAGGCTTTTTAAATTGTTTAATTTATACTAAAATTCTTTTTTAAATTCAGAATTATTTAACCTTTTATTAGGATTATTATTACAGGAAATTTAGAAAATATCGTCTAAAATTTTGTCTATGTTTATTTCTACTTTTCCTTTCAACTTTATATATATATGTGCACACACACTATTCTATTGTGTGCCATGTAACAGTCCTATTACAATATATATGCTATACTAGAAATTATAAATAAAGTAGAATTTCATATAACATTGTAATATTATATGAAAGAACAAAAAAAAAAAAATTTTACTAAAATTCTTCCACAACCATGGTTTCATTTATTAACAAGTAGATCTTTTCAAGTGCAATTCAAATAAACATACATATATAACACAAAATATCATTCCCATTATTCACTTCATAAACCAACTTTCTTTAACATCAAAGGATGTCTTCATGAGATTGATGGCCTCAGAAAAAAATTTATCATCAAAGTTTTCATAATTCACATTTTTCATAAAAGCATAATCAAATAATATTTTATGACCTGCATTCAGTTCATGAATATACAAAGCTGAGTTTGGATATTTATTTTTTATTATTCTTTTTCATTAAGACTAAATTTACTCTGACCTACAGAAATTTTATAACAACTGCAAGGAAACTTATAAACTACTACAGGAATAAATTTGTTATCAATTGACTGTTTTGAACTATTTAGTAATAAATTTAGATTAAGGGCTTTTTATCAGGCCATTTTATACCACCCAATAAAAAATTACTTTTATAAATCAGTTCACTAGTTGATAACTTATATGGCAAAGAAATAAACTCTTTATTCTCACTAACAATTATAGATATTTTTATTAAATATGTTATTCATAATAAATTCATGATTATATTCTAACTCAATATAGTTGAAGCAAATGGATTCCTCTGAATATGACTATTATTTTCAAAGTTATTAAAGTTGATAACTGTCTGGCCTTATCATATTTCTCAAAATTTTTGCTTTAATAAAATGACTACAAAATAAAACTTTATCAACACTTAGATCTAAAAAAATTTTACTTAACAAAATCAAATGAGTTCTCTCCTAAATTTAATATTAGAATCAAAAGCATTCAATCTATCAAAAAAATCCTTCAATGTATCTTTCTGTATTGCAAACAGACAACCACCAACATATATCACAAATAATTTTAAAGAAACAGAAAAATTATTAATAATACAACTCTCTAAAAAATCAATATGAACAGAGCACTTTAAAGGAGAAATAACATAACATAACCCATCCCTCTTTAATTTTATAAAACACATCATTACACACAAAATAAATAGAATCTTCTAATAACAATAGCAAATCATGAATAACCTTAATCTTATCTGCAGAAAAATATGCTAATTTCTTTAAAACAATAAGAAACATAACAATGCATTTTATTTTCTTAACTGGTTGATACATGTTTTTATACATGTTAGCAATCAGTTGATAGGATAAAAAGCATTAATGGGTTTCTTACTGTTTTAAAGAAATTTGAATATTTTTGCTATTATTATTAGTGGATTCTATGTATTTTGTGTGTAATGTGTTTTGTAAAATTAGATAGGATTGAGATTTTTTTTAATTTTAAATTTTAACATTAAAATGCTACTCAGGATAGTAGACATACACTGCACTGGTTATAGCTATTATTTAGTTTTATATATTAGAATTTTGAATACTTGTAAATTATTTCAGCATTTTTTGTTTTGTGTATAGAAGTTTTTGATCATTTTTTAATTTTTTTTTTTATCTTTATAACAGGTTCCTTTGAAACTTCAACTTGGTCATTTTCTTCTGCTAGTGGCATTCTTAACAGGAATAGTTCAACTTCTTCAATTAATATATCATCATCCATTTCGCCTTCATCACAAAAGAGTAATTCAGATATTTCAAGTACTCTGATGACTTCTACAATGATAAAATCTTTGCAAACTTCAACTACATCAAACTATTATACAGAGAAATGGGTTACTAATAAAAGTATCTTAACTTCTTCCATTTCTTCTTCTACTTCAACTCCTAATATATTTTTTCCTTCAACTTTATTAACAAGTTCAATTACCAGAATAGTGTCTACTGAATCTACTAATCAAATAACATCACCAAAAGAAGAAACAACAATAGAAATTAAAAACATGTCTACTTTCAAAATAAATAAAGCCAATACAACATTAGAATATCTGCCTACAATAATTACATTAAAGCCAATAAAATTGCTAACAAAAACTTCATCCCCAATAACTGCTTCTATATCATTATCATCACCAATAACTACTGCTAAATCATTATCACAAACATTACACCAAACAGTTAAAACAATTTTAAGCACACCTTTTATTCCATCAACAAAACCAACTATTTCTTCTCTTCCAGTGGCTACTAAAAAAGTTATCATAGCTACAAATAAGCCTGTAAAAGTAACCAATTCAAAATATATGACATCTTCAACAACCTTACAAACATCATTGATAGATGCAGATAACCAACCACTTTCACCAGATGCAAGGAGAGGAGCCAAAGAAACTTCTATAACTCCTATAGCAGTTGGAACAACTGTTGGAATAGTATTTATAATAGTAATGGCTTTGGTAGGCTATTTTATATTTTCAAAAAGAAAAGTTGTTCAAGGCAAATTGGATGAAGATTCTGAATTAAGATATTTAGCAAATGATGTTGAATATTCAGATCTAATGTCTGTACCAGATCCCTTGATGGCATAAGAAAATAAAATGTTATATATGCTAAAACAACTTGAAAATCACATAAAAAATATGCAACTGTTTTTACAGTTGATGCAATAATTTAATATCCCAATAAAAACGTTTGCAGCAAATCTGTGATAAAGATTAAAACATTTAACTTCTAGATTCAGTAGGAAATTCCTTGCAAATGAATGATGTGATGAAAGTGAAGTATCATGACTTTGGAAAAGATCACTTTTTATATAATTTATAAAAAAATAATAATTTTAAGTTCGCGAAGAAAAATATTTAATTACAGTTTTAATTGAATTAAAAAAAACTTTGAAAATAAAGCAATAAAATTATATGTAACGTTAACATTTGTAATATTTTTATGGCTGTATTATTTTGTAAAAAATATAAAATTAACATTTTTAATGTCAAAACTTTCTTTAATAAACTTGTTTTATAGCTACATTTATTTACTAGCTTGTTTTGTTTGCTTTTTAATTATTATGTACTGATACTTCTTACAAATAGGATGTAAAATAAATGTCTGTCTTGCATTTGCAACTTTACTTATTTTTCATTGAACTCTTCGTGCAGGGGGGGGGTCTAACCATTTTTCGCTTCAGACTTTTCCATAGATTTCAGTGATTCTATTGCATTTTATTTTTTCAGCATTTTTGGATAGAAATTTCTCACCTCAGGATTTAATTTTCCATTGATTTTAGCGATTTTTTATATTTTAATTTTTCATAGATTTCAGTGATTTTGCATTTGTCGCCTCAGGCGTTTTAAATTTCAATTTATTCCATGATTTTTGGATTGTAATTTTTCATAGATTTCAGCTATTTTGCTGTTCTTGCCTCAGGTGTTTTAAATTTCAATTTTAGCTATTTTGAGCCATTTTTGTATAAAAATTTATCACTTACAGGCTTCATGGTGGTTCTGCAGTGTCACTTGGTAGCTTGTCCAGTGGGAGAAAAAAGTACAACATATATATATTACAATCAACAATTTGCAATAAGTTAAAAACAAAATGCATATATGATTAACTAATGATATTAATTACATATATATTCATTTTAATACTCTTCTATATTAATACTAATATAAAAAGAAATACTAATTCAGAGTTTTGAAAGTTTCTTGATACTAATAATTTAATAAACATATTTAAATTCTGAGTTAGTATTTCTTTTTATATATATGATCAGAGCAGACTTTTAGAAAATTCTCAAATAATATATATAAATCATAATTTTTGCAAATAAAGTAATTTACATGTGTTTGCATAACAGTAAAAGTTTTCTTTGTGAAATTTTTGTGTTTGCTTTATGTGAGATTCCATCATTTATCCCTCAGAATTTCCTTCATAGACATTAATTGCAGAAAATTCTGTAATGATCACTGATAGATTTTTCCATAGATATTTATGGTTTAATCTGATTTACAATTTACTTTATAATAAAATTAGAAGCGTGTGAGGCCCTGGAAAGAGAAGCCATAATAATTAGACTTATAAGTCTATACAAAAGTTAATGGCTAAGTGCTTTCAAGGCATGTTGCCTCAAATTCTTTTGTGTTATTATTAACTGATTCATCATAATATATTTGTATTTGTACTGGAAGTTGAAATTTTTTCAGGGTAGCATATTCAATTACAGCCCCATACATTGATTTTAAGCAGTTTAGTGGTGTTTCCTAGCATCTACCACTGACAGTCATATCAGCTTCTCTAGTATGTAACTTTAAAAAGTTCATTTAAAGAAACACACAACTTTATATATGCTCTATGACTTCACTTGTTTTTTTTCTCAAAACTTTATATAACCCATAATTACATTACTTAACATCTTTTTCTATAAATATCTTCATAACTAAATTCTTGAGTAAAACTAGAGATTATAGTGTTGTTAATTATTAAAAGCTAACATTATTGACTTTCACCAGAAATAAAACTGTATAAATTTATATAACATACTTAATCTTTCTTAATCAGATAATTTTCATACATAAAAAACATTGAAATCTTATAATTTTTAAATGAATAATAATAAATAATTGGTACTGATATAGTCAGCTACCTACATTCCATTTTATATTTATTTGATTCTTATCTATATAAATAAATGGATTTGAACTCAGGATTTCATCTTGGATTCAAATTCTTTTATTTACAGATATAGGAAACATTCAGTATAAGCAAATGATATATGGCCTTAGAATTATTTCATTCTTTTAAACAATGTGTCAAGGTTATGAAACAATATTGGGATAATCAATAGATATATTTAAGATTCAGTATGCTTTATGCACATAAAATATATATGGTTAAATATTTTAAAATTACAATGGATAATAAAATATAAAACTGAAAGATTTAATGTGTGTAACAATAAATGACTACTTTTGTATTGTTTAGAAATTAATCTAAAAATAAACATTATTATATCATTTAATTAAAATAAAGAAATATATAAATAGAACTTTTATTCTTTATTCATAATGTTTTTTTTTGTTTCAGTTTTTTTACAAATAAACATAAAAATAAATCGTATGGTCTTCATTTAGACTCTTTGATCTCAGAACACCATGTGTTTTTATACTAATAAAGTTAAGTTGCTGATTTGTATACTGTGATTTGAAAAATAGGTTTTTCAAAGATTTTTACAGAAAAGTAATTGCTAGTGAAGAATGCACATTGAGAATTTTAGCCCACAGTGATCCTAATGATGTCAAAGTGAATCATCTTGTGTTGAATGTGGTTTTCATGATGAAAGACACATTCCTGAATTATTGCAGATTATCTGGATAACATTTTGGAAAATTTAGTGACAAACCAGACCTCTGTCTAGTCTTTCTTTGGCACATGCACTCATTATAGCAGTGGTAATCAAAACAAAAATTTTGTCTTTATTTATTTCTTGTTACAAAATCAGTTCATTTTTATTTTGATAATTTTATTATAATTTGTATTAAATAAAAAAAAGGAAAAAGGTGGAATTTCTTAAAAAACAAATAAGAAATTTGCACTTTCCCTTTACTTTTGTAATTTAGTATTGTTTTATAATAGTTGATAGTACTTACAATTGTCTTTAAATTTATATCACTTTTTTGAAACCAAATAAAACATTTAAAAATATTAAATGCAAGTAATGCTAAAAAGTACAAACAATCCTGTCAAACATAAAAAGTAAGAGGCTTGAAATTATACATATAATTTATAAAAAAACAACAACTCATAAACCAATAAGTAGCTTATAAGTAAGCACACTTTTTTCTCACTTACTTACCCTACTTACCTTTGTTCAAAACAAGAAATTGAAAAGACACATAATACTAAAATTTTGACATAAACCTATCAATTAAAAGTAATAAGAGGTTTTCAATTACACACTTAATTTATAAATTAATTTGTAAGTTAGCATTACATAGAATATGAGAATCATTTTTCCACATAAAAAGTAAAAAGAATCTGAATCTTGTCACTTAGTTATTTTAGTATTGTTTCATCACATTAATGCTGTGTTTAAAAAAATCAAATAAACATAATTTATTCACAGATTTGTAATAATGATTTACAGTCTGTACAGTTCTTTAATCTTATTCCTCAGACAATATACATTCTGCAACTA
Source organism: Epiperipatus broadwayi (assembly GCA_028023455.1). Taxonomy (NCBI): domain Eukaryota; kingdom Metazoa; phylum Onychophora; class Udeonychophora; order Euonychophora; family Peripatidae; genus Epiperipatus; species Epiperipatus broadwayi. The sequence goes on from JAQFVV010012420.1 coordinate 6,436,038, forward strand.
ACATTTATAAAGCATAAAATAAAGCATATTTAAATAACTATTATTAATCTCCTTTAAATCATATTCTAATTTAAAATATATTTATCTTTAAATGACTAACTCATGACCTAAATATCCTTTTTAAGGATATCATTTTTTGAGAGTCTTATTTTAATTATACTGTAATTGTTAATTCATAACCACATGTAGAAAGATAAATTCATAACATATTTTAGCATCAAAACATTCTCAAAATTTTCCAAGGTTTATACTTAATGGGCATTTGGCAAAATATGATCAGGCATTAATTATATTTTAACAAATATAGCTCATTTAATATATATATATATAGCATCTAGAATTTTTAGTTTCATATATTAATGATTTCAGAAATATCCATTTATTTAAACATATTTAAATTGACATTCATCACATATATATCGAAAATAAAGTTAGTCTACATGATCACCTCTATAGGGAATTTGAACCCAGCCTTTCAAAATCCATTCTCCTACCCACTCTATCTCACATGACCAATACATATGACCACATACATGTGAAAAAGATAAGTGATCTCCAATGTACATATTTTGTGCTGAATCAGCACTCATCATTTGATCCAAATCATTATTTTTCCACACATAAATACAATCAGTGTTTGGTTTATATTATGATAGAAAATGTTCAAACCTTAATGAGCAGGCTTTAATTTTCTCCACTCACAAATTCTTCAGCAGACCATATAATTAAAATGCTGACAATGACATGTTCAAAGTCCTTGGTTGCCAATTTTGTTGTCATACCCATGTTGACCTTAAGTCACTTTGACTACTCATATGCAGGACCTTAAGCCATTTTCAGGAGATGGATGGGCAGGATACAGGCTGAATCTGTAATATTAAATACAAAAACATTACAGAGTTAGCCTGTATACTGCCTATCCTTCATCTGGGTATTTGAATGAGTAAGTTCCTATACATAAAGGTCAGAGTGGCCTAAAGTCAACATGGGCATGACCATAATTTATAAGATCAGTATCAACAAGGAATTTGGGCATATCAGATTTTTAGTGGTATAGATAGCTGAAGTGTTGGAGGGTGAAGTGAATTGAAGCCTGTACATTAAAGTTTGAAGAATTTCTATATTAATATAAACTGAGCACTGATTGTATATATGTGTGAAATGATGATCTGGATCAACTGATGAGTGCTGGTTCAGCATGAAATATGTATATCCAGAGATCATTTATCTATTTCACATGTATGTGGTCATGTGTATTGGTTATATGAGATAGAGTGGATAAAAGAATGAATCTTTGAAGTCTATGTTCAAATCCTCTATATTACCTTTAAACTCTAAGTATATGAATTATGCTTGTATATCAAAAATATTACAAATTCACCTCTAGTATAAATCTTGATAAACATATACATAACTATATAATTTAATGTCTATAAAATTAACAATAATTCAAAGTAGTCGTCAGTATTTGTATTCAATTATTTACAAAATAATATCTGTAAAATTCATAATAATTCATAGATGTGGTCAGTTTTCAGATTTACTACTTAAAACACAGTATTCTTACTAAATAATCACTTCTATACTTAAACAACACTTTGAATACCAAAATATACATAACTCACAAAAGCCACGTTTTTAGTTTTGTAATATACATAATAGTTGCAGTAAACTGTTACTGCTCATTAGAAAAGTATTTTTACAGTTCCAAGTAGATCTTTAAAAATATAAAACAAAATAAATTATCTAAAGTCTTCTCTCATTTGCATTACTGTTACTGGCCTTATTATTAGCTTCAGACTTTTCTAATACTCCTAAAATATATTAGAGCTTTCCTCTGAGTTTGGATCTGTAAATCATTTGGCTAATGCTCTTAAAAAATCTAACCATTTTTCTTTGATTGCTTACAATTTTTATATATGATAAATGAGTTGAGAGTTGAAATATTCATCATTTGGAAGAAAATTTTCATTAAACAAGGTCTTATTCAAAATGTAATCTGCAATCATTTCAGATTTTTCAGTGCTAAAACATAAGTATGAAGACTATTTTTCATGAACATTATGCAGAAATATCTCACAAAAAAGCAATACCACACAAAACTTCCATAGGCTTGATAACTGAATTCAATTGAAAACATTCTTTTAGAGATATTAAAATTTGATTTTTACTATTCTAAGAATTCTGTGCAAAAAATATAGTGTTTATATAATTTTTTTTTTAAAAACCATAGATTGCAAAAATAGAGAACTAAAATTTCTACATTTAGTCTACTCCGAGTTGGACATTGTTTCATTGGTAAACTCCAAAAAAAATGGCATGATGCTTAGACTATGTAAGATAAATTCAAACTAATAAGATTTTTTTAAAAAATACAGCTATATTTAGAAAGATACTGAAATATGCACATTTTCAATTTAAAAAATAGTATGTAATTAAAAGTATTTAAAAATTGTTAGTGGTATGCATGATCACAAGTAGCCATTAAAGGTTAAATATAGGAATCGTTCATAAATATGGGTATTTACATATTAAGGGTCATACAGACTATATATTATGAATGTTCATTAACAGGAGGGTTAAAACCTTTGTACAAGACAATGCTAAATCATATTTATAATAAACAGCTTATAAGCTTAATATGAAATTAAATTGATTATAGTGTGGCTTTTTATTCTAACATCTTGACAATTTTTTGCAGACTTGTACATACATCTCTCTGTGTACCCACACAATGAACTTTTAAATGTGTACATATACACACTGCATTTGTATATTCTACTTTGTGACTGTGTTTGTTCTCTTGTTAATTTGCCCGAATCTGAGAATGGTTTTATAACTTGAAAATTATTAGTGCACTTTCTAGATATTTTATGAGTCCTAATTATTTTTATTTTAAAAAAGATATAATGCAAATATATTTTTAAAAAACAAAAACGATTTTAAAAAAGAAAATCAACCAAGAGTCGCAAATGATGCTGTTTTCTAAAATATCTTAAATAAAGATTAAATTTTGAAATAAATTAGCTACAGTGCAAATCAAAAAGATCACTGTTTTTTAATTAGTTATAAACAAACTGTCCATTAATGCACCTGTAATCCCCATAGTCCCAGATGTTTATGTGAGGATGTACCATAATGATCATCGTCAAGTGTATTTATTATTTTGATTTAAACTGATTATTTGCATAACAATCATAAGTAATATTTATTAAGATTGTAGCCTCAAGCACGTGCGTATAAAAATGCGATAGTAGGGACCTCTACAGGTCTTAAACCACAAGCTTATTCTTTGGAAAAAATTTATAATTATAACAATCATAATTAAATTAATTTTTTTTTTCAAAATGGCCATTTTCAAAGTATCATCCAGTTTGTATGATTGATGATAGGATAGAATAGTAATTTTATGTTATCCAAAAAAAAAAGTCCACATTCAAGCTAAAAATGTATAGTACAGAGGTTATCCATTACACACAGTGCAGTATGCAATATTACAATGTAGAGTATTTTAATTATAAAATTAAAATATATTTAATATATAATACTTTATTTAAAAGCAATCAACACATTTATTAAAGACTTATTTAAAGTAAAGTTTAATATCTATAAAAGTAAAACAAGAGCTTTTATTCAGTACAATAAGCATAACATTGTTTTAAAAAATGCATTTCAATGTTTATTTTTATCTGCTGTTGATATCTAGCATTATTATTTTATATAAATCTTATTTAATTATGTTTTCATCATCCCCTACATTACATGCTTTTAATTTTATAAAGAACTAATGTTATTGATATCTAGTATATATATAATTAATATTGGAGAATTTTTTAATACATACTTCTAAGAAGAATATTTTTAAGAATTATATAACTTAAAATGAAATAATTTACTGATATGAACAATTTTCTTCACTCTACTCCAGAATCATCTATTACAATCTTGACTAATAAATACATACTCTACTATTAGAATAATATCTATTGCTAATTTATCCAATCTCCAGAGTAAATTAGTTTATCACTTATAATTGATGATTTTGATGTAATGTTAAAAGAACTTTTATTTATGTCATATTTATAGAGAAGTAGGATTTTTTTTCCATTTTTATTCAATGACGAGTATTTAAGATTTACATTTGTGGTATTTAATTAATCATTAACCAAATTGGTTGTCTAAAAATGTATACATTTTATTTTTTAAAATACAACAATAAGAAAGATGACATTTTTAGAAGGATCATGATGATCTAAACAATAAACAAGCTATGGAAAATAAAAAAGAACATTAAAAATTGTCCTAAATAGAAATTTCAAAATGCATTTTAAAGTAGTATATTAGCAAAAATTTTGGAAGCAAAACAATAAAAATTTATAAGTTATAAAATTAATTTAACTTGCATAATGAATAGTAATAAAAATATCAATAATGATATGTGAGTAGATGCAAAAATAATGTGAAGTAATTTAAATAGAACAGAAATATTTCATCTCTTTCCAAGTCAAATTAACTAGAATACTTTGATAATATTCTGAACTTTAAACTTTTTAAAAATGTTATAGAACAAATTAAATCATTATTTTAAATTAAAATTTTTTTAAAAAATATAAATAATTGTTAAACAATTATTTGTAAAAAAAAAAAAAAAAACCTATACTCTTTAATGTAATGAAAAAAATATTGCAAGCAAATAAACTCAACAAATGCCCCAAACCTAGTAATGATAAAAACATTCAATTATTTTATTCATCAGATAGAAATACTTAAAAAAAAATTAAACAGAAGTGAAGTATGAATTTACCAATATAAAGGGAATGGGTGGGTGAAAAAAGCATTAAGTTGTATACATGATTCAAATTAAAATATATATATATGAGTAAATAAAATAAAAAAATTTATCAAAAATTGGATATTAAGAAATACAAAAAAAGTTACTTTAAAATGTGTAATAGATTTGATAATATATATATGTATTAAAAAAAAGATAGAGATTTTGATTTAAGAATTCACTTTGATATTTTTTAATATATATGTAAGATACGGTACAAGTTTGTTGTCCTGGAAATATCCATTAAATTTATTTTATCGTCTGTTCAGTAGCAATTAGTTTAATGCTCCAGTTTTTTAAGTTATTGCTTATAGAAGCAATGTATTCAACTAATTGGCAGTTTCTTACTCTCACCGTAAAACATCATGATGCTAAAAATTTTCAATGAAAATAATCCATGTTTGTCTCAGAAGAGAAAGAATTTGTGTGACCTTCAATCAGAAAAAGTGTGTGGTTGAACTTTGATTCGAAAGCAATTAGTTTTTAACTATATCACACTATCATAATTATTTGTTGCATTACTTCATAAAATATCTATTGGGATCATAAATAATTGAATATCAATAAGTGTAGTTATGATTAGTAAATACATTCTCTGTATAGCAGTTACTATACTATATTCTATGCAAATGTAAATATAAGAAACACATACATAATTCTTTTCTATAATTGTTGAAGCAAAAGTATATTGTTGTTTTCTACATATTACTAATTTAGTCTTACTAGTAAGTAAATTAAAGTAGCATCAAATAATAATTTTTTTTATAATTTCAAATTAATTTTTTATAAGTTAATTAATTTTTTTTTTCTCATGTGTCATAGCATCAGCCAGAAAGCGAACCCGCTGACCCGGGACAACTGTTTGTAAAGCGGCGGTCACTGACCTCTCGACTACCAATGCTTGATTAAGTTAATTAAAATTTGTTTTACAAATAATATGTGTATTATATCAATCTAATACTTTTTAAAATAATCTCATATAACTTTTTTTTAAAGATCAATAAAATTTCTTTACAAAGAATCTCTTTTTATACTAAACAATTCTGGAAAGTCATAAATACATAAACTGTTACCTTTTATGCTCTAATCATCACCACTGTTTACTCAAAAGTGAATGTGACCATTTTAACGACAAAATAAAGATAAAAAGACAAAACAAACTATAATAATGTACACATGACAAATTTTGAGATGATGATACTTCTCAATATATGAACTTCTGTTATGTTCATATATATATAATATCATATATATATATATACATAAAAATGCAAAAACATAAAAAAATATAATACTATATTAAATCCAAAATTTTAACAAAATCCTTACACAACCATGGTTTCATCTACTACAAATAGACCTCAAGTGAAAATCAAACTAAAGGAACTAACATATATATATATACAAACAAACAAACCTTCCCATAATTCATTTCAAACTCCACCTTTCCTTAATATCAAAAGAAATCTTCATAAGATTGATAGTCTCAGAATCAAGAAGTTTTATCATCAAAGTCTCCTTTATTCCTCTTTTTAACTCATTCTTTTCATAAAAAAAATAACCAAAGCATTGTTAAACAATATTCTATGACTGTATTCAATTCATGAATATATAAAGCTGAGTTAAGATACCTATGTTTAACTCTACCTATATGAAGCATAATCCTTTCATTAAGGCTAAACTTACTCTGGCCTACATAAAACTTACCACAACTACATGGAATCTTATAAACAATACCAGGAATAGACCTACTATCAATAGACTGCTTAGAACCATTAAGTAATGAATTCAAATCATAACCTTTTTTCCATGCAACCTTCCTTCCACCTAACAAATGACTATTCTTATAAACCAAATTATATATTGAAGACTTAAATGGGAAACATATAGTCATTATCCTTATCAACAACATTCTTACCTATAAATATTATTATTAAATACAACTTTTTTAATAAAATCATGACTGTAACCCAATTCTACATATTCACACCAAATTGACTTCTTTAATATCATCAGCATTATTAAAAATGATTAACCATTCCTATGACAAAAATTCGACAGACATTTTTTATGCCTAAAAGGCTGATAACTATCAGGCCTAATCATATTTCTCAAATTCTTAGGTTTTATAAAATGACTGCAAAACAAAACATCATTAACCTTCTCAACACTTAAACCTAAAACTTTAATTTTACAAAATCAAAACTGCCCCCATCAATAGTAAACTTAATACGAGAATCAAAAGCATTCAATCCACAGAAAAACTCTTCTAATTCCTCTTTCTGAATAACAAACAAACAATCATCAACATACCTAACAAATAACTTTATAGAACATGAAAACAGATTTTAGAAATTTTAATTATTCAGTTTTGAATTTCTTTTTAAAGTGGTTTAGGAGTAAGGGTGAAGTCACTTATAATAATAAGTATTTTAAGAAATTTAAATGGTTGATTGGAAAGGCTGAAACAAAAAGAGTTTAGATTTGGGTGTTATAAAAATAGGCCTGATGCTTCATCTATTTTAAATTTATCAAACTATGTTCTGAATGTATCTGATTTGGCTCTTTTAGCTAAGGGACCCGACTTTATTCCTTTTTCTAATAAGAGTTTAGTTTTTGATTTCATTTCTGCTATTGAAAGTAGTAGTAATATTTCTGATGAAAATAAAGGGTCTTTACAAGTTATTTTGAATCTCAGCCTCAGGGTGGCCTTTGACCAGTCCATCATCAGATTTTTAATTGGGTGGAAGATTGAAGAGTTGGAGTGTGAAGTGGATTGAAGCCTGTCCATTAAAGTATGAAGATTTGCTATCTTAATATATACCTGAGCATTTATAGCATAAAATCCCTATCTAGTACCTACTCATCCAATATCTCCAGACTAGTATCTGGCTTGTGGCCTTCATCAGTGAGGAGTACTGAGTGGCACTACTGTATGAAGAGTTTTGCCTTTTTTAATAAACAGTTATGAGTAACCATAAGAAATGGTGATCATGTGATATTTAGTGTTTTAATACCAATCCTGCTTAATAGGATAGTAGTGGTTATGGTTATTAAACCAAAGACACCAAAATGTATGGCTACTGAACTGAATTCAGACCTACATGACTATATCAGCTAATCACTTTAGATTGAAATTATTATTTTCAAATTTTTCTTCATAGTTTTGTAGTTAAGTAGAGGTAAAAGTGGGTGGCTTGAGAGTTGCATTAGATACTAAGATTTAGATGCAGTGCTCTCAGATCCAAGGCTCCTCACTGACAAAGGCCACAAGCCAGTAACTAGTCTGGGGATATTGGATGAGTAGGCACTGGATAGGGATTTTATGCACTGTCTTCTGGAATCCATTGATTACTCTGGCTTGCACTGAGTGGCACTACTCTATGAAGAGTTTTGCCTGTTTTAATAACTGTTATGAGAAATGGTGATCATGTGATGTTTAGTGGTTTAATACCATTCCTCACTAATAGGATAGTGATGGCTATGGTTATTAAAGAACCAAAGTCACCAAAATGTATAGGTACTGGACTGAGTTCAGATCAATATGACTATGTAAGCTAATGAGCTTAGATTAAAAATATTAATGTGTTTTCAATTTTTTCTCATAAATTTTGTAGTTAAGTAGAGATAAAAGGTGGATGCTGGAGGGTTGCATTAAATCCTAAAATCTAGATGCAGTGCTTTCAGATCCAAGATTCCTCACTGATGAAGGCCACAAGCCAGAAACAGGTCTGGGGATACTGGATGAGTAGGCTCTAGATAGGGATTTTATGCACAAGCCCTCTGGCATCCATTGATTACTCTGGCTTGCACTGAGTGCCACTACTGTATGGAGAGTTTTACATGTTTTAATAACTATTTCAGTTGTAATATCTTCAAGAGTTTCTTCAATGTCCATAGAAGCATTCATCATTTGTGGATATTTTTTCCAGCAATATTTCATTGTTGACTCTTATTTCAGCCCATGCATCCCCAATAATATTTATTGCATTCCAAAAATCTCTTTATGTAGGTCCACCTTCCTTGTCAATTACATTGATTGCTTGAGACAGTAATTTTCTCATATAATACCACTTAAAAGTAGCTATCACAGTTTACTCCATAGGTTGTATTTCACTTGTGGTATTGGTTGGGATAAACACAACTTCTGGATATACATTTTGCAGGGATTTTTGGATGTCCTGGAGAATTGTCTAAGAGCAATATTATTTTAAATGGTATATTGTCTAATAGGGGGCACAAAATGATGCGAGAACCAATCTTGAAAGGCTTTAGTATTTGATTTCCAAATGACTGGAAGCATTTTTTTATCTTTTCCTTTCAATGCTTTCTGTCTGATAAATTGGAATTAGCTTCAATTTAAAATCACCAGCTAAATTACCTCCAAGAATCAATGTCAATCTGTTTTTAGAAGGTTTATGCTCGTGTGCAATTGATTCTTCTTTTGCTAAATATGTATGTGCATCTTTTTTCAAAATAATCCTGTCTCATCTACATTGAAGAGTAGGCATGGAAAATAAGTGTCATCTTAATGATATTAAAGAAGGTGGAAATAAATTCATTGGCAGCTTTCTTATCTGCACTAGCACCTTCCCCACTACATTTAATATTCTGTAAATAATATCTTATTTTAAATTGTGAAACCAGCCATTGCTTGCTACAAATTCAACAACAGTCTTTTTCTTATTCATTCTTCCAATTTTCAAGCAAACTAAGAGCCTTAGCTTGAATAATTAATAAACTCACTGGAATACCTTTTTGATGTTGATCTTCATCCATTACTCTGCCATGTCTTTTTGAAACAATCTTTAAAAATATTTCCACAATTTTGAACATATTCCTTAATTTTGTTCTTGGTTTTTCACAATTCTATATATTGTTGATCAGTTTAAATTACATGAATGTGTAAATGAAGCAAAAGATTCACCATTTTCAGAATGTCTAATTATATCAATTTTTATTTTGACCATTTGAGGTTTATGAGACCTTGATTTTTTTTGGTTGTGGCAACACTGCTGTTTTTCTGTTCTCACTCATATTTTTAATTAATAAGAATGAAAAAAATTCATCAAAACAGAAATATATACAGTGTATATGTAACATAATTATGCACAAACTACTTTTAAAAACAAGCGCTAATCAAGATGATCGATCCTGCTCAAAACAGTCTGTGATGATGCTAAAAATAAAAGTAATTAATGTCAGAGATGGGAAGATTTACTATATTTTATATAAGTTCTTATTGTTCTCTAAAATATACTTTTAATTATTTTCTAAATTCCAAAGTTTATCTTTCTTTAGAAAAAATTCAATATTAGGAATGTATGTAAATAGTTTTTTTTATTAGATACTGTGAATTTGTAGTGTTAATTGCTAAAAGAATGATTTTAATTATTTAATAACTAAAATACTGTAAAAATTTTGAATAATTTCTTTCTACAGTATAAAGCACTAATTATATGTGAAAGTATGTGCATAGATTAAGATTTAAAGTCCAAAAGCAATTACATAATAGTGGAGTGTTTGTAAACTAGGGGACTGCCTATATTTAGCTTAGTTCTGCTAACAATAATTGAATAAAGAAAAGGACTAACTTATTATGGTTTTCATTAGGATATCAGACTTAAATAAGTTACTTGATAAACTTTACTCAGTGGTTATTTACACTTTTAGCAACTTCAGATGACTTCCCTTCAGTGAATGTACATGTAATTGTTCGCTTTTTATAAACACATAAACATAAAATGATTATTTACTACATATATATTATAACCTTTGCTTTGTCAAGGAAGCTGGTATTTCATTTATTATGGATATTTAACTAAAAGAAAAAAAATTATAAGAAATTTTATTAAGTTCAACTATCTTTGTAAATTATATGTGATAAAATTAAATAAGCATAGGCAAATCTGAATAGTAAAGTATTTAGAGTATTTCTGTCATGAATAAATATTATTGTATTTTGCTTTATTGCTTTGCTAAAGTATTTTAAGTTTATAATTAAAATAGATTTTAACAAGTTAAATTTAAAAGTGTAGTTAATAATATTAGAGAAGTTCAGATTATTCTAATATAATTTAGTATATCTAGTTTAATATCTGAATTAATCATAATATTAATTAAATTTAATTTAATGTCAAAGTTAATGTGTAGTTTTCATAATTAAAATAAAGTATTTTAGTTAAACTAGTTCTTAATAATAATCAGTCCATTTGTTTAAATAGTGTTATTAAAATTGAGTTGAGAGATTTAACTAAAGTAGTTTAATTTTAAAATATGTAATTAGTTTAGAGCTATTTAAAGAAAGAATTAAATTAGTTCGTTTAAAAGATATGGTATAATTACTAAATGTGTGAGAGTGCTTGCCTGCATTGGTAAGTTTAAATTTTATTTGTTAATGGGAATTTTTATTTTATTTTACAATATTGGATATTATTTTAAAGTATTTTATTTAGCTAAAATATTAGTGACCCTTTAAATTTATTCATTAATATAATTTAAAAGTTTAAAAAAGTTAATAAAATTATGTAATGCTTATTTTTTTATTTATTTAATAATATAATGTTGTAATTAATTTATCTTGTAATTATTTAACAATCTTAGACTATTACATTTTGTCTGATTGTCTAATCAAGATTTAAATTATTCCTATTTTTAGATTCAGACCATAGATATTAATTAATTGTTAATTTAAAGATGGAAAAATTAAAAGAAAATGATGTTTCCTGTCTATCAAAATGATTGACATTAGTAAGCTATAAAAGGCACACACATGTTAGGGAAGCAGATTGAAAATAAACAGCAGATTGAAAAGAAAAGAATATTATTTTCCACTGTCCATCAGAACTAATAGAAGAAGTTTAAAACTTTGACAAGTAAATGTAAACTATATTTTTTTAAAATAAGTTTTTCTCTTTCTCCCAAGTGAAATGAATATGTAAAAACTGTCAGGTGCTGAGTTTTCTGTCTGAAGTCAATTGAAAATTTTAAAATTCACAATATTGAAGGAAGAAATTGGAAAGAAAAATGTTAACTAATTGTCTATTGATGAGTAAAACATTATTTTCTAACTAAAGCATTACAGGTATCCAGCTTAAGTTATTCTATTTCAAAACTTTGTTCATTGCAAACTGTTTAAATTTCTTATTTTAAAGCAAATGTATTTATTGGTTTATCTTAATGTCAACTATAAGAATTTTAACATTCTTTTCTACCCCATTAAGATAATAATAATTCATCAAAAACTTTTTAAAATGTTTTATTATCTTTTGTCTCAGGTAAATTTCTTTAAAAGAACTAATTATTCAGGAAAAGAAAACTGTTTGTTGTGGACACTAATGACTTTTTTATTATCATAATAATTAAGTAGTTATTGTCTTGACTAAAAAAAAATGCTTGATAAATTTATGCTTTCACTTATAAACTAAATGCTCCTACTTTTTTTGAAAAATTACTAGTATAGAATTTATGACCTCTATTAAGTGCTAAATGATTAGCAAAAGCTTGCTATTTCCCTTTGAAATGATTATATTTTTTTAGTCAAGCGTTGATAGCCGAGAGGTCATCGCAACCACCTTGCAAGCAAGTAGTTGGTTGCAGACGGTTGTGGGTTCGCCTCCTGGTCGATGCTATGACATATGGAAAAAAAAAGAAATGATTATATTTAAATATTTACTTAAAACCTGCTTAATTTAGAGAAGGAAGTTATGACCAAACCACTATATAAAAGTATTTTGACTAAACCGTATTATATTTCACTAGTATATTAATTATTTTAATTAAAAAGTCTACTTAACTTGGAAAATAAATGTTTATGAAGAAGCCACTGTATTAAATATTGTGCTGGGAAAACTCTGCTTAAGTTGGAAAAGAAGAATGTGTAATTAACTGCTATATTAAAATAATTACTTGCATTAAATAAAATGAAAAACCAAAGTAGTGCTGTAGAAAATGTTAAAACTGTCCTGTCAATTATATGTTTGATAATTTGTGAAATAATGGTCATTCATTTAACATTTTGTGCATGAATGAAGTCTTTAAGGAAGGAAGAAAAAAAACTGTCACTGCAAATGCGTCTTTTTGAATTATATTGCCAGTGTTTGGAGAAACATACTTACTTGTTGTATTTATTTGCTATTAAATCAGGAGCTGTGCAAGATTAAGAACTTTATTTTTTATTTTATTTTTTATAAAAAAAGATTTTGGTAAAAGTTTATGCTTAGATTTAAGTTATACATTTACAACATATTATTATAGTATACTATTTTAAATATTAATTACTATTTTTTATATTTTACATGTTATGGTCTAGCGCTGCTTGTCAGAGGTTCATTTATTAGTATTAATGATGCTATATACTATACAATTATTTAGTATTAAGTTATTCTAAAGAATATTGCTTTATCCTTCATTATGAGAAGTATATTTTATAATGAATACTTAGATGTTTATGAAATATGATGCATATTTCTTATCCTTTTTATTGCTTAAGGCTACATTTATTCAGTCATGTTTGACAACTATATTATTACTTTATCAGTTTTATGCATCAGTTTAGTATTATGTTTATTGAGAGTTTTTAATTAATTCCTCTCTTGTATAAGTGATATATGTTATTTGACTATTGACATTTCCAATGTTTGCAAATTTTATTTCCACCTTGATGATTTAGAGATGAAGCTTGGCTCTCTCATTATTGTTGTATTAAAATAAATTAGATATTTTATAAGGAGATAGAGGGTTACACTCTCTGGTATCATTGATATTTTCTTTGAGTGATATATTTCTTGTGTTTTATGGTTGTAATTGTTGTGATTCATTCCCACTTACTATATAAGCCTAGAAACAAGAGTCCTAACACATTTTCTTGCCCTCAGAAAGTCGGCACATGTTTTGGGTCCATGCCATCAATAGGTTTACTGCTTTATTCAGTTTTTTTCTCTTGGAAGTATCTTCTTTGTTGTATATTTACCACCATGTATGGGACATTGATATTTTAGCATGTTGTTATTTTGAAATCTATCATCCTTTCTTCAGGAGCTTTTAACTCCCTAAGTGTAGCTTGAGAGTTTTGATGTATAAATCTGTTTTGATGTATTTTACCAGCACTACATGATATAAATCTGATAATAATTTATTCAAAATTTTAAAATTGTATTCTTTAGCCTAAATAAACAATATGCATCATTATCATCATCATCCAGAAGCAGGTCATTGCTGGATTGGTAAGATCTAAAGATCATTCAGGTTTACTCATTGTTAAGACAAATAGCATAGAATGTATGGGTGCATATGTGTAACATCTGAGAACAATTTAAACATTTAGTACAATTTCAACAATTAAAGACCATATAATTAATAAGTAATGTATAATTAGTAAAAGCTATAGATTATACAATTATAGAATTGTTTTAGAACATATATTTTATGCAGGAAGATATAACGCTTATACCATAAATTTATTAATAATTTAATAAAGTTCTATCATTTTAAAGGCACAGAATGTTTTATTGATAATAGTGATAAGTATTGAACTAAGAAGGATAATTTTTTTGTAATAATTTCTTCCTTACTTGTCCATTTAATCATAATTTGTGAATATTTAATTTATTTATTTAGTTTATGCAGTTAAATACATTTAAAATTGTAAAAGTATTATCCAGTAAGAAACTGCATTAGACTATTATAACAATGTTTTTTTAAATTCTTTTTGTAACAGACTTCCATGGTGTTTATGTTCATAAAATGTCTTTATTGTATAATAAATGTTATTTTGTTGTTAAGCCTTGTGTACTATTTCTATAATGTCTTGGTATTCATCAATCCATATCTAGAAATCTAAACATTGTGTAATTTATAATGCAAATAGTTTCGTGTTATTTATTCAGAGTGCAATCACATAAAAAATTATTTAATGATAATGATTTTGCAGATATGAAGAATGCATTTGAAATAAAATATTCATTTATTCTATTGATCACTGTAAATTAAAACTGCAATTTATTTAAATAAGATTATTTTTATAATCAATTATTATCTATTTCCATTTAATAAATTTATTTATGTTGTTGATGAATATTTTGTGTGGTCAAAAAATCTCTTTCCACTCTTGGTATTTGAATGCTGTTCTAGAAGAGAATTATATTATTCCAAATTTAGAGTTAGATACAATTTTGTTTTAATTACATTCTTTATTAAAAATTTTTATCATCATCATCATCGTCATCATCATCATTATTATTATTATTATTATTATTATTATTATTATTATTATTATTATTATTATTGTTGTTGTTGTTGTTATTATTATTATTATTATTATTATTATTATGTAGTAGACAGATATTAACTTGTAGACTGTGTATATCTTTGCTGTTTATCACTAGGATATCATTCATTTTATTAACAACATTCCATAAAATAAAATATTGAGAAAATTTTAACATTAAAAATATAATATAGAAAAACCCTGAGATTACCATAATTTTTTAAAATAATAACTTATATCTATTGTCGAAGAAAGGCAAAATGGCATAAACAAATCAGTAAGATTGATAAAAGATGACTATTTTATTAAATGTGGAACTGATCATGGCAATAAGATGATGAAGGAGTTGAAGGTGTAAGAGTATATTTGAGAGTGAATAATAAAAAGGTTTTTATTATAAATAGAGAAATTGTTGTACCCTTGCTACTTTGTGATGTGTGTTATCAATATTGGGAGCTTTAAAAGTTTTGCAAGAGCGAGTTGAGGTTTCTCTTCTTCTTAAAATTTTATTTAGTTACACTTTATAATGTTTAGTGATTATCTTTATTGTAATTATTATTGTAGCTCTCTTTACTCTTAGCATAAATTGTAGTAGCAAAAAACTCTTATTTTAGCCTGATAGCTCAATTATTTGTAATTTGTACCTGCTTGTTTTTGCACTTCTTTAGGTTAATATATATATAATAAATATTAAACAAAATAGAAAACTCTGCAATGTTATTGGAATAGTTAATGTTCAAGTATTTACCATATTTGGTTGATGATAAGACCAGTATAAAGTCTTGTAAATTATCTAATTAAAATGACATACTAATAATACAAAAGGATTTGAGCATGGTTCTTGGAATAATGCAGAATAATTTTCCTGATAGTAGTTATGCACTTTAATCACTTTAGATACTTAATATGTAACATGTAACCATGTAATTCATTTTGTTTTATATATATATCCAAATGCATCATTTACCAAATAATAGTATCATAATCCTTTTCAATATCAGATTACAGTGTAATTCATTTCCTTTATATGTATATCCAAATGTAGATTTCAATAAATAGTAATTCCTGTGTCATTTACCAAATAATATCATAATCCCTTTTAATATCAGGTATGAATTTATCCATTCATTTATTGCATTGTCCACAAACATTAATAACTTATATATTAATAATTCTGATATGCATATAATACATACATTTCCAATAGGTTGTGCGAAATAGACTATATCTGATAGATGGCATCTTAATCTCATGATTAAAACTTGATATATTCAGATTTTCTATTTTCTTCTCCCTTTTCTTTTTAATACATAATCCTGATATTAAATGTTGAAATCTAATTTAGTTTCTTACATGAAGCTGGTATTTTATTTTATTTATGATGGTTAAGATTTTATTCCTGGTATGCATGTGTTTTACTAGTTTTATACATGTACACTTTAAATTTGAATTGTAATTTGGTGAACATTTTGTTGAAAATAAGAATGAGTTTTATAATATGATAGAAGTCATGATTCTGTTGCTACGTGATTTTAATCTACATCCTGGTCCACATAGAATATATGTCAATGCTGTTTGTTCTTAGCACTTCATGTTATACTGTTTTTTTATAAATGATTTTATAAATATGTGCATTGCTTCTAAATAAAATATATTGAACAAAATGTAAATTTCCAGATGGTTAAGAGAAGCGCATAAGCATATACAATCCAAGAAAGAATAAAAAAAAGTAATATAAAAGAATAATAAAGAACTTTTTTGATAATAGACTTCTATTTCTGTTGCTTTTTCAAAACAAACATATATAATGTCTTTTTTCTTCTTGGTATTCCATTTTACTCAACGATTTCATTCACTTACTGCTTCAAACAATTGTTGTAATGGTGGATTGATATAATTTTAAATATACACATACATACTTAAATTATTACATGCGACATCAAACATATATGTTACTTATTAAGGTACAAATAGTGTTATTGTTTATTGTCCTTTTTTATATTAGTGATCTAAAATACAGTGCAACAAAATAAATAATTTCAGACGGATATTTCAATAATTAATTATTGATCAAAGATTAGTGCTTATAAGATGTATATATTGCTATCATTCACATCTTAAGCAAAATATGTTTTCTTCTTTTTAAATGTAACTTTGAGTCATATCTCACCTTGCTTTCAGATAATGGACTTGTCTAGATTCCTTTCTTATCGCAATTAGATTGAGCCTTCATAGCTGCTAACCAATGTGTATATAAAGACAACACAAAGCCAATAGCAAAAACAGGCTAATAGGCAATGGTTGCTCACTAAATTTGAATGTTTCTGTTAAGGTTGGGGATCTGGCAATACATAGTCAGACTTTTTGAAGGGAAGGCAGAAAACAACTGTCAAACAGGAAAGATGGTTTACATTCTCCAGAGATCAACTGTTAAACATGAATAACAATAACCTAATTCTCTATGTACAATCAAAGAAAACCCTGCTAACATGAACAGCAAGGATCGTTCTCTGGACTAAAGCTATTTAAAGTAAAGGTTAATGCAGCAAGGCAAGTTGACATTTCAGGAAAGGAAGCTGCTACAACCAAAGCTGACTCAAGGCAAGGCTGGAAGACTCACTACACCTACTGACGATGCAGGTTGTCGAATATAGCTGGAAGTGGGTAGTGAAATCTATAACAGCATATACAATTTCTTTCCAACATTTCTTATTACAAATTAAGGGTATGTTTGTATCTATATGTTATTAAAACGTACATATACTCGTTTGTGTTTCTATGAGTAATCCAGACTAAACACAACAGATTTCATGCAGTTTGACAAAATAAAATAAAAATTCCCCATGGATGGAAAAAAAGATTAAACAAATCTTGCCCACATAGGTCATTAGATTTTTTATATAATTGATAAAAATTGACCGGAAACATTATTGTTGTGTCAATAAAAATCAATCGAGAGTGATTAGACTAGTAATAAAAAACCTACCCCCAGTGGGTTGATAGATTTTGTCTTTATCAAAAAGTAACAGTTACACAAACAGTAGCTTCTCAAATAAACATTAAAAGAATTCCTTCATTAGCATTAAAATGTGATTTTACAGAATTCCTTAACAAAGCTCATCGAGATCGTTTTATCCGTAAAATAAACAATCATAATCTTAGAGTCATGCTACTAATGATCCTGACATAAACTTTGCATTGACTTTATCTCAAACAACACAAGAAGAATCAACAGCTAGTCAAACAAACCCATTGAAAAAATAAATTACAATATTCAAAGTATGAGCAGAATACTGCATCGGTCAAGCATCCAGCTGACAGCTCAAAAAAATCAACAACAATGAGTAAAAGCATTATTTACAAATGTAATAAATCAAAGCGCGCGCACATACACAGAATGTCAACACTGCTATAATGTGTGTACAAATTGCAAGCATGTTTGCCACATAAGAACTGCTTGTTTTAAAATGAAAGAAGTAGCAAACCAATGAATGGATGAATCCATTCCAAAAAGCAAAAAAGGCAATTTAAAGTCAAAAAACAAATTGCCCGCATAAATAATGTAAAAAATAGTGAATCTGTTTTCAAAGACAGAGCTATCATTAATGATACACAGGTCACAATGGAACTGGACATAGGGTCTGCAGTGCCCATAGGATCCAACAAGACCTGGTCTATAGTTAATAAGAGTAAGACATGTCAGCTGCATCCCAGTAAAAAATCAATAATTGATTAATAGGGAAATCAAATAACACTCTTGGGACAGTCAAAGTTATGATCCCTAAGAAGACTGTATATTTGTCACTGATTGTAGCATCAGAAGAATATAGCAATTTACTAGGCCATGACCAGTTTAGTACTTAGGGTTTGCAATGACAAAAGTGAACCAGCTCACAAGTATAAGTAATTTAAAATGAATTTAGCCAGAAATAATTAATAATCTGGGTTTGAACCCTAAAATAATGCACAAAACTATAAGTGCAAAAAGGTGATAGGTAATCATGTCCTATTCCATATATTCAAAAGCATCACCAAATGTGTTCCAGTAATGGTAATTGGACTTAAAGACTTCCAACAGTGGTGGTTAAACTGCTGATTAATAACAACATTGTCCCCACAAGAAACAATTTAGGTTAAATAAACCTACAGTTTCATGACCAGCTATCAGCACAGCCTTACCAGATCAAAATAAGTGGCATGCCAATAGTGGTGTAGCATGAAACAGCTGCAATAATCTATAGCTCCAAAATCATAGATCAGCAAAACCTCATCAGGAAAAAGCAATTGTATTCTAACAGTGATAAATCATCAGCCAGTTATAATGAACCCTTAACTCCAACTTCAAATAATGACAACTGTGAACCTACTGAGAACAACACCAAGCCAGAAAAAGTAACAAAGAAGATGTGTTCCAACACACCTGCATGACTATATTCTCCAGACTAATTTTAGCCAGGGAGAGGGAATGTCATATCTCATTTTGCCTTCAAATATTGGACTTGTCCAGATTCCTTTCATATTGTGACCAGATTTAGCATTCATTGCCACTAACTAATGCATATATATATATATAGGTAAAATTAATAGTTTTTGGGCTGAACCATATATTATTTTCCATTTCATACCGATATTTCGACGGACTAGCATCTGCCATGATCATGGTTAAAGTTAACCTTGATAATGGTGAATGCTAGTCCGTCAAAATATCTGTATGAAATGAAAAATAATACATGGTCCAGCCCAAAAACTATTAATTTACCTACATCATACAACTGTGAAAACATTAAATATAATATATATATATACCTGGGTCTCATTTTATGCAATAGATAGGTTCCTCAGAAAACACGCACAAACGAAATCGTGCAAAAATAGATGTAACTTACCTTGAAAAAGGGGGGATACAGACTGTGATTTTTCAAAAATCGCGTAAAAGAAAAGTACCAACGTAAAATTACTTTAAAATTTGCGCAAAAAAAATAAGGAAATAAAATATGACTAATAAAAAATTTCAAATTTGAAAAAAATTGATACAAGACAAACTTTTTTTAACTATAATATTTAATTTTATTCAAAACAATATATTTTTATGCATAATTTACAGTAATTTACATTTTTTATACACATTTTAATTATTATCGCCATTTGCTGATAAACAGGTTCGTTTGCAAACTGGTAAACAATCAGATTCTTCACAAGAAAAAATACAACTAGCGCTAATGTCACTCTTATGTTGTGTTAATGGTTTTCTGGTGACAATGTAATTAGTAATTAATCTTTGAGATGATGATTTTATTAATTGTTTATGAAACTAACAACTAAAAATTAAATTCTTATTTTTATCTTTAATTTTTTAATTTTCAATTCCATTTAAAAATCAAATTTCACATCACATTAATTTCAGGTCGCCTTAAGTAATTTTTAAATTGTTAATTACAATTAAAAATCAGATTTTAATTTTTAATTGTCAAATTTAATTGTGCCCACTGCTACTACTCACCTTTTAAAAATAAACTTGTGGACACTAAATGATTGATAATTGATTACATTCTTTTTTAAAAAGCAAAAACAGAATGTGATTTAAAATGCAAAATTAACATGCACAATGTTTGAACAAATTTACATTATAATCTTGTAAAATTTAATGTGTGTATACATAAAATGTGGAAATCATGATTTTAATTTCATTATTGCATAAAATCTTACTATTATAAAGCACTGAAAATATTGAAATTACTAAGATGAAAGTCGAATTCCAATAATGTGCTATTACTTTCAATATAATGTAAGTGTGCAAAATTTATTATTTAAAGTAATAGTGCATTATCGGAGTTCTACATCCAGTGAAACATGAATCGCATAACTTCAAAATCACGTTAAATAAGTCCACGTAAAAAGAGACCCAGGTATATATATATATATAAAGATAATGCCAAGCCAATGGCAAAAGCATGCCAATATGCAAACTGAATCAAAATGTTTCCATTAAGGTTGGGATATGACAATAAATAGTCAGCCTTTTTGAAGGTAAGGCAGAAAATGACTGCCAATTATGAAAGATGGTATGCATTCTCCAGAGAACGACTGTTAAATCTGAATAATAGTAATCTAGTTCTCCATGTACAGTTGAAGGAAACTCCTGCTTACCTGAAGTGATTGTTCTGTAGACTATAGCTATTTAAGTTAATGGTTAATGCAGCAAGGCAAGCTTCCAGAACCAAAGCTGACTCAAGACAAGCAGTAAATTCAGATGTTAGAGTCACTGTACTTACTCTCAATGCAGGCTTTCAAGTACAGCTGGAAGTGGGTAGAGAAATCTATAAGGGCACATATAATTCCTTCTTCAACAGCTTCCATTAAACCTAGTAACTGTACACCACTAGATAGTAGTAGGCAGGGTATATCCAGTATTACTTAAATCTGCAAATAGTGTAAACAAATTAAAAATCAAGTGTATATTTGTATCTATATATTACTAATAAATATGTTATTAAAAACATGTATACTCATTTGTGTTTATATGAGTAATCCAGACTAAACACAGCACTTCTTAAAGAATTTAATTTTTGAATTACTTTTTAAAAGTAAAAAAATATGGACAAAATATTAGTTTAAATCTCATAAAACATGATATATTTTCCCAAATAAAGTGGAGAGCTATCAATTGTCAGTTTAAACAATTTTTAAAGGCTATATACATATAATAAACTCTGGTAGGAACATCCCAAATGGCACAAACTATATACATATGTATACATTTTTATAAGTATAGTAATAGTGAGAATGTTACTCTACACATTTAGGTTGCTACTTATATAAAAGATTAAAATAATAAGACTTAGTTCATCTACTTTCTTAATATACATTAATATGATTGTTAACTAAATAATTATTGATAATCAGATAGAAAAAAAATTATTTATGTTGTCATATTTTCTCCTTAAATTTTTATGAGTGTTGACTTTGGAAAAACATCAATGTTTCCATTTTTTTAAATGTTTACTTCAATTATGTTTTTTTAATAAAAAAAATACTCTACATCAAATCTTTATATTTTAGATAAACTTCCCTTTAAGTGCATATGTAAATAATTATATTAATCTTAAAAATAAAATGTCAACTTTGCAAATCAAAAACAGCAATAATGTTATTAATGTAAAATAAATTATAATAGCCTTCCATAAAAAATACACTCAATGAAAAAAAATCTATTTTTAATGAATTTGTTATGTCTTAGTCAAATTTCATTAAATGTATATGTGAAAAGTATTTCTTAGTGTTGAAAGCACATTAAGATTATTTTTAATATTTTTTTCAATGTATGAAATGATTTTATTCCATTTAATTTTAAAAAATAATATTGAAAACAATATTAATAGTTATTGACAAAACTCATTTCTTGTCTGACTTCATACATTTTTGACAAATTAATTTTCTTTTAAAATTCAGATAAATTTAAACAAACACTAGATGGAATTATCATAATTATTAAAAAATAAATATTTAATTATTTTATATAAAAACTCATAAAGTAAAAAAAAAACTTTTTTTTCTGTTAACATTGGGAGAAAAAGTTGTACAAGCACAAAAGCATATTTTCTCTTAAGAAGGACTATATTTTTTCACATGAAAACTTTTCATTTGTTCCTTTTGTATATTGATTGCTGATAACACATAGGCACAATACTTATAACTAAAATAATAACTGCTAAAATATTCTCACTATGAAACTCACTAAAAAAAAATATTCATTGAAATATTTTACTGTTAGTAATCTAAATGGATTTTGACTATTAAATTCTCTTACTAGAGATTATAGTACCAGCAGGTCACTTGCTTAATCCTATATTTAAAGATTAAAATTATTTTCCTTTACATTTTAGTCCAATCTCAACATAGAACCACAACATCAAAATAGATGTATAGATAATTTACTTACATAAATTAAAAAAAAAAAACAAGAATATTTTCTAGCAATATTTTTTTCTCTTTTGTATGTTATTATATTGAAATGTTATTTGTAGAATAATATTTGATAATTATAATAAATGATATGAAGTTTTACAAAGGTTAGTCGTAAAAAAAAATATTTTTCTTTCTTGGCAAAAAAAAAAGTTTCTTCAGAAGAATCAAAAACTATCATTTGGTTGAATGTAAATGTTCAGAATGTTTTTAGTCATCTTACAAAGATTCATTACTAAGTAGGATACCATATGGTCTAGTGCTAGATTGAAATTTTTAATCAAATATAAATTTTAAAAAAATATATAATTAAAGTATTTTTTTTCTATTAGCAATATATTTTTATCTAATATTTTTTTATAGTTAACATTAATGAAATATCATTAATTCCTATGAAATGTTAACAAAGCATATATTTTTTAATTCATGTTTTTAATTATAAATTTTATTAAACGCACATTATTATATTAAGTAATATTTACTAAGGCTGTAACCTTATGAATAAGTGTCTGAAACACTCTTAGATCTAACCACTTCAGCTTCACCTATTCATATATCAAAGTATGTTGAAGTAAAGAAGGGTTTCCCTCTTTTCTTCTGAGCATAAGCTTGTGGCTAAGACATGTAGAGGTCCCTACCTTCGAATTTTTTAGATGCTTATTCATAAGGTTACAGCCTTAGTAAATATTACTTAATATAATAATGTGCGTTTAATAAAATTTATAATTACAAATTTAAATTATCATAATAGATTTCTTACTATATGATCTTTCCTTTGACTCATTGTAAATCGTAAGATTTTGCGAGTAATAATGTATAATAAGAATTGTGGACTTAATTAGTGAAGTATTGAATAGCTTCACACTCTTAGATCTAACCACTTCAGCTTCACCTATTCATATATAAAAGTAGGTTGAAGTAAAGAAGGGTTTCCCTCTTTTCTTCTGAGCGTAAGCTTGTGGCTAAGACCTGTAGAGGTCCCTACCTTTGAATTTTTCAGACGCTTATTCATAAGGTTACAGCCTTAGTAAATATTAATTCATGTTTTTGTATATTTTTATAACTTAGAATGAATTATATATTTTTAGCAGTATTTAATAAGTTATTTGAAGATCAAATATATATAAGTGTAATATTATGATTATCAAGAATAGTTCTTGACAAATAATAGCTAGATAATTTGAAATGTAGTGGAATATAAATATCATCCTTTATTTTAGTATGATGTTTTTAAAAGAGCTCCCATTTACATTTATATTATTCTATGACATTTAGCTGTTATTACTTCTGGTAATCATACAAATGGCATTTTTTTAGAATAATTATCATCAGTTTGGTTTTTCAGGATTCTCAAAGAAAGATTAATTGTAACAATGATGGTACCAAATAAATGATCACTCTCTTTTTCCTTTCCATTGATCTTTCCCTTATTACAAATGTTTAATCAAATACATCATCTTATGATATGATCAAAATAGAACAATTTCAATCTAAATTTATGCTTCAAGTGAAATATATTCTAATTTGGTTAATAATCCTTTTAATCATTTTCTTTGCGGTTCAGGGAATTCTCAATAGCTTTTTTTAAAAATACAATTCAAAAGCATCAATATTTTCTTCTTCCAGTGATCAACATTTACATTCATAGAAAGCCTCTGTAATAATTTTGTCCTTCATTTTCAAATCTCTAAAAAATCCCATTTTTAGTTTTTTTTTTTTTGCAATTCTGGACAATGTTAACTAATGAAAAATCCCTTCATTTTTTTTTTTTCATAGCTTTAATTTTATCTTTTCACATTATTCTTTCAATGTTCAGAATAAAATGTATAGGTCTTCCATAATTTCAAATATATATATAAGTAATGGTCAGCATATCTAAGTTTGCTGATATTTTTTCCTACAAACCTATTATAAATAGATATATTATTCATATTTCTATAATTACAATTAATTATTAAATATCTTTTAAAAGAATTCAATGTTTATTTTAAATTTTCAAATATATTGTAATACTAGTAAAAAGTACATATTAGTATAAAACATAATGTTATGAATGATACTATTCTCTGCTATTTTTCAAGAATTTATGGCCTCATCAGTGACAATACTAGAAAGATATGTGAAACAGGGTCCTTTTACATTTGTGAATATTACATTTAAAGTAATGCTCTAATGAAATAGGCTATACTGCTGAAGGCCACATTCAATAGAAATTTCATATACATATTTATGAGGAAACTCTTGATTTCTCCATTTTTTTGAAGGCAATAATACTGAAGGTTTCCAAACATTATTAATTATTGCACTAGATTCATGTATAAGATTATCTGCTATAATACTTATGTGTATGGTATTAAACAAAGGCAAAACTCTCCATACAGTAGTGCCACCCTGTGCTAACCAGAGTAATCAATAGATGCCAGAAAGCTATTGATTACTCTGGTTAGCACAGGGTGGCACTACTGTATGGAGAGTTTTGCCTTTGTTTACAACAATTATGTGCTAGTATGAGATGGTGATCATGTGATGTATGGTATTACTGACACTTTAATGTATTCGATAGGTTTAAATAAAACTGGAATTTTTCTAGAGTTTTAACAATGAATTCTAGATGATGGACATAGTCCAACATACACTGTCCAACATAAAATTACAAATTATTCATAAGCCTCAAAATAGATGTGGTAGAGTAAAAGTTTTAAGTATATATATAATATCAATTATTTTAATTAAGATACATATATATAAACTATAAAATATTCATTTTATTTTTGGATAAATTTTTTTATTTATTTTGATTATTAATACCCTATGTCTACTTGCTTAAATATTTATCCATTAAAAAAAATCGAAGTTTCGTCTTATTAAATATGAACATTAAAAAGTATGCCCATTTATTATAGTTTATTGATTGAAAACAAATGGCGAGATGAAATTTCAAAATTTAGTTTTTATTGCTTTTAAAACTAGACAGAATAAAAGCAATTATTTAACTAAATTTATTGATTACGCTACAACATTAAACTAAAACTTATTACAAAATATATGCATTCGTTTTCAAAGAAGATTTTGTTTACAATTAAATGTTTATGCTTGCTTTATATAAATATCAGTATTTTCATGATAGCATGATATGTGTGTATCTACTACATATTAATGCCTAGACAGTTTGAATGCAATTAGTTCTGATATATATATATATATGATATTCATTGTAAAGCATCATAATAAACTATAAATTAAAATTATTTATTGGTTTATTGTAAAGATGACAATTATTATTTTAAGATGTACATCTTATAAGAATGAGCCCCATAATTCCAATATAATTGTTCTGTATATTATAACTTTTTGAAATTCTTGCCCCTGATATCAAAATCACAGTAAAGGAATATAATATTGATTTTCAAGAAAATATGCTAAATTAAAATTTAGTAAGGGGTTATACACTGTAAAAACATAATTTTTTTTAAAATATGTGAATGAATGATTTAAAGTAAGATTAATAAACCAATCGTCACAATAATTTATGCTTAATATTAAAATAATAGAGTAGTTAATATAATTTTAGTTTAATTTTTGAATATGTGTGGGCACATGCATTTATTTTCTGTATTTAAAAAATCAAGTCATACAACATGTGATTTAATTTAATAAGCTTGTATTACAAATATAATATAATGATCATGCCGAAAGCTCTGAAGAAGTTTTTCCAATAAATGCTGCAAGAGAAAGCATTTAAAATCTCTATCTAGAATTACCCCTATCCCCAAACCTGTTTCGTGCTGCTGGCTGTCATCAGTGAGGCACTAAGATATTTAGACACTAGATCTAAAATACCAACTCAAGCACAGAATTTATCTAATACTTAACTATTAAGTAGAAAATCTAAAATTTTCAGAAATTTTAAATGCTTTCTCTTACATCATTTATTGGAAAAGCTTGTTTAGAGTTATTAGCACATTCATTATTTTCTTTATTTTATCTATTTTAAAATACAAAGGAGTACTATTCTAAAATATTTAATATAAAGTTTTTATTTTAATTTTAAAATAAAGAGATTGTTTATTATGAAGATAAATAAATTAATTAATAAATAAAAGTCATTTATTTTATTATTTGTAATTTATATATTAAATATTTAATAATTTTTTTGTTTTAAAAATATTTGTTAAATATTATCTGTAAATTTAAAAATATTTTGCAAATTCTTCAATAAAGAAATTTTTCAAGCATATATGTATATATTCTCATCTAAATAATCAAATACCAATGAGTTTAATAAAGTAAAATGAAAGTAATATCTTGATTTACATTGTCAAAAGGATAATAACATAACTTCTACTATTAATGGACACATATAAATAAGAGTGTTAGATAAACCAGTCTTTCTTATCCTTTTACCTAGGTTTGCTTCTTAAGCATTACTAGACATTTATATGTATAAAATATAGCTATATTGGTTAGCTTTCATTTAAATGCAAGGCTAGAAAATTTTTATGAAGCATTTATCTCAGGGACAAATTCCTTTTCTGGGATTGTCCAAAGAAATAAATAACATCAAAAGTCTGTGTTTAATTCCCCTCTAATTATATCTAAATTTCAGTATACACATTACACTTGTATTCAAATGTTAATCTCATACTGTATAACTTGCTTACTAAAAGAAGAAAATAAAATACTAGTTTTTTACTTCACCTTTGATTAGTAAATAGTTTAGATTGCGCTTTACATAAAAAAGTGAAGCTTGTCTCAATCTTATTACAAGTTATATGGCTTAGTGCTTTCAGAGACCTTATGTCTCCATAATCATAGCCTACTTTTAACTGAAGTTTAGTTTTGGTTTATGTAAAATTTTATGCAAATTTTATAATGACCATTTTTTGGAGATTGCAATGATATAAAATGAAAAATTAAAGAGGCGTGCTTTATTGCAAATGACAATTGTGCAATAAACTGGAAAGAATCATGCTTTGCAATCTCCAAAAAATGGTCGTTATAAAATTTGCATAAAATTTTACATAAACCAAAACTAAATTTCAGTTAAAAGTAGGCTATGATTCAGGAGACATAAGGTCTCTGAAAGCGCTAAGTCATATAACTTGTAATAAGATTGAGACTAGCTTCACTTTTTTGCGTAAAGTGCAATCTAAAATATATAAAAGAAGAAAAGTTTATTTTCGATATAACCTATTGTGCAAACACCTGCACAAAAGATTTATTTTAAAGAAAAAGTTATTGTGACATCATTTGTAATGCTGAGGGAATAGGATAGTACTCACATTATCATAAAATCTCTAAATAGATATAAGCATCAAACGCTTATCTTCATGGAAAGACAATGACTTTTAAAAAACTTTAGTAATATATATATATATTCTATAATATATATATATTCAATACAAGTGAAATCCTCTTAATAACAGTTGCTAAAAACTGAAGAAACTAAAAACATGGACATGCAAGTATTTTGCTATTAAATTTGTAATTATATTTAATATTATTTATGTGTGTGAATATTTGTTATTAAAGTGAGATTGTTTGTTAAAATTTTACAGTTAAGATTAATGTTATGATTATTTTATATAACATCATGTTTTATTGATCTTTGTTATGAGTTCCAGTCCATATTGCATTGAGAGGACAATAAATATTTTAATGATAGAATTTAAAGAGCAGTGTAAAGATAAATATTTAATATATTTGATTATTTTATATTGGTACAACCTAACATTCCAACTGGGTCCTGAGAAAATTATTTATTTGTTTTATTTATTATTATTCTGTTACAAGTGAATCATCTGATAATTCATTGATTTATTTAATATATATATATTATGTTACAATTGAGCACGCGATGTCATGGGTCATTTGGTTTGTTTGTTTATTATTTTGTATATTTAATTATATTGTTACAATATATATATATGCTATAGTACATTCATTTTTGGTTTAAAAATGGCTTTTACAGAAATGAGAATAATATTGTAAAATGCAGTAATTTAAAATATTTCAGTACATGTCATAAAAGTTGATCGCAAATGCCAAATCAGATATTTATAATAGATTAAATACTATAACTATTCTTTTATATGTTTAAGTATGCAAATTTCTTCTATGTGTTTTTATTTTATATTCAACAATTTCTTCTAATATATTATTCATAATTTTTTTGCCTTCACTTTTTGCTAAAATGCCCAATTCTTTTCTCTTTCTAATCAATTTTTCAATAAATATTTTTTGGCTTACACTTATCAATATTTATACATTTATAATTTCATTTTGCATCTTATGTTTTTTATCCTTATTCAAATTCACATCTCAAAAATCTTCAATATTTTCTTTTAATATTCCATTATATTCTAAACAAACATTTTAAAAATATACATATAATTTTACCAAATCACAAAAACATTTCCTACACTTATTGCAAATGATTCAATTTTATATTTCTCATACTCTTTTTTAATCATAATTTCATCATCACTTATTTGACTTCTCGTATATTTAATATGTTAACCTGTTCTATAATTTTATGTTCAGTATTATTTTTAATACTTTTTATTACTTATTTTCATGATATTAAACTTGTTACTTTAATTTTTATTCCCAACACCTACATTCGTTTTATCACCCCATATTATTTTTTTAAGTTAATCCTTTTGTCTGTAAATATTACCATGACTCAGCATTATGTCCAATGTTAACACTCTGTTCTCAATACAACAATCATTTAACAACTTATAAAAATATATATTAAATAAAACAGCAAAATTGCATTTTGTTATAATTATTTTGAATAAGATTAATATCTTTAACAAATATTTTATGAGTCACTATAAATTTTTAAGTAAATCATATTCCTTTCCAATCTATACATTACATTTTCAAAATATTCAATAACACTATTTAAAAACTATTTGTAAAAATAAACTTTATTTTTACAAAAAACTATTTTTTAAACCACAAATGCAAAAATATTAATCTTTTTTTTTCTTTTTTACCCTCCATTTTTTTTTATTATTATTATTATTTTTTTTTTTAAAAAAATAAGAATTACAATTTTGTTCTCCTATCTTTTCAAAATCAAAGCTGATCAGATGCTTAACACTTCTAATTTTTTAAAAATACTCTTACTCATATTCTCAACAACATCAGAGTCAATCCAAATTAATAAAATGGTTTTATGATTTTGTCTTGTATTAAACTGAATTTTTGTTAAATCATGATTATTGAAGACAATTTAAAGTTACTCATATGCATCATACATTCAATTTTTTTGCTTTATAGCTTTTTAATAATTGAATTAGTCCCACTGCAAGTTTTATCCCATTTAGTTTAGATCAGTGATAGAATGGAGAGACTTCTATAGTTTGAAGTCTATGAATAGAAACTCAGTTAATACCATCATTGTTTGAACTTCATGTAATTACCCATCCTGTACAGTTGGTAGAATGCCTGACTTAGGATTAGGAGGTCCCAGAATCAATTCTGATGCTCATAG
This sequence comes from Epiperipatus broadwayi, assembly GCA_028023455.1. NCBI lineage: Eukaryota > Metazoa > Onychophora > Udeonychophora > Euonychophora > Peripatidae > Epiperipatus > Epiperipatus broadwayi. Next base: position 6,466,602 of record JAQFVV010012420.1, read on the forward strand.
GTCTGACACTGAAATTACTTATGAATTGCAGAGGAATAAACTCATTAGTATTTTTATATGAATTACTCAACAATAAATTTTTCTTATTTTTATTTTTTCATGTGTCAAAGCATCAGCCGGGAAGTGAACCCACTACCCCAGGACAACTGCTTGTAAGGTGACTGTGGTGACCACTCAACCACCAACACTTGACAATAAATTATTTGATTATTACTTATTGCATTTTTAAAATTTTAAACATTTATACCTTTTTATTCATTACTAAAAAATGTAATTGAATCTTATTTGGCTTTCTTTCCAATTGCCATACAAAAAGGATTAATATGTAAAGAAAACTAAAACACAACACATTGCCACTCAGACATAATGACTAGATCCCCACCAGAGGACATCATACCAATGGCTCTTATCCTCAATAAAACCATTGACTCATTCCTACCAATCCAAAATATATATATTCAATATCCATTGAAATCACAGCATAACAAGGATACCATGGCCAATCTCCCATTTGAATACTATACTCAGATAGACATAGGGTCACCTCCTATCCAACCATATTGATACACTAAATAATACTCTTTTAGAACTATCCACATGACAGACTTAGAATTCCATTACTTCAGCCAGGTCTTATGATCAACTCAAATAATAAATGCTACCCAGCTCAACAATGCTACATGACATTACACAGTCTGTAAAATCTTGCATTCAACACATCCATGTCTAACAAACACTATGTTTTACAACCATATGCATTTGAATCAACTATAGCAGTTAAAAACCAACAATTCTAAAATTATCATATCATACCATTTCCACCTTCTTTGACACTTTATCAATACTTTTATTTTTATTATTTTTATTACACTAACATTACTAAAATTGCATTTTCTAATATCTTTGCCAACACTTGAATGACCCCTGTAACATCAACCAGAAAAGTACAGCCTAAAAGCTATAAAGAGCCATTCCAAGCTCACAATCCAGCTCAACACAAATGTCCATACATACATTACCAATCAAAATCCCATGAACTCTTAAAAAAACCAAATTGCATAGAAATAGAAAACAAACACATCTAATGGACTAACACTTCACCAAACAATAAAACCATGATCAATAACCAAACAAGACCAACAACACTCATACCAATTATGTACCCACTAACCAACATACAAATCTCTACACTAATGCAAAGAACTTTGAAATTGCATTGTTAATAAAAAACAAAAAACTGATAGAAACAATTTGAATGTCCATAAGACATATATATATATATATATATATATATATATATATATATATATATATATATATATATATATATATATATATATATATATATATATATATATATATTCTGACCTTCCCCTCGTGCATCTTCACTTCCAGATAGTATATGATATAAAATAAAACGGGTTCTATCTCAGTTAATAATTAATAACTAAAATATTCAGTATTAAAATTAAAATATTTCACTAGCTCAAATTTTAAATACGAATAAGGTTCAGTTTATAAAAATAAATTAAATAAATATTTAATATTTTCATGAGACTTGAAGTGAAAATACAGGTGACAAGATAGATTACATTGAGCCAATATCCTACAGGATACTACCTCAATGGCATAAGAACACTATCCCCCCCTTATTACTATTTCAAATAACAAACTCATAGTATTCTTACGACTTTAATAACTTCTACTCACTAAGATTAAACTAATAATTAAATCTTAATCTTCTATTTAATAATAATCTAGCTCGATAAAATAATCTCAGGTTCATAAAATTTATTCTAAGTTAATTTTAAAATACGGTAGTAAAATATGAGAAGGGATTTTATGTCATAATCTACTACACTTAAACTAATAATAATAAATAACAATAATAATATTCTTCATGTAATGATATAATAAATACGTGGTAGCATTTTAATAATCTGACAAACAAAATATGTGTGGCAACAGATAGCATATAATTTAATATAATATTGTGATAACTGATTTATGACCAATAAATAATGTAAGATTATGATTATTTAATTATAATGAATACCAATAAAATATTTAAATTCTTAAATAATTCTCTATTTATCTTTTTGTGCAAAATTATATGTTTGTTTCGATTATTATGCATATATCGTGTTTTCATGCAGCGATGTGGAGAAATAAATAACTCGGACACAAAATTTTTGAAATAACAAAAATTAACAAAGTTTATTACTAACAACAAATAAATAAACAATTTATTTATACTATTTACAGTGGATATCCGTAACTCTTTTTTTTTACTTTACAGTTTGATCTACCGGGTTATAAAAAAATAATTTATATTTCAATTACATCTTTATTTAGATTTAGGACAAAATTAAAAAAAAAAAAATGTTACTATTTGGTTTCTCATTATGGTTAACTTATTACAAATAAATTTATCTACTTTATTAGCAACAGCATTTTATCCTTAATATTATTAAACTATCTTATTTTAAAAAATTCATACTTAAAAAACATTCCATAGAAAACAAAATTTTATAATGAGTATGGACTTCTCAAAATATTAAAAAAAAAAAAATTTCATCTTGCAAAGTCAAAGATGTTACACAAAATATTATCCAAAATTCAGTACTAGATTTTAGTATTTATCACACAATGTTTACTAATCATAATATATTCTTCTTTAAGCCTTACTTTAGTATGATATAAGTGTAATCATCAATATATTTCTGTTAATCAATAAACAAAAAATATACTATGCATATTGTTTACATAATTTACTTTGTACTATTGTATTTTAAAAATATGCAATACTTATTTTTCTCTTAAAAAAAATAATACTAAAGCATTTAAAATTATTATCACTTTAAAGAAAATATCTTTGTTTAGATACCTTATTTAAAAAAAATTATATTTCATTTCCGAAATAAAATTCAAAATATATTCTATGATTCTTTCTTTCCTTAGGATACTTTGGATCTTCAATTTTAAGTTATAATATTCTGCTCCTTATAAGCAAATAAACTAATCTTATACAAAAACGATAGCATAACCTAAGTTCTAAATTATTTATCATTTCTCTTAAACATATCTTACTAAACGATGCAGTTACATGAAATAAAGATAGCGAAAACAGATGCATAGGATTAAGGAAGAAAGCTAGAGTATTACTCTTAACATATCTCAAAATCATGGCACAGTGCGAAGAGGTAGGACATTTATCTGCCTAATATCCTCTAGTACAGGGACGATGTTAAAGCTATTTCTTCAGCTTTATTAGAACATCAAATATTTAAAGAAATATAAACACTGTCCAAATAAAATGTGTATCAGTCATAGGGCTTTGTTAACTATGCTGATAACCACATAAAGACTAAATATTATTTCCATTCCTTATAACATCCTATTTTTTAAAAAACAAATACATCATCTTGGTTTCCTGCTAATTATAGTACTTCCAAGCCACTATCTCAACATTATTTCTCAAGATTTTCCTACATCTTACATCGATAAATAACTATCTGCATTTACAAAAACAATAAATAAAATTCATTAATAGTTAAACAATCTAGCTGTTCCACAAGAAAAGTCTGTCCACTTCATCATTCTATATGTCTAATCATATACAATCTACTTAGACAATATTTGAATATCCCATATCATAAAAATTTTATAAGAATCACATAATTATTTGTTATGTTGGATTATATTACTAAAAAAAAAAATCAAAAAAAATTGTCGTATGCATATTTTCAAATCAATCCTATCTCATAATGTTTTTTAAAATGTTGTATAAAATGCGGTACATATAAATAAAAAAACTTTTACACTTCATTCTTCCAATTTATGGATGATCTAAAGAAAACAAAAAAATATATACATTATAAATTATCAATAGTTATTATTATTACCAATAACCTTTATCTAGTCATCGTGTTCAGTAGGCTTTTCTTTATCCACTTGAGCATTGCAGATATAAAAAATTCACACCCATACACTTTATATTAAAATATTTTTAGCTAAATTATTAGATTGTTATATTATAAAATTTTAATATTAATAAATTAATGTTTTTATGTTTTTCCTAACCTTATATAAAAATTTAGATTTAAACTAGGTTAACAAAATAAAAAAAATCAAAACTATAGTTACATATTTTCTTGACAATAGTTCCTGATAAGTCCAAAATGCTTATTATTTTCTCTAGAGTTTTTAAAAAATGTTCTCCAAGCGCGTTAAAATTTAAAATAAAAATAATTATTAATCCATTTAGTAAAATTTATAGAAAATAATCCTTGGTTTTAATTTAAGATAATAATTATTAAATCATAATATTAATTAATCCCATGAAGCTTCTTAATCTTCTCTACCAATATTCTCTGCGTATCCGATGCATCAATCCATCTAATTTAACTTTAAAATATTCGATAAACTTTTAAGTACTATTTGTATTTCCATGGATCCATTTTTTTTTATTCATCTATGTGTTCACTTTTTATCTCTGTTTTCTTCTTGATACATTTAAACTTTCATTTGGTATTTTTTATATATCATTTTAAAATAAAATAAAAATGTTACCTTCAGAAAGGATATAACATTTTACTCCTTTGAATATCATATTATATAAAATAATCCATGAAATATAATTGTCTTATTACTATTTAAAAACAAATCTTGGATCAGCCTATAAATAATACGTTTCAATACATTTTTAGACTCCATATAATGTCCGAGCTGTGGTTTTTATGTACCAAAACAGTTTTTCGGTGAAATATTAATAAACCTGGATCAATAAATATTTCAAATATTTCTTCAGTATTACAATTTATATCCATTTTATTTCGTAGTATATCCATTTTTTATTGTGTAGTTTAGGTTAAACTTTTAGATAAAATACGACTGATAAAAAACTTTAAAAAATTTAACAAAGCATGTTAAACGAAATTATTAAAATATTTTTTAGTTTATACTCTCTTTTGCAAAAAATATTTTTTAAAATTATCAATTAGTTTTTTGCAGATAAAGTTATAAGAAAGTACTAAAAAAAATTGACTAAAATAAACAATTTTAAAAATAAATACTATCTCTTGACAGCTATAATTTACCTTTCTCTGGTTTCAATACATTATTAATCTCCCCCGATAACTTAGTTACGATGATATTTATAGTCTGTAAGAATACCTATTCCAATTGGTTAATTCTTACTTTAGCTTGAGAACAAATTTACATATTTTCAATTTATAGCAGAATTATATTTGAAAATAAAAAATTATGACGTAATGAACTTAAAATATTATTTAAAATATTACTTTTAAATAAATTATTATTTTATTAAAACTATTTAAACATTTAAAATAACTTTTAAAATAACCTTAATAACTTATTCCATTTCTTAATATTCAATTTATCTATTTTTATTTAAATAAAATATTTAATTTTTATATTATAACTGTATTCGTCTTTATGATACTATTTAAAACATTACATCATTTAAATATGCAATAACGACAGTTAACTTAATGTTTAATACTATTTACTTTTATGATAGGCAATAATTCTATCCAATTCTATAATATAACTTTTAAAATATTTTAAACTTTGTTATTATTTCAAACAAGCGTGTGTGTGATAGTATACATTAAAAATCACGTGATTAATAACTTTGACAGACGATTTTCAATCTATTTCTCTGCCCAGATTTATAAAATTGATACACTTATTATATTATATAAAATAATTATAAAAAATTTGGAAGAATAATTTAGAAAATATAGAACTAGATATAATTTTCACCATCATAAAGTTTATTTTAAAATATACTATATTAATTTTTGCTTATTAAATATGATTATAAATTTAAACACTGTATTTATTAACTTATCAGTTTTAAACTATTAAAATCGAATTTATTAAATATACTTTTAATTATTTATAGCTGTGTTATTTAATATGGCCAGCTTTTACAACCATATGCAACAATATTTTAAGCTTTATATAACTATTTTTAAATGATTTTATATACTACGTATTCTCTTTAGCTTCAAATTGTACTTTAAAGATATAATTGACTTAATATAATTAATGTATTAAAAGAACATATTCTAAATTTAAAATTTTTAGTGATTGACTGTTATGAATTATTACTGACCTATAGAAAAGGGCACATAACCTCCTCCTTTGAACAAAAATTTTAAATTAAACATCTATCTTATCATTTACTCTATTCATTGACACTTAATATCTTTATCATTTGCTATAACCAAATTCTATCTTATACTACTGAAATATAAAAGAATGTACTGTTTTTAATACAAACCTATAAAATATTTTGACATTACACTCAAAATCTCAACTAGTACTACTAAAAAATTTTTTTCTACACTTCTGATGGGTATGGGATTAGACTCCTAGCATTGTACGTCTCTTTTTCACCATCTGGTGTAGTCAACATGAAAGCATTTTCTCCTACTTTGCTAAAAATCTTATATGGACCCTCGTATAACTCAAGAAATTTCTTAAATTGATTTCTTTGAAGGTTGCTAACATTTAAAAGTTTAACTTTTCTCACTTTTTTTTTTTTTTTATTAAGGAAAAAAAATGCAGGTGACTGATCACCCACTACATAATGTAAATACATTTGTTTAAAAGGAATCTTTAGATCATACTACAGTCAATAACCCTAGTCTTCTCCATTGATTCATAAGAGTCTTTGAATTGCCAAGTTCTTTAATTCACAGATCCTTAAAACTTCATCTATGTTGCCATGTCTTTGTATAAACCGCATTTATGGAATTCATACTTTAATCCGTTTCTGAATTTCTATTGCTTTCCTGTTCGGAGTTTTCTTCAAAATTTTTTTCTTGTGAGCTTATTTCTTCATCATCTGTGATTTCTTCTGTTTCATCAGTACACACAGGACTAGTACTAATTTGTTGCTGCATTTCCTTTGGATAGCCATCTACTTCCTCGCTTCCAGAACTGTCACTATGAGCCTCATTGCTCCATTGCTCTTCTACATTATCAAGTTCTTCAACTGGATTATCAGACTTTTCTATGATACCCTGCACTACTTCACCTTGCCTGCTTCCAGACCTGTCACTACAAGCCTCATCATTCCATTGCTCTTCTATGTTATTGATTTTTTCCTCTGGATTATCCGCCTCTTCTGAAATTATCTGCCCTACTTCGCTGTTGCTACATACATGCCCCTTCCAAAAAGACATGCCCCTTTAGATTCAACAATACATTTGAAGATCATGGGATGAGCTAAAATATCACGTTCCATTACCTCTGAGTCATTGACTATTTGACCTTCTGATTCAATTTCCATCTCATCCCCTGACTCCTGTTGAGCAAACTTCTTCTGTCTTCTTTTCCTTTTTTCTTTCTCCTTGAGAGACCCTCAGTTTTCTTTTCTTGCTCACCACACAGCTCAATGTTTGAGCCCACAACACTATGCTCATCAGTTTGCGAGCCAGAGCCATTCTTATTTTTCCTCTTGAAACTTGCTCCTTGTGTCATTTTACCAATTTGAGTTGAACCATTCTCACTTAGTTCTGTATCACTGAACATGTTAGCTTCTTTTAATTGACCTATTTCTTCTAATGTGCCTTCAGATTCTTCAGATTGTATTGATTCGGAGTTGGTCAGTTCTGCCTGTGCTGATTGTTTCTTTATCTCTTTGGCTGTATCTCTAGCTTCACCTGCATTTGTCCCATCTTCAAATCCACTATGCAAGGTTTCTTGATTTTCCTTATAATGTAGCTTATTTGTTTTCACTTTATCTTTTAAATGAGATTCTTGTGATTTTAGTTCTAATTGTTGATATATAAGTGAAGGATTGCTTGATGTTATTGTACATTTGTGGAATCCACAATAGCTTTCCCCACATTCTGTGCATACTCTTTTTGGACAGGCCCTAATTAAATGGCCAGTGTCTCCACATCCATAACATTGTGGTTGAATTCCTCGAATTACTATGTATATTGGGCTTTTATTCTGCTCAAAAATAGATGGTATATCTAGTGGACTGATACCTTTAGTCAGCCTCATTGTAAATATTGCGTTATTGGATGGCAGCTAAATCCCTGCTCTTCTTTCCATTAGGAAAGTGAACCATTCAATAGAGCCAAACTGTACTAATAGTCCCTGCAATTCATCTTTTCCAAATGCCACATGACAATTCTACACCATACCTGTTATCAATCTTGGTCTTTCCAGGTCAATTTTCACTAAATATTTTCCATCTAGAAACAGTTGAGATCTTTTGAATCTTTCTTTGGCTAAAGTGTTCTCAAATTCTAGTGTGACATATTTTTGTTAGGGTGATAAATCCTTGATTAAGACAAATAGCTCATTTATTGGAAATACGAAAAGTTCACATTTTTTATTTGTAGTGCTCAATGTTAAAGTATACTGATTCCGGAAGCTAAGAAAGGAATTAAACAATTTCTGAGGAATTCTATTATTAAATTCATCATTGACTGATTGAAAGTTTTCTGGAATTAAATTTCTATCCTGATTAGAGTTGTTTGCACTTGACTCAACATTATGATATATTAAGCCATTCTCAAATTTATTCTCATGGGAAATGCCAGCATGACTAGTTTTCCCATACTTTGCATTGTTCAGATTGTTTTCATGACCTCTGATCACTAGCTGTAGCTTGTCTCAAGGCCCATAAGCCCCTGCTCCATTTGAAAGCCATTGGCATATGGGGTTTTGAAACCTTGCCATTTGGAAGTCTTAGTATCCTTTTTTAACTTTTCTGCAAACGTTGGAAGTGTTAGTTCTGCATTATTTCTCTCACAAGCAGGTTCAACTGGATACTTCTGGGCTTCTGTAACTTTTCCCCTATTTTTTTCCAAGCTTTGGCTTTTAATTGTCATGGTTTTGTCTAGATAATTACTTTGTGTACTTTTCCTGAGGTTAGTTTGTCCTTCAGTATTTATTCTTGTATTGATCAATGTAGAGTCTCTTTGGTGATATTCATCTTTGTTTTGTTCTAGTTCTGCTTCTATATCATGAATTTGGGGCACAGAGCCCTCTCTTGTGACAAAATTCCCGTGATTTTTAATTATCATTTTAGATTTTAGTAGTTTTGTGACAGACCTGCCCACAACTTTATTTTCTGATAGATTTCCATGAAACTTGGCAGTATCATTAATATTTAGCTTATGTTTCATTGTATCAACTTTAATTTGCTGTATCTCAATGTTTTCATTGATCTTTACCCCAATATCTACCGTATTTTTGGTACCGTTTGAATTTTCCTTTAAAACAGTTTTTTTATTTCCCTCAAATTTCATTTTTTTCTGAACTTCCTTTAGTTCTTTCACCTCTAAACATCTTTCTGAACTATTTTTAATTGATTTAGATTGTTTAAATACTTCCGGAATTACTTGATCACTTATTAATATATCATTAAATTTAATACTACTGAATGATTGCTTATTCTGACTTTGCCAGTCAGCATCCATTTTGGGAAGGTTATAAAACCTTCTCCGTAGCACTTAATCAATTTGGGACACTTAATAAACAAATTAAAAACTAGAAAACGCTCTGCTACAAGATTGTAACTTAATCTTGGGTCCTAGAATAATTGAAATGAAATCTTTTAAAATTTTTCTTACAATACTTTGAACTTCTTCTTGAGCTGATGTGAGAGTCTTCTTAGTTTCAAGCACCATGCCCTCTAACTTGTTTTAACATTTGGTCTTTTTAAAATTGTAGTAATACCACTAGTAGAGGGTTGACTATTTTGTACCTCTACCCTACTCCTAGATTTATCAAATCTAACTGCTTTCTTAACATAGGGAGATACCCTATCACTGCTTTCTTAACATAGGGAGATACCCTATCTCTATCTCTAAAATTATATCTCCTCTTAAAACCTGCTTGAAATCTTTGACTATTATTGTTAATGTTAATATTTGATAATGGATAATTATTTCTTTTTCTATTTGCTTTGAATCTACAGTCTAAAGATGTTTCAGTGATTTCAAGTGCGTCTAATATCTCTGACACATCTTCTATCGAATAACGGTCTGCTGCAATTAATAATTGCTCCACATTTTTGGGCAAATTATGGCGTACTATCCTAACTATCTGCCCTTCAGATAATGGACATGCAGTAAGCATTTTCAATCGGACAGCCTGGCTTCGAAAGAAACTAGTATAACTGCCCTTGCTAGAGTGATATTTTTCTTGAGTTATCTGGAACCTAATACTATCTTGTTTGTCTGCGTTCCAGAAACTCCCTATAATTAAATATCTGAAGTCACCATAAGTATTTGGCCTTTCAAAGAGTGACTGCCACCAGTCTTTGGCAGTGCCACCTAAATGATTACTACAGATGGCTAATTTTTCCTTTTCTGTTAGAACACATATTGAAAATAACTCATCCAAACTATTCAGAAACTCAGATGGGTTTTCGGTATAGTCTCCTCTAAACGGTTTGACCCTCATAAAACGTAATGCCATCGAGCTATTCGAACCACCGTCACTACTAATATTTTCCCTAACTGGTCTGCTGTCTATTTCTTTAACATTAGTATGTTCTAATTGGTTATCCTCACCTTTTTTTAGACATTCTATTCTATCTATTGGGGATGGAGTTATACAGTCTTCATATTTACTACTCAATATTTTTTCTTTGCCTAACTCTAAAGTTTTATTACTTATGAACTTAATCTCCTCCATTTGTTCATACACTTGTTGCAACTTTTCTTCGAAATTTATCTGTCCAATCACTTGTTCCACATATAACTTCTGTTCATTTTTAAACTTATCCAAGTTTTGATCTACTATTTCTCTACACTCATTATTATTCTTTTCCAACTGCTGTGCCAGTTCTTTTACATCTTTCTGTAAACGCTTCATATTCTCATCAACTTTAGATTTATACTTATGTTCATCATCTTTCTGAATACCAAGATCTTTTAATTTCTCAACCAAATCTTGTTCTATTTCTTCCTTTACATCTCTCCTAGTTTGCACTATCAAATCCTTGAACTTCTCTACTAATTCTTTCTCCATTTCATCTTTCGCAACTATTCTGGTCTGCACTACCTCTTCCTTAACAATTTTAATACTTTCATCTATATGATCTTTTATTTCACCAATTTCGCGATCAACATCTGATTTATTACTATTAAGCTTCTGATTTAAGTTGCTATTGTTTATCTGACACTGATTGATAGATTCTTCTATTTGCTTACTCAAACCCTTTATAGTATTCTCAGAAAATTCGGAAAACTTCTTTTTTAGCAATTCCTGATTCTTATAATCTATGTGCTTTATTTCCTCCTTTAAAGAACCAATGACTTTTTCATTGCTATCAAATCTCAAATCCAAATTATTAAATTTATCTTGTACTTCTACCTTAAAATCTTCTACCGTCTTACAGGTTTCATTAAGTTTTTGATTCATACTTTCTACACAAGTTCTGATTTCATTACTATTTTTGTCCACATTTTCACTAAGAGATTCTAATCTTATATTTGTTTTATTTTGGTTTTCATTAAGAGACTCAATATTTTTACTCATATTTTCATTAAGAGCTTTCATATCCTCTCTATTTTTAATCATATTTTCATTAAGAACATTAAACTTTATATTACTATCTTCTCTATTTTTATTCATATTTTCATTAATCTCTTCTCTATTTTTATTCATATTTTCATTCATCTCTTCTCTATTTTTATTCATATTTTCATTCATCTCTTCTCTATTTTTATTCATATTTTCATTAAGAGCTTTCATATCCTCTCTATTTTTATTCAAAGAATCTAACATCTCTCTAAACATTAACATCATTTGAAGATTCTGGATGTTCTCTTCCTCCTTTTTAGATACTATTATCTTTTCTTCCACTGTTTTAATTTCTATAACTTCTTCCTCTTCTTCTTTCATTTTACTATCTATAATTTGGACACTATCTACAACTGTTTCCATTTCGATTAAGTTTTCTATTTTTTTTTTCTCTTCACAAATATCATCGACCATAAACTCAGATATTACATTCTCAAAATTATTATCCTGATTATCCATTTTTATAAGATGCTTTTCCTCAAAATTCAATATCTCAACAATATATTACTATTAGTTTTTCATAAAATTAGTTCCTTACCAGTTTTTTCTATCTCCATCTAACCATCACCCACAATAAACCATAGATAATACCTCCTTTACACCTTATACAATCTAATCCTAAATAACAATAACAATTAACATTATGTGTGTCACACCATTATTTCCCACATGCATGATTCACAGATAATTTGCACATATTAAAGCATTTTCAAAATATATTTTTAGTATTTCAATAATTGACATGGTCATAGTAAATACTAAATAATCGTTAGCCACATATGCATATTTTAAAAATTTATTTGCTAATTGTTTTACAAACAATATAATAATATCTTCTTTAAACAATCAGATTATATACCACATAGAATTGAAATAGTTTTAATAATAAACACTTAATTCACAATAATAATCAAATCCTAAATAATTATTGCTATAATAAATATTAAATTATCTATCTTCTGTGAGATATACTATCAATAATCTCTAAAGTTACGTGAACAAATTCAAATACTAACTATTGTATTATATATTTTTAACTACTTTCTTAATATATCTCATAGCCTAAATGTTTGAGTACCACAATCTGACCTATAGATTGTATTTTCAACTACACATCGTGCAGTCACATTGGACAAGCAAAATCTAACCTTCTGTTGGTTGAATCTGATGCCCTTACTAACACATCTCTGGCCCCTAAAGTTGGCATGCCATAATCTCACCTTCAACTATGTGTAGCTTCACTATACATCATGCCCCACATTGGGCGCCATAATCTAACCTTCATCTCTTGCATCTTCACTTCCAGATAGTATATGATATAAAATAAAACGGGTTCTATCTCAGTTAATAATTAATAACTAAAATATTCAGTATTAAAATTAAAATATTTCACTAGCTCAAATTTTAAATACGAATAAGATTCAGTTTATAAAAATAAATTAAATAAATATTTAATATTTTCATGAGACTTGAAGTGAAAATACAGGTGACCAGATAGATTACATTGAACCAATATCCTACAGGATACTATCTCAATGGCATAAGAACACTATCCCCCCTTATTACTATTTCAAATAACAAACTCATAGTATTCTTACGACTTTAATAACTTCTACTCACTAAGATTAAACTAATAATTAAATCTTAATCTTCTATTTAATAATAATCTAGCTCGATAAAATAATCTCAGGTTCATAAAATTTATTCTAAGTTAATTTTAAAATACGGTAGTAAAATATGAGAAGGGATTTTATGTCATAATCTACTACACTTAAACTAATAATAATAATTAACAATAATAATATTCTTCATGTAATGATATAATAAATATGTGGTAGCATTTTAATAATCTGACAAACAAAATATGTGTGGCAACAGATAGCATATAATTTAATATAATATTGTGATAACTGATTTATGACCAATAAATAATGTAAGATTATGATTATTTAATTATAATGAATACCAATAAAATATTTAAATTCTTAAATAATTCTCTATTTATCTTTTTGTGCAAAATTATATGTTTGTTTCGATTATTATGCATATAACGTGTTTTCATGCAGCGATGTGGAGAAATAAATAATTTGGACACAAAATTTTTGAAATAACAAAAATTAACAAAGTTTATTACTAACAACAAATAAATAAACAATTTATTTACACTATTTACAGTGGATATCCTTAAGTCTTTTTTTTTTACTTTACAGTTTGATCTACCGGGTTATAAAAAAAATAATTTATATTTCAATTACATCTTTATTTAGATTTAGGACAAAATTTAAAAAAATGCTACTATTTGGTTTCTCATTATGGTTAACTTATTACAAATATATTTATCTACTTTATTAGCGACAGCATTTTATCCTTAATATTATTAAACTATCTTATTTTAAAAAATTCATACTTAAAAAGCATTCCATAGAAAACAAAATTTTATAATGAGTATGGACTTCTCAAAATATTAAAAAAAAAAAAATTTCATCTTGCAAAATCAAAGATGTTACACAAAATATTATCCAAAATTCAGTACTAGATTTTAGTATTTATCACACAATGTTTACTAATCATAATATATTCTTCTTTAAGCCTTACTTTAGTATGATATAAGTGTAATCATCAATACACTTCTGTTAATCAATAAACAAAAAATATACTATGCATATTGTTTACATAATTTACTTTGTACTATTGTATTTTAAAAATATGCAATACTTATTTTCTCTTAAAAAAAATAATACTAAAGCATTTTAAAATTATTATCACTTTAAAGAAAATATCTTTGTTTAGATACCTTATTTAAAAAAAAAATTATATTTCATTTCCGAAATAAAATTCAAAATATATTCTATGATTCTTTCTTTCCTTAGGATACTTTGGATCTTCAATTTTAAGTTATAATATTCTGCTCCTTATAAGCAAAAACGATAGCATAACCTAAGTTCTAAATTATTTATCATTTCTCTTAAACATATCTTACTGAATGATGCAGTTACATGAAATAAAGATAGTGAAAACAGATGCATAGGATTAAGGAAGAAAGCTAGAGTATTACTCTTAACATATCTCAAAATCATGGTACAGTGCGAAGAGGTAGGACATTTATTTGCCTAATATCCTCTAGTACAGGGACGATGTTAAAGCTATTTTTTCAGCTTTATTAGAACATCAAATATTTAAAGAAATATAAACACTGTCCAAATAACATGTGTATCAGTCATAGGGCTTTGTTAACTATGCTGATAACCACATAAAGACTCAATATTATTTCCATTCCCTATAACATCCTATTTTTTAAAAAACAAATACATCATCTTGGTTTCCTGCTAACTATAGTACTTCCAAGCCACTATCTCAACATTATTTCTCAAGATTTTCCTACATCTTACATCGATAAATAACTATCTGCATTTACAAAAACAATAAATAAAATTCATTAATAGTTAAACAATCTAGCTGTTCCACAAGAAAAGTCTGTCCACTTCATCATTCTATATGTCTAATTATATACAATCTACTTAGACAATATTTGAATATCCCATATCATAAAATTTTTAAAAGAATCACATAATTATTTGTTATGTTGGATTATATTACTAAAAAAAAAAATCAAAAAAAATTGTCGTATGCATATTTTCAAATCAATCCTATCTCATAATGTTTTTTAAAATGTTGTATAAAATGCGGTACATATAAGTAAAAAACTTTTACACTTCATTCTTCCAATTTATGGATGATCTAAAGAAAACAAAAAAAATATATATACATTATAAATTATCAATAGTTATTATTATTACCAATAACCTTTATCTAGTCATCATGTTCAGTAGGCTTTTCTTTATCCACTTGAGCATTGCAGATATAAAAAACTCACACCCATACACTTTATATTAAAATATTTTTAGCTAAATTATTAGATTGTTATATTATAAAATTTTAATATTAATAAATTAATGTTTTTATGTTTTTCCTAACCTTATATAAAAATTTAGATTTAAACTAGGTTAACAAAATAAAAAAAATCAAAACTATAGTTACATATTTTCTTGACAATAGTTCCTGATAAGTCCAAAATGCTTATTATTTTCTCTAGAGTTTTTAAAAAATGTTCTCCAAGCGCGTTAAAATTTAAAATAAAAATAATTATTAATCCATTTAGTAAAATTTATAAAAAATAATCCTTGGTTTTAATTTAAGACGATAATTATTAAATCATAATATTAATTAATCCCGTGAAGCTTCTTAATCTTCTCTACCAATATTTTCTGCGTATCCGATGCATCAATCCATCTAATTTAGCTTTAAAATATTCGATAAACTTTTAAGTACTATTTGTATTTCCATAGATCCATTTTTTTTATTCATCTATGTGTTCACTTTTTATCCCTGTTTCCTTCTTGATACATTTAAACTTTCATTTGGTATTTTTTATATATCATTTTAAAATAATAAAAAAATGTTACCTTCAGAAAAGATATAACATTTTACTCCTTTGAATATCATATTATATAAAATAATCCATGAAATATAATTGTCTTATTACTATTTAAAAACAAATCTTGGATCAGCCTATAAATAATACGTTTCAATACATTTTTAGACTCCGTATAATGTCCGAGCTGTGGTTTTTATGTACCAAAACAGTTTTTCGGTGAAATATTAATAAACCTGGATCAATAAATATTTCAAATATTTCTTCAGTATTACAATTTATATCCATTTTATTTCGTAGTATATCCATTTTTTATTGCGTAGTTTAGGTTAAACTTTTAGATAAAATACGACTGATAAAAAACTTTAAAAAATTTAACAAAGCATGTTAAACGAAATTATTAAAATATTTTTTTAGTTTATACTCTCTTTTGCAAAAAATATTTTTTAAAATTATCAATTAGTTTTTTGCAGATAAAGTTATAAGAAAGTACTAAAAAAAATTGACTAAAATAAACAATTTTAAAAATAAATACTATCTCTTGACAGCTATAATTTACCTTTCTCTGGTTTCAATACATTATTAATCTCCCCCGATAACTTAGTTACGATGATATTTATAGTCTGTAAGAATACCTATTCCTATTGGTTAATTCTTACTTTAGCTTGAGAAAAAATTTACATATTTTCAATTTATAGCAGAATTATATTTGAAAATAAAAAATTATGACGTAATGAACTTAAAATATTATTTAAAATATTACTTTTAAATAAATTATTATTTTATTAAAACTATTTAAACATTTAAAATAACTTTTAAAATAACCTTAATAACTTATTCCATTTCTTAACCCTTAAACCGCTAATTAAATCATTGGTTGTATGAGATAAAAATCAAATCTTTTAATTGGCCAACTCACAAACTGAAGACAAAGCCTATTGTTAAAACATATTCGTCTATAATATTAAATTCAACTCAGATACGTTTATAAAAAGTATATAATTAATTTTTCAGGTCATGAAGAAAACGAAAGTTCTTTCAAAAATAAATTGCTATTTATTTATTCTAAGATATTCTATATCGGCAACATAAAAGTTATAATGTAAACAAAAAGATCGACTTTTACGTTATAGAAAAGTAAATATTTCTTTTTACTACATCTTCAATATATTTACTTAAATCTTCAATATTTTTCGAAAATAATTTTGTTTTTTTATTATTCTCTCTGAAAATTATGTTTAATTTCCATAAATATTATTTAATAATAATTTAAATCGTATTCGAAATGAAAATCTCAGCGTTTTTCTTTATTTTCTTTGATCAGGCAGTTTCTTTGTTCTTTCCAGCCAATCAGAATGTCTTTTTCGGCTGAGAGCATGCTAAGAACCAATCACAAATAATGTTCCTTCTTTGTTTAGGTTTAAAATGCGTTTTTTTTTATTTTTTACTTCTAAAATAAATCGGAAGATGTCACCATCGTACAGAACTTTTAAAAACGAATTAAATACGTATTTAACGAATTTTATCGTATAAAAACGAACTAAGTTAGAGTGATTTTAGGTGTCGACGAGGAGTCTCGTCGAGCGCGGGAAAAGGGTTAATATTCAATTTATCTATTTTTATTTAAATAAAATATTTAATTTTTATATTATAACTGTATTCGTCTTTATGATACTATTTAAAACATTACATCATTTAAATATGCAATAACGACAGTTAACTTAATGTTTAATACTATTTACTTTTATGATAGGCAATAATTCTATCCAATTCTATAATATAACTTTTAAAATATTTTAAACTTTGTTATTATTTCAAACAAGCATGTGTGTGATAGTATACATTAAAAATCACGTGATTAATAACTTTGACAGACGATTTTCAATCTATTTCTCTGCCCAGATTTATAAAATTGATACACTTATTATATTATATAAAATAATTATAAAAAATTTGGAAGAATAATTTAGAAAATATAGAAATAGATATAATTTTCACCATCATAAAGTTTATTTTAAAATATACTATATTAATTTTTGCTTATTAAATATGATTATAAATTTAAACACTGTATTTATTAACTTATCAGTTTTAAACTATTACAATCGAATTTATTAAATATACTTTTAATTATTTATAGCTGTGTTATTTAATATGGCCAGCTTTTACAACCATATGCAACAATATTTTAAGCTTTATATAAGTATTTTTAAATGATTTTATATACTACGTATTCTCTTTAGCTTCAGATTGTACTTTAAAGATATAATTGACTTAATATAATTAATGTATTAAAAGAACATATTCTAAATTTAAAATTTTTAGTAATTGACTTTTATGAATTATTACTGACCTATAGAAAAGGGCACAATATATATATGGATTAAATTAATAGAAACATGTGTTGGAAAATGGAGTTCTTTTTGTCAAATTACACTTAAAATATGTATGTTTTTTTTATCTAAAGGTTTTTTTTCCCTTGGAAAATAAGATGAGTAATAATCAGAATTTGATTTTAAATCCTACAGGTCAGCAATCACAATTTTGACAGGTTTCTATCCAAAATTAAAATTCAGGCATTTTGTTTTTGTTCTTTTCTTTTAAAATGGTTGATATTTGTATGGACATTATATAAGAATACTTCTGAAATGCATGGAGACAGATTGAATGCAAAATGTAGTTGTTTACATAGATATTCTTAAACAGAGCAATGTTTATAAGATAAAAATATCTGTTTAGTTTTTAGTTCAGCAAAAAATTTACACAGCTTTTATTCACCACTAGTCCTTGTTTAGCTAATACAGAAATGAGTTAGAAATATATATTTTTTACTTCATTCATTAAAATCCTGGTCAATCAAGTATTTTTATTAGATTTTACATTAATTAGTTCCATACAATAAAAAAATTCCAAACTTCTAATCTTTATTTTTTATATAATCAAAACCTGGAAATCTCATTCTTACATACAATACTAGTATATAACAATTTCTTAATGGTGTTATTTATGCAACTGTCTTCCAATTATAACTAAACTAAAATCATTCTTGTGTTAATTAAAGCATATAAAATAAAATTTAATTTCTTATCAAATTATAGACTTTACTTCATTATTTGATTATACTTTTTAAACATATTATTTGTTAAACATAATATTTATTACATGTATTACCTATTAAACATATTATTTATTGCATCTTATTCTAACATTATTTATATGAATTAATGTAATACTTGACTATTCATGAAATATCCACAGAAAAGATAGTTTTTTTTTTTAAAAATTAGATTTATTATTTCATAGCATGCTTTCAATATATTGAAAGAATACTAGGTAATAATAAATCTGAATTTTTTTAAAAAAACTATCTTTTCTGTGGATATTTTTATTAACAGCCATGCAGTAGCTCAGAAAAGAAATTATTTATAGTTGACTTATAAATGAATTAATGTATTAATATGTGAATCTGTATATACATGTGCACAAATGCAATTAATTCAATTTATTTCCCTCTAATAATGAGTGTCCACTTATTTTGTTTCACTCTCATCTCATTTCAACTCTTTAACTGTTATTATCAGTTTTATGCTCCTATAAGTTTTCCATCTTCCTCCAATACTATCTTACCCTTATAAACCATCTATTTCTATACAAGTTTCTATGCTTACTTTTTTCACTATGATCAAAACAAGTACTATGATATATTCTATTTCACTATGTACATGAGTATACTATCATAGTATATGAGGATGAAAATTAGGATGATATTAATTCCAATAGTCACACATAATCGATTAATACTTTAAAATATTAAAAAAAAATCTAATTAAGATGAATATAGTGATAAAATTTGTATTGATAATTATATAGCTTAATAGGCATTAATAAGTTAGTTACATAGTAACTATTTTCAAAACAATGTCAAGACAAGTAATATGTTATGGAAAATAATTTGTGATAAGTATTGCAAATATTCTTCTTCTCATACAAAATATTTAAATGAATATTCAAGTGCTATTGATAATTCAATATACTTAAAAAAGGAATAGACAAATAGAGAAAAAGTAAATGCAATGAAAAAAGATACAGAGAAGATACATCATAAGTTGACAATAACAACTCTGAGTTAATATAACATTAAATCTGAGATTATATATAATGGTAAAAAAGAAAGTTATCATTTAAGATAAGGTCATAGAATTTTAATGAAAAATTTGAATAAGTTTGACATTTGTAAAATAGTATATTATAGCAGGAATAGAAACTATTGAAATATATACAATATCAGCTTTATATATTTTTTTCCTGAATGTTGATGAATATGGCCATCTAGTACAATAATTAACTTTCTAAAATTTATAATATAAATATTTACTTACTAACTAAAAAAAAAAATATTGGTGTCAATGTTATGTATAATAGACAAATGTTTAAAAATACTGAATTTTTATACCTTAAAAAAATTTTTTTTAAAAGAAAAAATAAATAAAGCATTTAAAAAAAAAAAAAAACCTGAAATTTCAGAAATTCTTAAATAATATTGTGTTTGTTGCAAGTAATTAACAATATCCATTGTAAAATGTATATTTTATTTAAAAAAAAGTTATTAATGTTTCTAAAACATTACCATTTGTATGAAAATTCATTGAATTGCCAGTGATTGGAAAGCAGTTGCAAATTTTGTAATAAAATACTTTTTCTTTCTTTTTTCTACCTTTAAGGTTAAATATTGAGAAGTGACTTTAGAATTTACAATAAGCTAATTAAGTAGAAATGAAGTGTGAGTGGTGATCAATTAATCATGTTGTATTTATTTAAAATGTGATTTAGACAGACGCGTTTTATTTAATTATTTTAATTTATATGATATATACCTTTATATTAAAGAAGTTTAATATACGAAATTATGACTAGTTTCATTTTTCAGATTAACATAAAACAAAACAAAAAAAGAGTGTTGTGAAATAAAAAATAATTAATATCTAAAAATGGTTTATTTTAAATAAATCAATTATTGGAAAAAATATCATTTTATTTAACATAAAATTTGTTATATCATTCAATAACTTATATCATAAAACATTGGTTTGAGCCATTTTCTAATGCCATTAATGTTTGCCATTTTTACACCTGTATGTTCTGGATTAATTCCCAGCAGAATAAAGAAAAAACAGTTTGATCAAATGAATGGATCACATCATCCCGTCTTTTGGGTGCCAAAATAGTTTTCAAGAAAGTAACTTTATTAATAAATATTTAATCATAGCAATCTATTTGCAAAAAGCAAATATTCACTAATGTTTTTCATTCAAAGTAGCTAAAGTAAAATACTTGATAATCATCTATTTTCATCTATTTTAGTTCAGCTATCTTCTTTTATTTTATTTAGGTCATTTTATTGGATATCAAATTGCATTTCTTATTTGATCAGTTTACCACCATTACCACTTTTGTCTACAAAAAACCTATCACTTAGGTAAGTTTATAAGTTTATGAAAAAAAAATGAAAACTGCCATAATTGTTTTTTTTCCCCTTAGATTCAGTAAATGTTCTTATCTATCTCAAAATAGTTCACTTTTATGAAATGTTTTTATATTTTAATATCCAGTTTAGAGTTGCTATACTTCCTTGATTATCATATCTTTTTGCTATGTGATATGCCTTTTCTTATTATACTTTCTAACCTTTACAATTAAGTTACATATCTTGGCATAAATTTATTTCATTTTATTTCACTTTATTACTGCCAGCATTGATTTTCATACTTTTTTTTGATCACTTATTATTTTTGTTATATTTAACAATTCACAGTTTATATAACACAATTGTAAATCAAACCAGGTACATTTTTATTAAATGCTTTTATTTTAGAGCATAAGAGTATGCTTCATGTTTTCCTGAAGGTTTGTGATGAGGGTGTTTTAGTTGTATTTATATATTGAACTAGTTTGTTCAGAAACCAGCAATTTGGAAAAAAATATCTATATAAAACAAACTCTTATGAAGGATGGTTATTCATCAGCTGTTATTAAGAAAACTTTAAATAGATAACTAAAAGAACCATCAAAAGAAAAAACAATTATCGGTATTGTAGTATACCCATACATTCCAAAAATAGCAGACAAATTACAAAAAATCTGTAATCAGTATAACTAACATAAGAACAGCTTCCCAGAGCCATACCACACTGTGACACGTTCTAACATCTACAAAGCCTAAACTTGACATGCTGAAAAGAAAAAAACTGAATCTATGAAATACCATGTGATTGTGGAAGAATGTATATTGGTGAGACTAATCATCCCAATGAAAAGCACTTGCAAGAACACAAACTGATTATTAGAAGAGAAAACAGATGTGCCTAAGGCAGCAAATTATTTATGTATCAATGAACATATGTTCAATTGGAAAAATACAACAATATTGAATAAAAAAGAAAAGGTACAAAGAAAAAAAATTAAAGAAGCTGCTCACAGGACAATGGCAAACAACCCTATAAGTCAATCTAGTATGAGTATGTATAATGTATGAAAAATAGTAATCAACTTTGCTCTTAGAATCCAGGTTCAATTTCCATGCTAGTACTATCACTAGTTAGGCCAGCAACTCCTGAAGAAGAGGGGGAAATATCTCTTGAAATGTTGTGCACATATAGTAACCTGTGTGCTATTACTAATAGTTGAATGTATTTGGAATATTTAAATAAAGTTAATTTTTCTAAAGACATCCAATACTCAAATTAGATGGTGGAAATAGTCGAATATATAAATACAAGAATACACTTCCTTTAAATATAAAACTAAGCCTTCTAATATTTTTTTATTTGTACTTACTTAACCAAAATGAACTATTCTTAGTACACATAATTATTATTGCAGCTTACTTTCTGTTAATCAGAATTGTCTATGAAACAAAAAAAAGTTAAATATTAGTTTGCTAATATTTGTTTTCAAACTTTTTTCAAACTGTCTAAATACAGTTAGCTAAGCCTTGAGTACAACTCATCTATTGATGCTGACAAAATAACATAATTTGTCAATTAAATATGAGTTATATAATAAGCCTTAATATTGTAGCAAATGCTACCACATGTAAGAATAAAGAGAATAATAAATTCAGCTAATTACTTTCAAAACAATAGTTTAGAAATGAAAATAAAACAATAAATATTAAAAGGGAGTGATTGCATTTGTTTTAATTTCAAAACAGTATTAAAATAAAGAAAAAAAAGAGAAACAAATCAGAAAAAGTACTTTTATATTTCACTTTTAACTAAATGAGAATTATTATTACATTTTAAAAACGGTAACAATTAAGACTGATTGAATTTCTTTTTTATTAAGATAAGGTTTTATTTTGTTTAGAATAATATATAATATATGATTTTAAAAAAAATTATGAAATGTTATAATTGTACAAAATTATTATCTAATAGAAGTGAATCAGATTAATTTATTTATATATGGGACAATTAATCAGATTAAGTTCGTTTGTATTTCTTTAGATAATTAAAGACTAATAAAAAATCTAAAAAAATCAAGAAAAGTAAAAGTGAGGGAAAGGTCATTACAATTATTATTACGAGTTATGTATTCCTCAGTATCTCTTCACTCAGGCTTGTAGTTTGCACATTGAACTTGAAGATTTGATTCAGCAGCTAAGCTACAAATAAAAACCAGTGTCGTAGTTTTACTGATGACTCATTGCTTAGTCCAGAATGTGTGCCCATTTGTCTGGCCACTATGTAATTCCTAATGAATTATTAGTCAAAAGCCTTATATATGACTAAACTGCCTGAGAAAAAAAGATATTTACCAGAATGGACTCTATAATGTAAAAGGGAAAATGAAGTTAACAATAAGAACATTCAATATTAAGGTTAACAAATGACATACAATCACAGACTCTAATAAAAACTTTCAATATGTCATAAGGGTGATCACTTATTGATTTTTTCTTATATAATTAAAAATTACCATAATGTAATATTTTGGGTTTGTATTGCTGTAATAGTAAAGTCATACATGTTAGTATAAATTTAATCAGTTAATGAATAGTATTGCATAATAAACATTTTTTTTTGTTGTTATTTGTTAATTTAGCTTCCATACTCTTTTTTTTATAAATTCTCATCACTTGAAAATTAGTGAAATACTTAACATAAAGTACATAAATTGTTCATTTAATATACTGTTCATTTAAAAGATAAAGCAAACTATAATGGCCAGGGAGATAAAGTTTTATGTTTAAGCTAGTTGTGGCATAACTTAAGTAGCTAAAGGATATTCAAACTCCTCATGGATTTCCTGGTATTTAGGATAACATCCTGATTTAAAAAAGTATAAATTCATATTTATAGAGGATTTATATTTAGTAAACTAAGAATGGGTTTATGATCTGGAAAAATAGTCATAGTTTTTATTTATATGCATGATGCCTGGTCTGTCCACTAATATAATTTAAAATATTGATAAGTAAAATAAATTATATATCCCCTTTCTTCTATGTAACCATTAGTATGGGACTGTTACAATGTAGTCCAATTAACTATTTTTAAAAATTCTAAAATTGCTAAAAAAAAATTCAAAAAAATGAAATCTTACTAGGGCTTCTTTTATTGTAAAATTTTCAATGAAATGACGTATTGTGTATTTTCTGATAATTTCTATGTAGTTCATATCATCTGCTTTTAAATATTAATACATATATAATATTGTAAACAATGGCCAACTTTGGCCTTATCAGATATTAATAGGGAAATGCTAAATTTAATTTTTTCATATTTTTTTTAATAATAATGGATATTTGATTAATTTAAACATTTTATATAATAAATAATAATATAAAAATCCCCTCAAAACTTTTTTAATAATATGAATATTATTTTAATATGTTATAAATATTTGTAAAAGAGGGGGAAAATAATAAAATAAATATTTTTTTTCTCTCTCTTCAGTAATTAATTTTGGAAAATGTTTTTTCTTTCCAGTAAATTAGAGAAAGGTTTATTGAAAATTTTTAATTTAAACTTTTAGAAGATAATAATAGCAGATAAATAAATAAAGTTTTTAAAAAGAAAAAAAAGTCTCAATATTTTTGTTAAATTTGTTTTAATTAATTGGGTGGGGTTTTTTTCTGGTGTAAACGGTTTTAGAGATAAATCACCAGTCGTAATCCTTCTTAATATTAATCTTCTTAATATCAACATGTAATTTAATTGTTTGATAAATATTGTTTGGAGTATGACAATATCCCACATCTGTTTTAATGATTGAAGAAATACTTATAGAATCAAATCCCTTTTCATAATCTATAAATCCAAAGCATAATAGCAACTCATATTTAGTGGTCTATTCTATAACTTCTCTCAATACTAGATTATGATCCATTATACTAAACCCAATTTTAAATCCATATTGTCTTTTTGGTTGGTTAATATTCAAAGTTTGTTGTGGATGAGTTATAATTATTTTGCTAAAGATTTTATACAGAATTGATAAAAGACTGACAGATTTGTAATTTCTAATATCTTCTTTCCTACCATTCTTAAATGTCAATAATTCTATTGGATTCTTCCAATTATCTGGAATATCAATGATATTATTGCATCTGTTACATCTTTATCATTTAGACTTTTCATATATAACTTTGCCAACATCTGTTGCTCTTAAGATATTAATTATAATTCTATTTTTATAGGCTTTATCCTTCTTTAAAGATTTAATTACATGTATCACTTCTTTATTCAAAATGCTAGGCAATTCAAAATGTGTAATAATTATAGGAGATATGTTTCTTTTTTTATAATAATAATTTTTTATGGAACTTTTCTACACATTTCTTATTTCAGAAATAATTTTCTTTATAATACCAAGAGATTGTTTTGTACACTTGAGACTTACTGAGTATTCTTTTCTATCCCATTTTATTTGCCAATTCACAATTATATTTTCTTATAATATTATGAACTCATTTTCATATCATTTCACAAAACTATAGATAATGGTTTTTAACAAATTATTTTTAAAAATTTTCATATTCCCATTTTCTTTGTATAAATTTTACTTGTTTTTTTATACTAGCTATGTTTCTTGCAGTTTTTTTTATAGAGTATCAATCTTTTTACTGATTTTATTCAAGTCTGTATCAACTTCAACATTTGTTAATTTTTTACAAATTCTAATTTAAATTTATTGAAGTGATTCTGAAGATTAGGAATATCAACTGTTAACATTGTTTTTTTTTTTTTTCAATAATTTTCATCTTTAATTTGGCATTAACATATATTTTACATTTCACTAATATAATTTTGAAATAGATATTTTCTGTGAGTCAAAATATAATATGATTCCATGTTACTTTCATTTGAATGCTTACATTTTCATTTCCATTTGGCATATTTCTCATAGAAAGAACTCATTTTCTGCAACCTTTACAAGTCTGTGTATTCTATAAATTCTATCACCATAATCAAATTTACCCACAATACTTTCATCTTTCAATTGTTTATCAATTCTAGCATTGAAGTCTCCCATGAAAATATAAAATGTTTGATCTAATAAAAGGCATTTTGTACATGCATATAAAAATCTTTTACTTTTTCATTACAAAGAGCACTTGTTAGAATATAAATCTAAATTATTTATATTTGATATTTTTTATTATTTTGAATAACTAATCTTACCATCCTGTCTGATATACTATTAATCCCTACAGTATTATTTTTCCACTTTTTATTTACAATAAATCCATTCCATTTTTGTTTTCAATAATTGTGTATTTATGCATGTCCACTTTTTATATCAATTATCTTTTTCTTTTAATTTCACAAACTTTCACAATTCCCATTAAGCATTAGACAGTTTTTTTCACTTTGTACAATCTTCATTTATTTGAAAGTAACCTATAATTGTATATATCTATGCAAATGGTCATCACTGAATAGAAGCCCGGATCTCAAGTCAGTTAATTCTTAGCGTTCTCCCGACTTCAGCTGTCAACCATTGCTTTGACTAATAGTTTTACAGCCTCCTGGAAATAAGGCAAAATTTTGTTTTGACTTTCTTAATTGTAAATATTTATAGTAACTAAGAAAAAAAAACATCATGATATTTCTTGATCCTAAACAAAGGTAAAAATATAATAATCCTCTTATACTGGCTGATTCATGTTGGTAATCAGCCCATACATGTTCGTTTATTATATAAATAATATTATAGTAATAACAATTGCAACGACGCAAATGTATGGAACAGACATTAGACATTTTTTCTCGTTGTTGTTGTCTTAAAATCTCAAAAAGGAATCAAAGGTATTCTTTCAATTAATCAAATTCTTTTATGCAATCATGTGTGTCTATATAATGTCATCAACTACTGACATTTTTTTATTGCTTATTTAAATTTTTTTTATATATTAAAATAAAAAAGATAAAATTATAATTGCAGTATTTAATTAAATATTTTTGCATTTAAATGTTTTAAAATTGATTCAAAATTTAAAATTATAATTTTAATATTTAAATGCATTTTGCATTTTTTAAGTTTTGATGTTTTTTTTTTATTATTATTATAATTAAATATGTACGGAAATTAGAAATATAGTTCTATAACAATAACAGAATATAATATACAATGTGAGCTTTGCTATAAATGTTAAATGTCATACACATATATAAGTCAGTAATAGCAGTAGTAGTTGTAATGGTAGTAGTAGTAGTAGTAATAATACTTTTGTAATGGTAGTAGTAGTAGTAGTAATAATACTTTAAGCAATTGCAATAAATATCGATAGCAATTTTTTTTTATATTCTGTAAGAGTATGATAATTTTAGATATATATTTTTTTAAAGTGTCATAGCATCGGCCGGGACGTGAACCCGCAACCCGGGCAACTGCCTGCAAGTGCAAGGCAGTCGCGCTGACCTCTCGACCACCAATGCAAGACAGTTTTACACAATTTTTTACAAATTGCAATTGACGTATTGATGATAAATTATAATTAACAATTTAACTATAATTATGAATCTCTATTGCCCAAAAGCAAATTCACGACTAATACAAGAATTATTTGTATATTAGTAATAAATAAAAAGTTATTTAGATTTTAATTATTTCAGCTTTGTGAGACTGTAATAAATGAAAGTATAAACTATAAAGCTCTAATCAATTATTATAAAAAAAATGGATATAAAGTATTTATATATTTTTAAAGTTGATTTTTTTTTTTTTTTTTTTTGGCGATGAAATGAAGTGTATTTTAATGATTACATCATATTTTCAGCAAAGTATGTTAGAGAAATCTACAGATGCATTTTTTTCTATATAGTTTTGAATAAGCTTTATGCTACTCAACTATCATGCTATTTAATTATTAATCTATAAATAAATATGAACTGGCTATTTTAATTAAAGAGTAAAATAATATATAAAAAATACAAAAACCCTCTCATATCATTGTAGTACTAACTTATTAGGTATTATTGGGTGGGTTGGTGGGTCCTTTATGGTTAAACTTATTGAGGAAATTGGCAAATGAAAGGGCTTAAATGTTTCTATATTAGTATTCATCTGATTAAAAGAAAATTATTTTTATTAAATAAATTTTGAATTATATATGACTTTGTCAAAATATGGTCATAATGCAGTTACTGACATAATATTTTTTTGCATAATGTGATGTTGAATAATTAAATATTTTATAACTTTAAAGATTATACTTAAAATTATGTATATACAGTAATATGATTTAAGGCTAATTGTTTGTCTTATATAATCTAAATTGTATGTATATTCATTAGTTGTCTAAAATCAAACTATTGTTGGAATATTTACAATAGAATTAAAATTAATATAATTGTAAAATATACAAATTTGTAATATATATTCCATATTTAAATACTAAATTATCTTTTTATTTACAAAAACGTTATATAAGATTATATAACATATTTTTTTATATATGAAAATAATCCCAGTGCTAATGCTAAAGTGAAATAAATATCAAATATTTAATGACCCCACATGGTTAAAAAATCCAGCACCACACCCTATTGTGGAATATGAACGATTTCACAGAGGACGGTGCTGGATTTCTTAACTATGTGGGGTGATTTAATGTTTTATATATATATATAAATTATATATTTTTTCAATGCATATTTTAAATAGTAATATGGATTGTGGCCTTTGTGCCTGTAAATAACAAAGATATATCACTTTTTTTGTCATTTCATCAGAATTTATTTGAGTGATGCATGTGATGCTTGTAAATTGAAAGAGATATGAATATAGACATATGATACAAGTATGTATATGTCTTAAAAAATAAATGAAAGTTTAGACAAGGAAAAGCTCCATTAGAATTATTTACTTTTAGTTAAAGAAAAGGCTATATTTTTAAATAAAATACTGTAAAAACATTAATTAATGTGAATGTTGCATATACATGCATCTTTTTTTTAATTAGTTAAGTTAATTAAAAAAAGTAAAATACTTAAAATAAATTTTGTATATATTTAAGTGTAACAATATATAATACCTGAAAGCCATTAATTAACTGTGCTCTTAGGAAAAAGTATAAAAATCAAGAGGGAGAACTCAGTTGGTTAGAGAATTACCTTAAAATTCATTAATCAAAACTCTAAAAGTCCAAGTTCAATTTCCAAGCTAACACCATCATTGGTCAAACTATCAATATTTAAAGAAGATAAATCAATAATTTTACTCAAAATGTTTTGTATATGTTTAACACTTGAATGTAATTAAAAAATTTAAATAAAATTTTAAAAAATTCACATGACATTCAATATTTAATGCTAGATGATGGAAATAATCTGATATATAAGTATAAATAAAATGTCATCATCACAAACCTTCACACAAACATTAAGTATTTGTATGGACTTAATACTATATCAAACTTTAGACTATAAAAAATTACATCTAAAACTGGCCAAAGTAGAAAGTTAATTAACTCTCTCATCTAAATTTAAATCTAGAAAGATTTTTCCTAAGGGATTTCAATTAAAATCTTCAATTCACTCTCATAGGACTGATAAAATTATTCAGAGAGCAAGAGAGACCCTGTTAAGAGAAAGAATAAATAATGCTCAAACGTTTACCAAATATCAAACCTTACATCACATTGGTAATGTAAAAAATGTTTTCTAAAAAATAAACTTATCATGGCAGACTTCACAAGACTTTAATAAGTAATAATAAGATCATATTCTAAATGAGGATGGAAAAATAAACCATGTCAAAAAACCAACAACTTATACATCTATATGGCCATATTAGAAGTCATAATGTACCAAGAAAATCGTGTGTTAAAATTCTTAGTTCTAAATAATTATTAGATGTTAACGTTTCTTATCTCATTAAAGAATTACACTTTGCCATCATACCATTTAATGTCCTTTTATTAGATATAATGAGAGTCAGTTGAGATAGTCACTCAAAAATTGCCTTTAAAATACACAGCAGAATTATGCTCAAAAATAAAAATTATACTTAAGGACAACAAAAACAAAATCAAACATTTCTTGTAATGAGAGGAAAGTGATTAAATCTAGATGTATTGGTTAAAATTGTTTATAATAAAAAAAAATACAAAAGTTTCTCACAGCAGGTGAATACAAAAATGGTGGCAAAAAATTAATACTGAATATAAAAACAAAGTTATAAGCATTACTCAGAAAGCATCACAGGTTACTTCAGTGATTCAGAAAAAAATCAATTAACATTATATTTCAGCAAATTTCGTCATCTCTCTGATCTATCTAAAATCCACAAGGATTATGTTCCATTAAAACCTACTGTCAGTTCTAGAAAAAGACTTTGCTAAAACTTGTCAAGATTTCTTCTTATGTTTTTGGTCATTTGGCATACAAAACATAGTTATTTGTCAATGATTCTAAGCAGTTTAAGGAATTAATCAAGAACATAAAAATTGAAACAACTGGCATATTGGTAAGCTTTGATGTGATAAGTTTGTTCACAAATCTACCATATGGTGAAGCTTGTTTTTCATAAAAAAAAGATTAAATGATGATTAAAATTTATAAACCAGAACAGCTTTCTATTGCTGATCTAATGGAGATATTAACATTCTGAATAACAATATACTTTCAATACAACATGGAATTCTTTCAACAAAGTCAAGGAATGGCTATGAATTGACCACAGTTACATCTGACTAGTAATATTTTTGTAGAAGATACTGCATCATGTCTTCACTATGTTGATATATTTGTTGTATGGCGACATAATAAAGCACTCTTACAGACATTCTGATATACATCATCAACATATTTCCTTTAATAAATTCTCAATAGAGTCAGAAGAAGAACAAAATTTGGCATTTTTAGCTGTTTTTGTGATAAGACTCCCTCGTGGCAAAATCAAAAGTACAGTTTGCAGAAAATCCCCCCATGCAGGAAAATACTTAGCATATAATCCAATCACATTGCTATGCAATAGAGCAAATGATGTTTCTTCAGAAACCAGGGTTTGCTAAAAGAAAATATTTACATAAAACAAACTGTCATGAAGAGTAGTTATCCATTAGATGTTATTAAAAAAAATTATAAACAAAAAAAAAACATAAAAAAAAATACTTATTGATTCCATGGTGAATTCATATATACCTCAAATAAAAGGCAAGCTA
This sequence comes from Epiperipatus broadwayi, assembly GCA_028023455.1. Classification (NCBI taxonomy): domain Eukaryota; kingdom Metazoa; phylum Onychophora; class Udeonychophora; order Euonychophora; family Peripatidae; genus Epiperipatus; species Epiperipatus broadwayi. The sequence goes on from JAQFVV010012420.1 coordinate 6,498,290, forward strand.
AGAATAATCTGAAATCAATATAATATCAGAAGTTTTTCCATGCTATTCTAAACTACAAGGCATTACAAAGCCTAAACTTGAAATGTTGAAAACAAAACCTACATTTAATGAATTTTACTTGTGCAGTGTCAGATTGTAATTTTATTTGGTAAGTAATAACCCTTTATCACTTGTGTCATACTATAATATTAAATTGGTGGTCCCAAATGTAAGGATACTGTCATTCCAACCACAAGATAAAGACTTTGAGAAAATAAGAATGACCATCTTATTTTTGAACCTAAATGCACTTATATAGGCCAATCTCATGTGTCTCGGAAAAGAGCATGAATATATTAATCATTCACTTCACACCCCTTTCTTTTAATAATCTTATTAACACTTATGAAATATTTAAAATTTTTTAGTGTTAATATTAGTAGATGTTAAACTATGCAATGATCAATGAATTTTATTAGCACAATGTCAGATTGTAATTCTATTTAGGAGGTAATAATTCTTTGTCACTTGTGCTATACTATAATATTAAATCAACAATGTTAAACATGAGAATACTTCATTCCAGTCACAAAATAAATACTTTGAGAAAATAAGAATGGCCATCTTATTTTTGAATGTAAATGCAACCTTATTTAGGCCAATCTTAGTGTGGTGAAAGAGAGGAAGGATTATTAATTCTTAAACAGAAAAATTACATCTATAACATACCATATAAATGTGGAAGGGTGTATTTTGGTGAGACTATTTGTCCAATTGAAAATGATTGAAAAATCACAAAGTAATGATTACAAAAAACAAACAAACATGCGTCTAAAGTAGCATACCATGTCTGTACTAATGAAAATATGTTTGTTGAGAAAATACAAAAATGTGGGATAGAAAGGAAAAAGTACAAACAAGAAAATTTAAAGAAGCTGCTCACATGACAAAGCGAATAACACTCTAAGTCATTCTAGTGTTGCAATATAAAATATCCAAAAGCCACTAATTAACTTTCCTCTTTTTTAGAAAGGAAAAAGTACAAACAAGAAAATTTAAAGAAGCTGCTCACATGACAAAGCGAATAACACTCTAAGTCATTCTAGTGTTGCAATATAAAATATCCAAAAGCCACTAATTAACTTTCCTCTTAGGAAAAAGAATGAAATCAAAAAACCTTCATAGATAAATATATATAATTTCTACTGATGGTTACTTTTGGAAAAAATAGCTCTTTCAGTGTTACCTTAAAATTCAATATTCAAGAATCTACAAGTCCTGGTTTTATTCCCATCTTAAAAAGAAAGAAGAAGAATACCATTCAAAATGTTGTGTTATGTACTAAACTGTGTGCTATTACCAACAGATGAATGGAATTTAAAAATTTAAATAATGTTTAATTTTTTTTTCTAAAGCCATTTGATGTTATGACAGAAGTAGTTCAACATATAATTACAACTAAAATGCCATCATGACAAACCTATAGATAAACCCTTTGCAGTATAAGTTTATTTCTTATGCCTAATAATTTCCTATCCAATGCTGTGATATTGAAATTTCAGACTAGTTTTTAGTTTATGGTTTGCATCTGTAAAAATTTTGAATACAAACTTTATGAATTTCATTTCTCACTGATGAAAGCCATAAGGTTAGGAAACAGTCTGAAAATATAGATAGGATACCATTGGATAAGGTTTTATTAAATACTACTATATGACATTTATCGATTACTCCAATTTGCATTTAATGATAGAACTGAAGTAGAAGAAATAGATTTACTACACAAAGTTAGTGTGTAATCTGACAATCATTTTAGTGTTTGAAAATTTCTCTCTTAAATAATTCTTAATCTTAAGAAAAAACCAAAAATAATTTTATTTAAAAAATATGAGAATTAAATACTTTTCTTATTGTTTAATTAAGTAAAATTACTCTATAAAATGAAGGGTTAGATCAACTTGAAGATTTTTTTATTCATTCATTTAGACATTTAATATATAGGGTATATGAGCACAGACTTTTACCTGCCCCACCACTCTTCACATTATCTCATAACACTGATACACTTGAACGCACATATGTTGAAAAAATAAATAATCACCAATATACATATTTCATGCTAAACCAGCAATCATCAGTTGGTCCAGATTACCATCTCCACACATATATGCTATAAGTGCTCAGATATATATTAAGATAGCCAATTCTCATACTTTAATGGACAGGCTTCAATCTACTCCACACTCCAACTCTTCAACCGTCCATCCAACATTTAATGTAATATTTTTTCAGATTTTCTTTATATATATATAATCTTAAATTTTGGGAGGAAAGTATTTTCATCATTTTTTTTTTGAAAGCAGAAAAAGATTTTATCATAAAGTAATAAGTTGGAGAAAAAAGAGACAAAAAATTTTTTACAGTATAATATCTTTCTTTTTTATATGTTAGCATTTAATTTGTAATATGAAGGTAGCTAGAGCATTTATATTGAGAAGATTCCCTTAATAATGATTTCACGAATATTATTGAACCACTAGTCAAAGTATTGAAACTATTATTTAATTAAAGAAAAAATATATTTATCACAAATGTGTGTATTGAAACTTCTTAATTTACATCTACAACCATGATAATAGTGTACTATTTTAAGATTAGAGACCGGTGACTAAACAAGCTTGACAAAATAATTGCACTACTTCACAAGATTAAAGAACAATTAAATATCTAAAAGTACTCCATTGTAATTATAATATGTACAAAATGTTAAAAATATCCTACTAACACTAAATAAATAAATTTTTGAAACTAATATTGTACTTTTTTTTTTATTTCTTAGTATTAAACGTGTTATATTATTAGTTAAAACTATTTTCAATTAATTTCTATTCTTTTATATATATATGATAATCAAAACAAGTTATAAATTCCGTATCTTGCTTTAAGCTGGTGGCATTTTATGATCACTAGATGGAGCTTTACCAATAGCAAGCTTGTTAGGAACTATTGGTAAAGCTCCATCTAGTGATCATAAAATGCAAGCTTAAAGCAACTTACAAAATTTATAATTTGTTTTGATTATCATAAATGTACCTTTGAAGGTTTTTGCAATGATATATATTGCAAAGGCTTTTACTATATGGTGAAACTGAACTGATTTTAGACCCATATAGCTATCTAGTTTGTTAAGCTGTGTTTGAAGACATTATGTGTCTGATAAATTCATGCTTTCAAACTGATAGAAACATGTTTGATAAATGCTGACTTTAGAGTTGGGATTTAGATCTAGTTTCTAGTCTCCCAGCCCTTCACTAATGTGAGCCATAAGCTCGAAACCAGCTGGTCTGGAGGTGGGTGACAACGATAGAGATTTTGAATTCTATCTTTCTCGGCATTTATGTAAACAAAAGCTTGTTAGGAGCTATTGGTAAAGCTCCAGCTAGTAATCATATATATATATGTTTTCATCTTAATGTGAGATCATAAATCATAATTTTAAATGTCTTTGATTTACACTAGCTGGAAATTGGTAGCAATAATAGAGAAGAATTAATAATAATGCAGAGGATTTGAAATATTGTCTACATTATAATCCTATATTCTTGAAGATATTTATCACTATTAAGTAAAAAATTATTTTTAGCAGACCATCTTTCTTATCACCCATTTAGGGTTACAGTATATATCTTGAAATATAAACAGAATTCTTAACAGAGATTATAATAGAATAATTTTAAAAAAGATAGGATGCTCAGTTAATCATCTATAGTTTTGGGATGTTACTACAATCTTAATTAAAAGTCCAAATTAAGATAGTCCAGTGAGCCAGTCACAAGGCATATTATGCTTAATTAAGTATCACCCTCTAATTTAAATGACCATTCCCTTTATAATAAATTAATTTTATTAAAATATGTTTGGTTGCCTAAAAATATATTGATAGTAATAATTTGATTGTATGGTAGCATTTTTATTGTCTTAAAAGTTCACCAATCATTCTAATAATGGTGAAAGATTTCATTATTTTATAATTTATTATTAAAATATGTTGAAGTTTATGATATAACTGTGAAATAAAAATTTCATAATAAATTGCATTAAAAAGGTAGGTAGTAATTACTAACTACCAGCATAGATATTCAGTGTTTTCAATTGAAGGAAGTACTTTATTGCTTGGACATTTACATCAATTGTGAATTATTTAAAATATAAATCTTAATAGTGTTTACCAATTTCATGTTTTGATATCTTGGAAATTCTAATGATTTAATGAGCACGTAAATAATTTTATGGCTCATCTATATCAATCTATTCACTGAACAAACAAGTGTCAATTACATTAGCAAAATAATTCACAAGCTAGATTCTCAAAGTACCTCTTTTAATGAACTTATAAATAATGCTTTTTTTGTTATATCAATACTCATGTATTTTGTCAGATTTTGTTATGTAGTAATAAATCAAGCATCGATACTCAAAAAGACAAACTTTCTATTACTATGATGATTTTCGTTTTTATACTAATCAAGCTAACTTACAGTTTCAAATAATAATTTAATTGAAATTCACATAAATAATTTAACAAATTATCAAATATCAAATACTAAGAATATAAACCTATGCATGGAACAAGCAAGTCTGAATATGTTATTAAGATAATTCACAAACTACATACATGCTCAAAGAATTCATTTTTTAAAAATTAAACTTGTACATAATAATGTTCACCTTATATATATATATATATCAATGCCAATCTATTTTGTCAGATTTGTTACTATACAATAAACAAAAGGTCAGATAACAGTAATCATTTTTTATCTAACAAAATAAATTGGCATATTGTAATAAAATAGTGGCATTATTTACAAGTTCTTTTTTTATTAAAAATATTTTTAAGAATCTAGTTTATATTTTTAGCATTAGATATTTGATATGACATAAAATTATTTATGTACTCATTAAAATCATGAAAATTTATCTAAATTTAATATTTTTATATAAATAATAAACACCTCCATACTTCCCCATTCTTTTTAAATTCATATAAATAAAGATACAATAAAAGACAATTGACCCCCAAGATGCATTTCATGCTGAACCAGCACTCATATGAAATTGTAAACTGGCTTGATTAATATATATAATATACAAAAATCACGGTAAAAAAAAAAAAATAGCATTTTCGAGCATCAATGCTTGATATATTACTATTTAACATACATTGGCACTTATATATATATCATCATCATCATCATCAACCATTATCAATCCACTGCAGGATGAAGGTCTCTCCAAGTTTAATCCATCTTCTCCGATCTTTAGCTTCTCTTCTCCACAACACCCCTGCACATTTTCTTATTTCATCCATCCATCTCACATGTGGTCTCTTTCTGGGTCTTTTACAATCTCTTGGAATCCAGTTTAAAATTTCAATTGTCCATCTATTATCATCTCTTCTAGCAATATGTCCAGCCCAACTCCATTTCAATCTTTTAATTTTTTCAATAAGGTCAGTAACACATGTTTGTTGTCTTACCCATACATTGTGTTTTCGATCTCTTCTTGTTACTCCCAACATACATCTCTCCATACTCCTTTGAGTGGTCTAAAGTCTCTGTATTGCTCTTCTATTAAGTGTCTAAGTCTCAGATCCATAAGTAAGAACTGGTAAAACACATTTGCTAAAAACCATCCTTTTCAAACACATAGGCATATTTCCTTTTAGTATCAAGTTATTTCTACCAAAAGCACTCCAACCAAGTTTAATTCTATGATTAATTTCCTCCATTATGTTTCCATCTGTATTAATAATCTGACCAAGGTATTTGTAACTGTTAACTTCTTCTAATTCTTCATAATCAATCTTTATTTTCATATTTTGAGCAAATCGTTAAACATTACTTTAGTCTTTTTAACATTCATCTTTAGTCCTACTTTTCTACTTTCATCTGCTAACTCCTGCAACATTTCCTACAGCTCTGAAGCATTATTTGCAAAAACAACTACATCATCTGTGAAATCTAAATGACTTAAATACTCTCCATTTACTTTCACTCCTTTAGTTTCCCATTTTAATCCACAAAATACTTCTTGCAGCACTGCTGTAAAGAGTTTTGGAGATATGGAGTCACCTTGTCTTACACCTTTCTCAATGTTGATTTTTCCAGTATCATTATATAATCTAATTGTTGCTGTTGCATTTTTATAAATATTCTTTAAAATATGACAATATCCTGGATCTATACCTTGATGATCCAATGCTTTATTCACTGAAGAAATGTGTATAGAATCGAATGCCTTTTCATAATCTACAAATCCAAAACATAATGACAACTCATATTCGTTTGTCCTTTCTATGACTTCTCTCAATACCTGGATATGATCTATTGTACTAAAACCACTTTTAAATCCAGCTTGTTCTTTTGGTTGGTGGAAATCCAAAGTTCTCTGTAGACGAGTTGTAATTATCTTGGTAAAAATTTTATATAAAACTGATAAAAGGCTGATAGGTCTGTAATTTCTAATATCTTCCTTATCACCTTTTTTAAATATTAATATTATTACTGCATTCTTCCAATCTTCCGGTACATCTTTATCATTTAGACATTTGGTATATAACTTTGCTAAAATTGTTTCTATTTCTTCACCTGTTTCTTTTAATATATCAATTATAATTCCATCATTTCCTGGAGCCTTTCCTTTCTTCATACACTTAATTGCATGTCTCACTTCTTCATTTAAAATTCTGGGCAATTCGGAAGATGTAATAGATATAGGAGGTACTTGTTCTTTATTACTATATAATTCTTGATAAAAATCTTCTACCAATTTCAAGATGTCATCTCTCTTTTTAGTAATAATTCCATCTTTTTTTCTTATTGCAGATATAAATTTCCTACCAATACCAAAATGTTGTTTAACATTTTTGAGACTTTTATTTTCTTCTACAGCTTTCCTTGCTATTTCACAGTTATACTTTCTTATATCATTTTCAACTCTTTTCCGTACCATTTTACAAAATTCGAGATATTCAATCCTCTTTAATACATCATTTTTGTATATCTTCATATTCCTTCTTTTCTTCATAAATTCTCTAGTCTCAGTAGAAATTTTATTAGTCAATTGCTGCTTTTTTCTACCAGCTATGTTTGTTGCAGTTTTTAAAAGTGTATCAGTTATTTTCATATTAATTTCATTCAAATCTGAATCATGTTCAAAATCTCCTAACACTTGAAACCTATTTGTAAGTTCTAATTTAAATTCATTAGAATGTTTCTGAAGATTAGGAATATCAACTGCAAATATTGGTTTTCTTAATAATTTTTGTCTCTCTAGTTTTACATTAGCACTAACTTACACCTTACTAATCGATGATCACTTCCTGTGTTAAATTTATTAAGAACATTACAATCTTGAAATATGTATTTTCTGTTAGTCAAAATATAATCCAATTCTGCTGTACCTTCATTTGGATGCTTCCATGTCCATTTCCTTTTAACATTTTTCTCAAAAAATGAATTCATAATATAATTTTTTTCTTTTTCTGCAAACTCCACAAATCTATGTCCTCTCTCATTTCTATTACCATAACCAAAATTACCTACAGCAATTTCTTTTAAGAATCTAACTTGCATAATGTATTTGGTCTAGTTTATTCGTGAATAAGTTAACCTTCAAATAATACAATATATGTGAAATAAACTAGACACAATGTAAAATAAAATAGCCTTTTTATTAAATGCTTCACTGCAAGACAAAGATTATTCAAACAGATTTTCAAAAAGAAACAGTGAAGGATAAAACATTACTTATTAGGTTAGGAAATTTCCAGATGTTGATTATATCCTCTTCACCCCGTTTCAAACTCTAGGGAAAAATAAGTATGTACCCATTTACTGACTGACAATTGAATGGCTAGTTAAAACTATAAGTTGACGGAGTAAAGATATACGTAGATAAATCTTGGCAATACTTACGTCATGTTTAAAGAAGTTTTTAAAACGCTGATACCCGATGTTTCAAATTATATAGAAAAAACACCTTGCTTTTAACTAAAAAAAAAAAAAGCGTCAAACATTTTTCCGAACCTGATTTGAATTTCTGAAAGTGAGAATGTCAAGATAAAACATTAATTTTTCAACTACGTGGTCTTTTATTACAAAGTAAAAAAAAAAATTATATAAATAATAACGAATTGATATATAAGAGGAAAATCGTAATAATTAATAAAAATATATATTTTAAAAATATCTTTTATTTAAATTTTAAAATAATAAAGTCTATTTAAATAATTTTATATAAAAAACGTAACTAGGAAAAAAAGAAACTAAAGAGATCGTTTCAAATGTTTTTCCTATAATTGAAATGGATACGATCAGCTAGTGGCTATTTCCGCCATTCTCAACACTTACATAGGAAATGTAGTTAGTACTTGATTGCTTTTCTTTGAAATTGCTAGAAAATTACAAGGTTGAATAATTTTTACTTTGTTGAAATAAAAATAGTTATTAACTTCAAACTTTGACTTTAGAATATATTTTGTATAAAACAGACTGTTTTTATAAAATATCTTTATATTTATATATTTTATATATCTATTCATACGTATAATAAAATATTTTTATACAAGATTGAAAATTGTTCAGCACATTTTGTTTACTATATACTGCTTTATAATTTAGCCATAACTAAATGATTTTTTTACTATCTTGCACCATAATCTTAGTTTACAAATTATAGATCATTAGCTATGAACTTATCTTGCGTGGGAAATTGCAATTATTTAGCATGTTGATTTGTAACTTTTCTTAAAGGATAACATACTTCACCTCAGATTTATTTTTGTCATAGTACTCTTCATAAACAATGTTGACATTTGAAATATTAAGAGCATGCCATATTGCCCTCTTATGATCAAAGAAAACAATTATAACTTTAGATGATAATAAAAAGCATACAAGTTTATGTTGTTAAATCTGTAAATTCCCTTTGGCATTCACTTAATAGAAGAGCAATACAGAGACTTCAGACTACTCAAAGAAGTATGGAGAGATGCATGCTGGGAGTAACAAGAAGAGATCGAAAACGCAATGTATGGGTAAGAGAACAAACAAGTGTTACTGACCTCATTGAAAAAATTAAAAGATTGAGGTGGAGTTGGGCTGGATATGTTGCTAAAAGAGATGATAATAGATGGGCAATTGTAGTCTTAAACTGAATTCCAAGAGATTGTAAAAGACCCAGAAAGACACCACATGTGAGATGGATGGATGAGATGAGAAAGTGTGCAGGAGTGATGTGGAGAAGAGAAGCTAAAGATCAGATAAGATGGATTGAACTTGGAGAGACTTTCATCCTGCAGTGGATTGATAATTGTTGATGATGATGATATCTACAAGATTGGACAAATGTATGAAATTGTATAGAACATCAAAGATAATCCCAAATCATAATTCAGTATTCTTTGGTAACTATAAGATAAAAGGTAATGATTTTAATACTTTAGAATTTTGTATCATTGTGACATAATCTATTTATATTAATAAGTTCTGCAAAATATTTGCCAAAATCCTAGGTTTACACTGAAAAAAAAAAACAGGTAAAGACTTTTATCTGTTTTATTGTAATGTTATTCTGGGTGGCAACATTTAAATAGATACTAGTCTGTGTATATTTAGAAAAGTACTAATATAAAATATGACTTTTTTCTAAAAATATTTAACCATTCAACTAGATGATGGAAGCAGTCTAACAAATAAGTAAAATGCAACCCTGACAAACCTTCAGACATTCACATATATTGTAACTGATTATCCCCTTTTACCATTTATACTTGATTAGACTTAAGTTATTTTTATAAAATATTTTTCTTTGTATTATTATATTTATTACTGACAAGATTTATTCATGAACGAAACCATTTAATTGACCGAGATGGATTTATAGTAGCCATAAACCTGAAGGCAAATTATTTTAAAACTTCATCTCCCAAAGAACAAAATTAAAAAATAGACCTAATGATATATATATATGTAAATAGATACTCGGCCTTAGTTTCTCATAATTGCTAATTAACTTTTCCTTAACAATATATTTATGGACATCGGCCTTTTCCGACTCCAAGCGCAAATCTTATGCTTGCATAAGAATTATATTGAAAGAGTTGAGGGATGTAATCATAACGTGTTAACAAATGCCCAGCCACTAGCTAGCTCACTCAGGATGGGTAGTACTTGGACTGAGAGAGACGTGTATTTTAAGGTAGTACTAATCAAATCATTTAAATTATTCAATAACTAAAAGCATACATACATTTTAAAACTAAATAAATATGAAATAAAAATTTATAACTAATAGTGCTCAAATATTTAATGAATATAATAGCATATATATTTTTCTACAGGCAAAATGGTTAATTATTACAAATATTAAATAGTTGTCAAGCGTTGTTAGCCGAGAGGTCATCGTAGCCGCCTTGCAAGTAAATAATTGGTTGCAGACGGTTGTGGGTTCGCCTCCCGGCCGATGCTATGACATATGAAAGAAAAAAAATATTAAATAGTTTATCTTTAATATTATTAGTATGATTTAATATAAAGAAATTACATTCTCTAAATATAATAGAGAATGTGCATGATTGTAAGTTTGGAATACGTACATCTTATCTTTGGATCCCCGGGGAAATTAGATTATTCAGATTCATAAAGAAAGTAAGCTTACTCGGGAAACATTATGGCCACCGAAAATGTTCAGAAAGAATGTTTTTGCCTTTTAAAATTTCCGATGGCACGATGATGAATCAGGATATTTGCCAAGGCGCAGGTGGACAGACGTGAATTTTTCAGCTTTGGGCGGTTACATGATCGTGTAGAAGCTTTTTTGTTTCTTCATGGAACGGTGAGACAAAAGCCCAGCATGTTTAGGACTTTACCCAAACATATTCATGTTAGTTGGCAAATCTATATTTTCTTCCAAAATCATCAGTTAAAAATCTCCAATATCAATTTATATTATATGACAGCGAAAATATCAACATAAAAATTAAATCCGGTCTTGCAGGTCTTCTGATTTTTTTATTTTATTTACACCTTTTATTTTTCTAAAAAGTTCTATTCTCCTCAAAATGTTCGATATTTTAAATCTTATCCTGTGGGATGTTAGGTCCGGCTTTTTTTGTCTTTTTTATATAATTAAATATATAATTTTTGATCTTTTGTCTTTTTTTTTTTTTTTTACAAAGAAACCTTTCAGCAAGTTTTTTTTCTATCTTAAAATGTTTCGTTAGATACCTTTACATAAAAATAACTTTAAATAATACCTAAAGTAAAAAAAAAAAACATTCCATAGATAAAATCTGTTTTGATTTTTCTTCATTTACATTTTTTTTTTATATTAAAAATAAAATAATATTAGACACCAAAAATTACTAAGTATTATGTGCTGACATCGTGCTTAATAAGAATTAATATTTATACCTTTGATTATATAATAACATATATATACACATACTCCATTAAAGAAATGAGCACAAAAACCCCATTAAGCCAGTTTTAGTTACTTTCTTTAATCATTTTGACTTAATCAAATATATACATTAAAATATTTGCCTAATTACCACATCTACATATGTGTGGCTACCTAGAATCTCTTTAACTTGTAACAGGGTTCAAACCTGGTTCCTATTACAATATATATATATATTGAAATTTTAGCATTATTGATGTTAACAAAAATCTGTAATTTTTAAATATATTATAATGCAAATATATATATACAACAATATTTTATTATATATTTATAAACATAGATAGATAGTTAAATAGATAGTAGATAGACAGATAGATAGTTCAAATTACAGAAGAAATTAATGTTTCACTTATAAACCAAACATACTACTTAGTGTCATATATATAATTTACAAGTAGAGAAGAAAATGAATCCACTTTCTGTTTGCCATCTATGTTAATAAAATAAATCATAAATTTAAACAATGATAAATCTAAAGTTGAAATTTAAAATTATGATTATAAATCTAGATAGAAAATTAAAGATTAATTTGTTATGTAGTTTGTTGTACATACCAGTTTAACTTTAATAAGTTTGGTATCTGCTATGCAGAGGATTCTGGTATCTTGCAAGATTATTAAGAGAATTACTAATAATTCTGTCTTATAGATGGAAATTTAAATGTGAGTAACAATTGGATAGTTTAAAATTTGACTAAAAAATATAGTATTGTTCTTAATTATGATGTGTTATGTATTTGCTTGCATGTGTTTTCTATTTAGTTCTGAATGTGCTCATTTTTTTTAGACATGTTATCCAATGGACTCTGTTTGCTTTGTTTTATTCCTTATTTTGTTTCAGTAAATATTCTCAAACATTTACATTAATTATCACAGTAAATTCATAATTGCCATTACTATTGAGGATTTTGTCCTCTCTTCAACATTCATTTTTAAAATAATATTATTTACTTATTTTTTTAATAACATAGATTCTAAGGCTTCTATTTCTTCTACCTTTTAGATTTTAATTAGTTCCAATTTCTCAATTGGCTTTGCTTTAACTCTAGTGATCATGTAATTTTTCTACTTCATTTACTTATTTATTTGTGCATCCCTCACTATATATACCACATCTTGAATGATCACTGCTCTTTTTTCATTTTAGCCAATCTTATTCTAATTTTATTTTATATAAGGCTGCCCAATCTGACTTATAATTTACCCTATCCAATTGTTTCCCATTTCTTTATGCTCTTCATGTCCGTGTAACTTATTTCTCACTTTTTTTATATTTTTTTATGCACTTATAACATTTTTAATTTTACATTCTTATGGTATTAATCCTCACGTTTAGTTCATTTTTATAGCAAGAGTTCAAAGACATGATCTTGATCAATCTTCAAACTGAATCATCATTTGTAATGGGAATAGGGAATGTTTATTTATTGGCACATGAGGTGGAATAAATTTTTAGTCAATATATAAAATGACCTGTTACTGATTATCATTGACCTATCTCACTTTTGACTTTAAGTAAAATTATAGTAATACTCAAACTACCAGATGATTTTTAAATTGAGCATTCTGTCTTGAATCATTCTATAAAAACCTCCTTTCAGAATGCTGGTTATATATTAAGATAGACCATCTTCTTTTATATGATTTGGAAGAAGGATAATATGTTAAAGGTTGTTTGTCATTTGTAATGAACTTTTGATAAAGGTTATTATTGTATTTAAAATCTGAATTTTTAAATTACATTTTTTTTCTTATTATTCGTTTGGTGGTCTAGCTAGCATAAAGCATAAACATACAAGATAATGATCTCATATACTGAAATATTTTTAGCTAATTAATTGCATAACTTGGGAATTTTATTAATAACAAGAAATTGTCAAGCGTTGGTGGCCTAGTGGTTAGCGTAGCTGCCTTCCAAGCAGCTGGCCCGGGTTTGCTTCCCAGTCAACGCATTTGACATATGAAAAAAAACAAACAAGAAATTAAAGAAATTGATATAATCATGGTTATATATATATATTCATCTTTCAAACCAAGATGTTTTAAGCAAATCCCTATAATCATAAATGAGGCACAAGAAGATACAGCCAGCCTTTTCTTGTTAATTATTGTTTTATGCTGGATTAACAATATTATAAAACATTTATTGTACAGGACACATGAATCTTAATTACGAATATTATATATATATTATGTGTGTGTATGTACATTAGAAAGTTTGAATATGTACATTATTCATATATACATATCTTTTAATTAGAAATAGTTCTAACTTTCTACATTTTTAAAATAATGTATCATCATCCATGGAATCTTGGCATATAGTACAAACGCTTTGGATTGACTGACCCCCCCCCCCCATTGTTTTTGCAGTGTAAGTGTAACCTACAAAAAAGGTACTATAATGAAGAGACTTTTTTTTTTTTAAATTTATTATCATAATATAAAATTGCCTCCTGTTGCAGAAATTATTAAGCATTTGGAAGTATCAAAGTGTAAGAAACAGAAAAAAAAAAGAAATTAAATTTATAAATGAACAAATAATTCATTTATTTAATTATAAATTAAATATTAAGGTTCTATATGTGAGGGGTCAGAGTGACTTAAAGTCAACACGGGTATGACAGTATTATCAACAACTTTGAGTGTTCTATCCTCGAATTTTCAATGATATGATTGGCTGAAGAGTTTGAGGGTGGAAAATATTCAAGTTTATTCATTAAAGTTTGAAGATTTAGTCCACTAGAGGGAGACAAAGACTCCAGTTGACTCTATTCCTGGTTTCCCATTTTAGTTCCATTTTTCCTAGTTTAGGGAATTAGATGTTCTAAAATTATTCCTATTTAAAAGGGCAGCTTCTTAGCTCTCTTTTCAGATATAAATTATGTCTCCAGATGATCACAAGTAAAAATAATTACAACTTTTCTTTAAAACGCTATGAAAATTATAAGGCAGCCATTAAAAACACTAAAATTTCTATAAAGATTTTTTTTCTCTTGAAGAAAGTTTATGTTTTATTCAACTTTGCTGACTGAATGAGGGAATCTGGTTGTTGGGAGGGTCCCTGGGGGACTAATTCCCAACTCTAAAGAAGAAGAAAGCTGGGATGAGAGTGTTGTGGGGATCGTTATCAATGCTGATTGTCTCATTCATTAAAAAAAAATGATGTTATTCAGTGCGGTTTTAGTGTTCTTGTTGCTTATTAGAGATTTTGCTTAATAAACAAACAGTTTGGGTCTTCCAATTGGGAGGGGTGCTTGTGGCCTAAATTCTAGTTTCTTTTTGGGGGAAGTTGGGAGGAGGGCACTGTGCGATTGTTATAAACATTGAATTTCTCATTCACAAGTAAAGAATTATAGCGTTATTAATTGCGGTTCTAGCGCTGTTGTTTCAGACCTGAGTATTTTTCATCTCCATATATTTTTTCTCTCAAAATGCTATTCATTTTTGAATTCTAGACTTTATAAATCATCTCTAACTGTAGCATTTGATTATAGCCAACAGTAATCATATCATGGATAAAGGCAGCAAAATATTACAGTCAAAACTCAATCAGTCATTTTGACTTCTACATTACACTATATAAATCAACAGTTGCTTTCTAAAATCTTGAATTGACTTTCAAATCCCATTCATATTTGAATTCTGGAATTGATAATCAGCTCATGGATCAATGCAACAAAAACAATACTTTCTAATCACAATTTGTCATTTTAATTTCTTCATTGCACTATGTAAATTAAAAGTTGCAGCACTGATCTTTAATTTGATCATTGTACAGCATATAATATAAGTGTGTGTTTATAAGGTTGTTAATTGCACTTTTGCCGCTGTTGTTTCAAACTGAGTATTTTTCATTTTCATATTTTTTTTTCTCAAAAGACTTTATAAATCATCTTTAATTGTAGCACTTGATTATCACCAACAGTAAATCATATCATGGATAAAGGCAGCAAAATATTATGGTCAAAATTCAATCAATCATTTTAACTTCTACATTACACTATATAAATCAACAGTTGCTTTCTAGAACTTTGTATGACTTTTGAATGCCATTCATATTTGAATTCTGGAATTGATAAATCATCCTGAATTATAACATTAGATTACTATCAACAGTTAATCAGTTCATGGATTAATGCAACCAAAACCATATTGTCTAATTGCACTTTGTCATTTTAAGTTCTACATTACCTATGTAAATTAACAGTTGCCTTGCTGATCTTTGAATTTATGGTTACATAGCAGATAATATAAGGGTTTATTTCCTAATATATATATTAAAGTTCTTGATAAAAGTTCTGGTGATTTTCACTGTGATTTATGTTGGGATTGGGGTGGGTGTTTCACTCATCCTTCCTGCCAAGGTGGGTGAGTCTTGTGGTTGGGAGGGTTCCAGGGCCTTGGGTTGTGAATGCTTTGGGGATTGTTACTGGCATTGACTTTCTCATTTCCGTGGGGAATGATGTGTTTTATTGCCATCTGGTTTCTGTATTTTGTGATGTGAATCAACGGTTACTTTATAACACTGGAATTCTATCAATAGCTATCCATCTTACAAATGAATGTTTTTAGATTTCACTGGATAAATTATGGAAAAATTTAACTTGTCAATTGGTTTTCTGTAAAAGACTTTGCAAATCAACAGTTACTATGTAGAACTGTGGAGTATTCTTTAAATTGAACATAATGAATGCCAACCATTGAAAACTTAGAGATTGCTGCTGTGATTTTACCTTTTGTTTAAAACCAGTGTTTGACTCATCTTTGTTGCCTGGATGGGGGAATCTGGTGGTTGGGAGGGTCCTTGGAGCTTAAGTTCTAGTTTATCAGGCCAGCTGGGATGAGAGGGTGAGGGGGATCATTACTGGCATAGATTTTCTCATTTGTGAGATGATGGGGAAGATATTATTCATGGTGGTTGGAATTTTGTATTTCACTGTGTAAACCAACAATTATCTTGGATTGGGACCACAGTTTCATTGATCTTTGCTGTTTAGATGGGAGAATCTGAGGATTGGGGGTCTCTGGGGACTAAATCCTAGCACTGTGGTGGATGAGGGTATGAGGAGATTGTTTCAGGCATTGTTTTTCTCCTTTTGTGGATGGGAGGGGGGATAGTGTGTCCATTGCAGTTTCAATTTCTTATTTATAGTATGTGAATCAACATTTACCGAGCAAACTGACAAATTAAACTTTGTATAGCACATGATATAATCATGTAAACTCGAAGATTTGTAACAAGATAATAAACATCATTAAACTTTTTTCTTCTTTAAATACCATTTAATGTATCCTATTTTTAACATTATCATATGATTTATGACCAAATTACAGAATAAAATTTCCTATATTTTATAATAAAAAAAAAGTTTGAAGATTTTCTATCTTAATATAAACTGTGCACTGAATGTATATATGTGTGGGAGATGATGATCTGGACCAACTGAAGAAGTCTGGCTAAGCATAAAATATGTATATTGGAGATAAAGCTGGGTTGGTTAAGCATGAAATATGTATATTGAATATCATTTACCCTTTTCACGTGTATGTATGTGATCGTGTGTATAAGATAGAGTGAATAACTGTGAGAACATGAAAATGTGAGTTCAAGTTCTTCTAATTTAATTACAAATTTTATATATATATAATTATCAAAAACAATACAGTAATTAATACAAATTTTATTAAACGCCCATTATTACATTAAGTAATAATTTACTAAGGCTGTAACCTTAGAAATAAGCATCTGAAAAATACGAAGGTAGGGACCTCTCTTTTCTTCATAGCGTAAGCTTGTGTTTTAAGACTTATAGAGATCCCTACCTTCGTATTTTTCAGACGCTTATTTCTAAGGTTACAGCCTTAGTAAATTATTACATAATTAATACAGTAAAAAATATTTTAAAAAACAAATATATACCACAATTTAATAGAAGTACTTTCAACTATCTATGTAGTCATTATCAATTAGATTCAAATTGTATTACAAAAAAAAACATTACAAATGTAAACAAAAAGAAATATATCATACATCAATTTTCCCACAATTCATTAATTTTTATATTGGCAGCCTAATGTTGGTTTTCACCATTTATTAACATAGCTTCTTTAATTTTGCATTTATTACTATTTCTTTCAATACACAAAATCTTAACTTTATTAAAATCAAAATCAAAACCATAATTACATGTTACATTATGATAAAAAAATACTGACGGTGATATGTCATCATTTCTAACATTCTCTTGTCTTGATTTTTGTACTCGTTTATATAACAACAAATGTTCCTTTGATCTTTTCTCCAATGTACATCGAGATTCACCTATATATGCCTTTCCACAAACACACAGCCATTTATATATTGCACAACTTGGATTTAAAATACTACATCTATTTTTTGAATTATTCATCTATTTAAATTAGGAGTAGTATGAAATGTGACTCGACATATATTTTTATATATTGTTTTATATTAATTATATTTATAAAGTGCATACTCATTACTTAAAGTAATATTTATTAAGGCTATAACCTTAAGACTAAACGACTGAAAAAATGACAGTAGGGACCTCTGCAAATCTTTAACACAAGATTTATTTAAAAAATGTTCAGTCACATTGATGTTTATTTACTATATAAATATTATTAATAAATTTTAACTTTATTCAGCATAGATTTTGGATTATTTTATTAATAGACCTTAATTAACCTTTTCTTATTTTTATACTATAACAGATTTGGCATCCAAAGTTTGAATATGTAACAGAATCTCTTTCTTTTGTTAATTTTTATACTGGAACAATATATGTATATAGAAATATTCTTGGACAGATTTAAATTTACAATCACAGAATATTCAGTTATTTCTAATGGAAGTTTTTTCTTTGTCAATATTTTTATGTTACATGTAAAAAATAATTTGTAGAAAAGAAAAATCAAAATGGCATATGTTATATGACACATAATTTATTGAACAAAAATATAATTGTGGTAATATGCATAAATTATGGAAAGTTGTCCAATTATGTAAGAATTTTAATATTATGTGACATTAATGATTTTTTAAAAATTATTTTAACTTTAAAATGGAACTTAAGATAGCAGACATGCCATAAGCTAGCTATATCTATTATTTATTATTATATATTGTTCTTCTGAATATTGTAAAGTTTATTCCATTGTTTTTGTTTATATATATTCACATAATTTTAATAATTTTTTATCAGTTGAAATTGTTTCAATATTTTTAAATATGTGAAAACTTCTATTATTTTTATTTTAGAAAAAAAATCATGGTCAAATGATAATAGATAGTGACCAATGAAAATTATATTTTGTAAATACCTATTACATTAAAAAAAAAGACTAAGAACAGCATTATATATATATTATAATTTTGTCCATAAGTATCAAAAAAAAAGCAAAAGCATTTAATACAATTTTCATTGGTCACCATCTATTATCTTCTGACTGTGATGATTTATATTATTGTTAAATTTTTCTTATTACTTTAATAAATGTTTATAAAATTCTTTATTAGATAATATTTACAAGAATTTAACCACATATCATAGATTTTAAAAAATTAGAAAACTGAACAATATTTTTAAATGTATAAGTATAGGCAGTTCTCTTTTTTTACTCTACACTATTTATTGGAAGCATGAGTAAGTAATGTTTCTCAGATAGTAATGCAATTTAATCTTCATCCCCAGATGAGTTATTGACTTTATTAATAAAAATTCAATCCAATAATTATATGTTTTAGTAATTCATTTCTATTCCATGGCATATATTTATTGACATGATATAGGTTTTTTAAATCTATACCAATAGGATAACTTGAATTCAAGATCTTAGTGGTCTTTTTTAAGTTTCAACTATTATCTTAATGCTTAATTTTAGCAAGAGAAGCCTCTACAAATCATAACGCAAGATCCGACTTTATAAAGATAAGAGGACCCCTCTTATCTCTAACCTATTTTTCATAATTATATAGGCAAATCTAAAGCATTTTGATTTGGGAGCATGAAGCTAATAAATTCTTATCTTTATAAAGTCGAATCTTGCGTTATGATTTGTGGAGGTCTCTCTTGTTAAATTAAGCACTCAAGGCACATGTACTAAGGTTTTAGCCTTATATAAATATTATGTGCTGACATTGTGCTTAATAAAAATTAATATTTATTGCCTTAATGGTAAAAAAAAGAGTTCAAAGGGGCTTCCAGATACATAATATTGATAACAGCTTTGAGATCTACGATTCTATTTATAAAGGAAAAGTCAAAATCTATTTGATGGAGAGATTTAAATTACATCATACTGTAGTAATCACTGATTATTCAGGCTTACCATAAAAGGTTCTAGAATATATAAAGTACAAATTTCACTATTATGTTCTATTTTCAAAATTTAGTGTAGCATACAGATAGAAAGAAGCTTTTTATGTAAGATGAAAGTTAAAGAAGTTAGCAAAAACATTAAACAAAGAACAACAAATAATTTCATCAAGAAGTACTTCATACTACCATAATTGCCAAAATTTATTATATTGATATAAGATTTCAAATAACACTTTTGTTTAATCTTGAATACATATAATATTAAAAATAAAAATAAAATTAAAAAAAATCAAAGTATAGTAAATAAATTAAAATTCTGAATTGATAAGTGTTTATTTTATTTTTTAGTTGTTATTTTATATAATAATAAAATATTGTGTAAATGCACTAATAATCATGGCTTTTATCTTTTCTCAAATAGCAAATGAATAAGATGAAAAGTCAAAAACTTTATCACTAGCTTTCTTAAATACATTTCCATTCTTACCAATAAAAGACATTAGAAGAGTGAGATATAAAAGTTAAATTATTAAGAATCTGATATAAATCTTATCACAAAAGTCAATATATACACAATAATAAATGTGCAAATTTCAAAATAAGAAATTGTTTTTCTGGATGGTATGTGTATAATAAAACAAAAATAAATGAAAACAGCATATCACTTTAAATATAAACTACACAAATACCATTCAGATAACATGTTCACTCAGTTTTTAAATGTGCCCTATCTGATGATAAAAGTTGTATTTGAAATTCATATGTAGACATAGATGAATGACTTTATTTTTGATTGGATGTTGGCTTACAATAATATAAATTTACATTTGATAAAAAGTATAGTAAAGTTTATTTCTTATAATTTATATTTATTCCAATGAGTAAAATAATTATTTGTTCATATGAGGTTATAAATAAGGAAAAACTGTCTCTTTTCTGAATGATGTGTGTTTGATATTACAAAAGTGACTGAAAATAGCATTACATATACATATATTACAATTTGATCCACAAATGTCAAACCTTGACATTACAACTAAACTCTATATACATTCTATGAATTATTTTACACATTAAATTTGAAAAGTTCACTTTTTTAAATATACAAATAACATTTGTGATGATAGTTCTGAGATGTGACAGACATGTAAACCTTTTAATAGTCTGATTTTTTAACTAGATAATGGCTTACAATGTTGCATATTTAAAATTACTTAAAAGTGCAATAAACAGTTTAGCTTGACTAGATATGAAAATAAAATAAAAATATAATGGACATATATGTTCAATAGATAATACAATTAATAGTTGGTATTATTATTTGATATTTACATTGGATATTTATGAAAATTTTCAGAAACCATAGTACTTTAAAAACATGAAAGGTAGGTGAAATAAAAACTATATTGTTGAATTATTATTATATGAACTTTTTTAATCCAAAAAACTTCATTAATCTAAAATAAATAAAAAATGAAAAATTTTAGACAGACATTGTTCAATTCAAATTTTATCTAAAACAAATATTTATTTTAACCAGGTGGTTGTATTAAATCAAATAAAAATTTAGTTTAACATGAATATTTTATAAAGTGGCAGGTAAATTTAATCAAATGATATCTCTTTCTATTATTATTGAAATAATTAATCATAATAACCTGTAATACAAAATGTATAAATAAAATGTGGTAGATCAAATCATTAATTTTAGAGAGCATGTTTAAAATCATTTTTTATTTTATAATGTGAAAGCATATATACCAGGAAAGGGTTATATAAATTTTTGGGTTTAAAGCTATTAATTATGATTGTGATCGGATGTAAAAAATTAAAATTTTGTAAATACTAAAAAAATATTTGTTTTCAATTATTGATATTAAATCAAAAGAGATTATACATTGCAATATAAATTACAAGATTTGTTATCTTTGAGACATAATTTATACATTTGCTGTAAATCGTTTTTATTATAGATTTTGAATAACATATTTTATGATTTGATTTTAAGCTCAGAACTATAAGTACTTGAGAAACTAAGATAACCAGATTTTTTTTAAAGCTTTGGGTAATTTAGTTTATTTTTGGTAATCTCTTAAATTATCATATTTAATTTGTTGTATGAGCCGTATATATATATATACTGCAATGGTATGATAAAAATGGTAACATGGAGAGATGGGAACATATCCTCCTCAAATAATCAAAAGAAATAAATATAAAAAATATATTGAAGAATAAGAGCATCAGAAAATAAAACTATAAGTAGTTATAATAATAGTGACTTGTAAACTATAAATTACTCAGCATTACACATAAACAATTAACAATCAACATATCATCTCTTGTGACTGGATCTAAAAGAGGTACATTATAAAGAAGTTAATAATATAACCATTTAGAGCAAAATATATCACAATCATCTGGATGCACATCTTTAAATCCTTATCAATTAATCATAAAAATAATATTGGGATTCTAAAACATGCTGATCCTCATGAAGGTTGGGCCATAAGGTGCATAAGTGTATAGGTCAATTATAAAAATAAAATGCACTAAATGAACTTTTAATGATGTGTTTGCACCTTCAAAGAACTATTTGGTTGGGCAAACACAAATATAACCCCTCACATATGCATAAATCAATTATTATTATTATTCTAGAACTGACTCAATATCATAGAAATTTAGGGACTGTGACTGTGAACAAAAAAAAAATAAATATAAGTTTAGTCTGATTTAATTTGGAATAGTTTTACAAGGATAATTTTAAAATTCCTAAAGCCTTATGCTATTATAAAATCAAGTCACATACACTGCCAATTCATAGAACAAATAGCTGAAGAAATAAAGAGAATAACCCTTATTTTTTAACAAATATTTAATAACTTCACTAATAAATTAATTTAAAAATTTGGAAAAAAATATATTAAGACAAATGTAAATACAATTTATCATCAACATATAATTTCCTATAATAAGTAATATTAATTTGTTGTAGGCTTTTACTAATTTAATTAACCAACATTAACATTAAACAGAATTGTTTCCTTCAATCAGTAAAATTGAAAAACAAAATTCAGAGATTAAACCCCCTTTTCCTTATTAGTTTTATACAATCAAATATTTTGGGTGAAAATAATATAAAGAATTAAGTCCTGCAATAAAAACTCTAATAACAGTATTAATTAATACCAATTAGTACTTAATTTAAAGATTATTTATAAATCTGGTAAATATACACATTACTATACCTTAGATTACCATGATTTTGCTTGTCTTTTGAATCCCTTTTTTGGTATTTGGAATTTTCAAGTTTTTCATGTTGTTTTTCTTTTTATATGTTTTCCATTGACACATTTTTAGGCAACACACAAAAAGAATTTGTCTATTTTCTCAATGTAATAGTTTGTAGGTTGGAACAACACATATGATAACAGTAATTCACTTAGAGGAATCAAGGCCTAATGCAGATTATATTGGGGCTACTCTCCTTTTATACTTTCTTTAGCCAACAGGTTAAATAGTGAAGTTTGACTATGATCAGATTTTAGCTAAAACTTAGCACATTGATTTACTCAGATCAATTAAAAATATTTTTTCTAAACTAGTAGTGAGATGACTCTTACTTCTAACTATTAAAGCTATTTTTCACTGTTTTCTTCATAGCTGAACTGTGGTTTCTGAATTTTTTAACAGTTGAGTCAAGAATAATTGCTCCTACAGTTTACTTCAACAGACTAATAAAGAATAACTGCTATTTACAAGACAATAAGATCTACTGATTTATGTTTCCTCCTATCACTTTTTGGAATAGTCCTACATCCATGCAATCACATCTTATCTTCCCTATGATGAAATTAAACACTGACCAATTGGGTCTATTTTTACAAAAAATTATTTTCCTCCTTTTTTATTAAAAAAATCCAATCATAAAAAAATATTCACTGTAGTTATTTTTTATGCTAAAAGAAAAACAAGATAATCTTTTAATTACAATGATTTGAAAAATGTTGCCTTTTGTTTTAGAGAAAGATAAAAAGAAAAAAATAACTTTAATTAATTAAAACAAAATTTAACAAAATGTTAAAATCTTACTTCTTTTCTTCTAAAATTCTTGCAAACATAAAATTTTACCTCTTTATTTTTTTATCACTTTTAAAAGTTAAAATTGAAGAAAAATAAAATAATGTAAACTTGTAGATCAAATTATTGTAAAAAGAAAACAAAAAATTATTAATTTTCCACTTTTCTCTCTCTTTTACAACAATTTATACCACATATAATAATATTCACATACTCATTTAAAAAATTTTTTTGAGAATTTTTATATTATCACTTGATAAATTTTTTTAAAAATAAACCAAATACCCATTAATATTAAAAAACGTATAAAAAAATTAAATATTATCTCACCATTAATTATATTTTTTAATTTATGAAAAACTTGTAATATCTGACATGGCCAAACTTAGGCACTGTATACAATATTTCAATACCTTTTCATTAATATGATGAGAAAATAAAATGAAAATAAACATTTTATTTCTCATTATTTTAAATTTACATCTTAATTTTCACCTTTATTATTGGTGATGTATAGGGTTATAGGAATGTTCAGATAGATCTTCCAGTGTTTTAAATATTGGAGAGTGATCTTCATGCCTTAACTGTTTTACTTCAATTAGTCTGGGATGGGGTGTTGGTGAATTCACATTCAGATTATACCCACTATTAATTTTATGACTTACTCCTCATTCCAAACTACTATTGATATTTTTTTCATTCATGCCTCCTTGAGTATATTATTCTTTATACTGGTTTTATCTTTCATTTTATATAATTATATATTTTGAAAGTTGGAAGAGCTAAAATCTGTTCCTCTAATTCTCTTTGTGTTTGTTGCCTTAGTATTTCTATTATCTGATCAACTCTTCTTTTGTCAATATATATAGTTTTCTGGTTTAACTTATATGACAGTTTATATCGAATAACTTTTATTATTGGATCATTTAAAATAAAATCAACTAACAATACTTGCAAGTCAGATAAATAGCCTTAGAACTACTGATTACAGACATTTCTGATATATATTTTGTATATTTCTTGATTTTGCATTTTTCCTATGAAAACACTGATAAACTCTCTCTACAATGTCATTCAGTGCAAGCTGTAGTAATCTATAAATGCAAACAAGTTTTTACATAAAACCCCTATTTACTGTCTACTCATGCAATATCCCAAGTTAATTTCTAGTATGGAGCCGTAAGATAGAAACTAGTCTGGGAATATTGGATGAACAAGCACTACATAGGAATTTTATGAACAAACTTTCTTATATCCATTTATTATTATGTCTTGTACTGGAGGCACTACTGTATGAAGAGTTTATAACTTTTAACAGCTTGTGTAAGCATAGGAAATGATGATCATGTGTTGTTTAGTACTTTTCCTATTACTTATTGTACCTTTTGGACTGTCATCTGAATTTCTTTTTTCCATACTTCATTCTTATGATTTATTATTTTTTATACTTTTGTTTACTGTCAATACTTTATTCCAATTGTTTCATTCTATGTTTTCCTTAATTTTTCTGGTTGACCTATAATCTAATATGTAATTTTAGTTTCATTTTGCATTATATTGTATACATAATGTACATCTTCTGTTTACTTTATCTTGTTTTTTTATTCTCCTCCATTATTTGAATAACATTATTCTAACTACTTTTCCAAACACCTTTGTTCATTTCTTAATAGGTATCCTCTATGTTATTTTACAATCTCTTCTGCTCTGTGATATATTTCATTTATTTTTTTCAGCATAGCTTCATTTATTTTTTAAATATTTCTTCTGTTTCTTTTCAATTTTCTTCTTCTCTTTTTTATTTCTTTGAGTATTCTTCCTTCATTTCCCTGAATATTTGAAATATCTGAATTGACATTTTGTTGAATCTCTTCAGTTGTATTACTGATCTTTTCTTTTGTCATGTTCCTTTTTTATTTTTTGACTATTTTTAAATGTTAAGAAAAATTGTAAAATTACTTTTAAATGCAAAACATATAAATATGAACTTTTTAAATTATAACCTCATAAAATGAGGTTTACATCACCTCTTGTTTCATGCAACCTTTAACTATTACCTAATATTGCAACTATTACTATTATTATGCCAAATCTGCCTTTCTTTGAACCTGATTGTCTTAATACATGACTTTACTTGTCAAATTTATTTCATTTCCCTTGCTTTATCCTCTAATTCTATCCTGATCATGTATGTTTGACTGATTTACTTATTTGCCATTATTTTTATTATTACTTATTTTTATTTTAAATATATGTGCATAAATAAAATGAAGTTTATAACACAAAGCTTTTTGCTGAAAGCATTTTTCAGAACTCTATCCAGCATCTGAGAGCAAAAGAATGAATAGAGATCTGCAATTCTAGAACAGGTACCGAATCCATTCAAGGCAGCATGAACACCAAGTGGGTTATCTCAATTTAGATGTTATAAAGTAGCTACAAATCCAAAATCAAAATAATAATGCAAAATCTATGCAAAGCTTTGTTTCTCTGAGACAAAACTTCAAAACTACACTTTGCCTCATTTCTTTAAAGACATTGAGACAGGTATTCATGGTACAGGAGTATGTTAACTGTTCAAAATAAGCAACTGGAAATATTAAAATGCAAAAGTGGGTCCAATAGTGATGAGATAAAAACATTCCATGGAGGTCATGAAAACATTGCATCCTCAAGCCAGTGACAAAATCTACCATCAATTGACACTATTGAAAATACAACTAAACATATGTTTATATCCAAAACACAATCCAATTTTTATTCTACATTAAATATGAACTATATATATATATATATTAGTATTACTACTTTTATTATTTATAATCAAATTATAATTTATTGACCATCTATCCTTTTATTACCTATTTTACAATAATACATTTTTTTAAAGTTAATTTTGTATCAAAACACAGTTTCTTTCTTGGGTGTAATTATACTTGAGCTTTTAGGTAAGTGGCTATTTTGAATAGTGACCACCAATAGTCAATTGTCATTGGGTCCATAGTTGGGTCACTGTTTATAATGCTAGAAATTTAGACATGAATATAGGGAAATGAGAAAACATCATCACCCCCAAATAAAAAAATAAATATTTTTTTAATATATATATATATATATATAAAAGCATGAGAGCATCATGAAATAAATCTATAAGTA
This sequence comes from Epiperipatus broadwayi, assembly GCA_028023455.1. Classification (NCBI taxonomy): domain Eukaryota; kingdom Metazoa; phylum Onychophora; class Udeonychophora; order Euonychophora; family Peripatidae; genus Epiperipatus; species Epiperipatus broadwayi. The sequence goes on from JAQFVV010012420.1 coordinate 6,525,381, forward strand.
GTTATAATAATAATTGTAAACTATAAATTATCCAACATTGCACATAAATAATTAACAATGAACACTCATCCATTATGACTTGATCTAAAAGAGGTACATTATAAAGAGGCTAATAATATAGCCACTGCCAAACATAGAGAAACATATAACACAATCATCTGGACACATCAATTAATCATAAAAATAATGCTCAGAAACCTGAAACACGCTAATCATCATCAAGGCATGGGCCATAAGATGCATAAGTAAACTATAAACTATTTTTTAACAAAAATAATAAAATGCAGTGAATGGACTTTTAATGATATATTTGCATCATCAAAGAACTATCCGACTGTGCAAACACAAGCATAACCCCTCACATATTACAAAAATCAATTATCAATTCTCTAGAACTGGCTCAGCATCACAGAAATCTAGGGAACTAACACTGTAAACAAGAGAGAGATAAATGTTTATTGGCATAATTTTAAAATTCCTAAAAGCTTATGCTATTATGAAATACACTGCCAATTCATAGAACAGATAGCTCAATGAATAAATACTATAATAATTATTTTTTAACAAATATTTGATAACTTCACTAATAAATTAATTAAGAAAGTTGCCAAAAATATGATATGACAATTCAAACCTAAAAACATTTTATAATCAACATATAATTTCATATAATAAGTAACATTAATTTAGTGTTGGCTCTTATTAATTCAATTAATGAACATTAATTTTAAACAAAACTGTTTTGCTTCACTAAGTAAAATAAAAAAACAACATTTCAAAAATAAAATAAAAAACTTTAAATTAACTTAAACCCCTTTCCTTTTCTTATGGAAATGCAAAGGTTATATTCTATTACATTTTGGAGAGAAAAAATATATAAAAAACATTCCAATAAAAAAAACTTAATAACATTATTAATTATCATCAACTGACACTTAATTTCAAAAATTATTTATAAATATAGAGGTAAATGTGCATATTACAATACCTTAGATTATTGTGGTTTTTTGAGTCCTTCTTTAGTATTTGTAATTTTCTGGTTTATCCATGTTAGTTGTTTTCTTAGCTTTTCCAAAAGCACGTTTTAGGCAAACAAACAGAAAGAATCTATTCATTTTTTCAATATAATAATTTGTAAGTTAGACTAAGACACAAGATAGAACAGTCACTCTCTTGGATGGGGACAAGACATACTGCAGATTAATTACTTCAGGATTATTTTCTTCTTTTACATTTTCTTTAGTGAACAAGTTACATGGTGAGGTTTGAAATCTTAGCTAATACTTTTCCTCAAATCCATTTTAAAAAGCATTTTTCTAAACTAGTAATGAGATGAGTTTTGCTTCAGACCACTAAAATTATTTTTCGTTTTTTTCATAGCTGAATTGCTGCTTTTCCATTTGTTAATTGTTGAATCAAGACTAACTGCTTCTATTATTTTCTTCAACAGTTGAGTCAAGAATAAATGTTCCTATTGTTTTCTTCAATAGCTTGATTAAGAATAATTGTTCTTCACAAGATACCAAGGTCTACTGGTTTACCCTGGTCACAATCGTATTTTTTGGAAAAATCTTGTATCTATCTAATCACATCTTATTTTTCACATGATTAAATTGAATACTAACCAATTGGGTGTATTTTTACAACTGGTTCTTTACTCTCATTTTTTATTAAAAAATTCCAATCACTATGAAAAATTCCACTGTAGATACTTTTTTTTATGTCAAAAGAAAAACAAGATAATCTTTTAATTACAATGAATGAAAAAACATTGCTCTTTGTTTTAAAAATAGATAAAGAGAAAAGAAAAAAACAACAACTTTAATTAAAATAATATTCAACAAATAAAACCTTTGCAAACATACAATTTAACCTTTTTATTTCTCTCATCACCTTTTAAATCAGTGGTAGTCAACCTGGTCCCTACTGCCCACTAGTGGGCATTCCAGTCTTCATGGTGGGTGGTAGGGGTTTTGTCAGATACTGAAGCACTTTCTTTTTTTAAATTTAATTGACTTTTTAAAAAAAAATTCATAGCATTATTTAAAAACATTTTCATTAGGTTTTCATAAAATTCCCTGTGACAATTTAAATTTCTGAAAATATAGTATTTGTATCTTCCGTGCATAAGTTTAGTTCATGTTAAGTAACTGAAACTAAATGGAGCTATAGTGTGACCACTAACAAAACAGCCTTGTCCCAGAATAGCTTGTGCATCTCCCTACCCCCAAACCCAATCCACTATACACTAGAAGCAGGTGCAGATGATGAGTTACAGGGCAGGCTCTTTTGTTTGCAGTCACATTGGTCAGTACACAGTTACCTTTGTGAGAATGAGCATGTGCCTACAGCTTCAAACAAAATATTTTGAAATATTGTGAGCCCATGTCTCAAAAAAAGAAATACACGCATGGCTATTTACCAGAGTATCTAAAAATGGGTTTCATAGAATCTGTTATAAATAATCAACACCCAATGTGTTTATTGTGTCATAAAACATAATTCAATGAGGCAATGAAGCTAAGTTGATAACGAGAACATCTTGCTACAAAGCATCCAGATGATAAGGACAAGCCCATTTTTAATATTTTCAGGAAATGTCTAAAATTTTTCAAAATCATTCAACAATCATTGCATCATTTAAGAAACAACATGCAGTGAACAAAGATGGATTAATTGCTTCTTATTACGTTTCACAATTAATTGCAAGAAGTAGTAAAAGCTATAGTATTGAAGAAACTAATAATACCCTCTATAAAAGAATTTATCTCAGCAATAATGCATCAAGATATAACAGAAATTTTAAAATGTTGCCCCTAAGTGATAGCATAGTAAAGCTACGAATTAAAGAAATGGCAGTTAATGTTGAAAAAAAACTTTTAAGTATTCTCCAAAACTCTTCATTTTCTATGCAATTGAATGAGTCTACCATTAAAGATAATAATGCTTTATTGATGGCATATGTATGTTATTTTGTTGAAAACAATACCTTATGAGAAGAAATGCTATTTACAATATATCTCATTACAGATACAAAAGGATTATCTATATTTAATACTGTGAAATCAAACTTTACAAAAAATAATATTACTTTGAATAATATTATTGCATGCACTACTGATGGAGTGCCATCAATGGTAGGCCACTATCATGAATTTGTTGCTTATTTGAAGGAAGAAATGCCAAATGTTTTATGTATTCATTGTGTGGTGCACAGACAACATCTTGTAGGAAAACATCTAAGTACAAGTCTCCATTCATCATTACCTATAATAGTTCAAGCTGTAAACAAGATCAAATCCAATGCAAAAAATGATACAATGTTTTGATAGCTTTTCCAGGACAATAATGAAGATAGTGGATGTCAAAGGGCACATCATTGGCTCATTTTGTAGCACTATATGATAGTCTCATACAATTTCTTGAAAGTAATTATGAGACCAATCTGTGTCAACAGTTAAAAAGTAAAGAATGATGCCTTTTATTTGGCAGATATTTTCAAGAGATTTAATGATGTCAATTTGCAGCTTCAAGGAGCTAATAAAACTCTTACAGGTTGCCAAAGTAATGTGTCATTATTTCTTGAGAAACTTGAACTACTTCATTATAATCTATAGAAGAGAGAATTTCATCAGTTTTCTGAATTATCATCTATAAAAGTAAAAGGTGATGTAACTCCAGAGGATATTAACAGAATCCGTAGCCACCTCAATGAAAAATTGGACATACAAAAATGATTTGAAGATATTTTGAAATTGAAGGTGTATGACTGGATGAAAAATTCCTTTACTGCAAATATTGAAGAGGCTGCTACAACATGCCAAGAAGAACTGTTAGAAATGAGATAGGATGAAGAAAGTAAATATAAATTCGATAGTGATGGATATCAAAACCTGTGGCAAAATAAAAAATGTCTATTTTATATCCAAATATGTGGAAAGTGATATTCAGTTTATTGACACCTTTTCCTACCTCATATCTTGTGGAATCAGGCTTTAGTGCTGTTAATCATATAATCAAAGAAAGAAACCACCTGAATATTTCTGAAAGAGGAAACCTTCATTTGTTCCTTACAAAAATTGAGCCAGATATCCAGTATTTAGTTTCACAGCATCAGTCTCAGGGATCTCATTAATAATTAAATTAATTAAATGTAATTTCATCAGACTTCATGCTTCTATATATACAAAGTATAAATAAAAAGATAGATTTAACTACAGTAAATTGTTTTATAAAGATTTATTCTGCCAAACTTAGCGAAAGTCCAACATAAAGTATTTGGTAAGTAATTATTATTATATGCTTTAGTTTGCTGTAACTCTGCTTTATAAATTTTATAAAGTAAAGTTACTTCCCTACTTTATAAGTCACCATTATTGTGGAACTGGTGGATGGTTAGAAAATTTTATTACTAACAGAGATACAAAAGTGGGCAGTGGGTATAAAAAGGTTGACTACCCCTGTTTTAAATGTTAAAATTAATCAATAAGTTACTGAAGAAATAAAATTATGTATCCTAGAATTTATTTATTTATTTTTTTCAAAATTATAACTGGTAAATCAAATTACTGAAAAAATAAAATAAAAAATTGTTTACTTTTCTTTCTTTTATTTACAACTATTTATACAACATTATAATAATATTCACATTGTTATTTTTTAGAAAAGTTTCAAAATTATATTATTATTTAATAAAGAAAATTATTTAAAAATCAAATACCCATTATTATTTTAAAAACATATGGGAAAATTAAATATTATTTCCTCATTAATTAAATACATTTTTAATTTATAAAACTTGTAATATCTGACATAGCCAGAGCTGGCTACTATCTACAATATATATATATTCAGTCATAATAAATATAGATGTATGTAATATCAAATTTAGATAGATGATTTTTATCTGATATTCTTTAAATATAATAAGTGATTTATTACTTACATTTTTATCATTATTGACTTATACAAATGGAGAAAGTATATTGTAGAACTGGTCTGAGTGTTACAATTGTGAAAGAAATTAATTTTGCAAGAAGAAAATTGTCAAAACTAATACAAAATTGATATCTTATTAGTATTACCATATTTTACATAGCTAATAGAGAATAAAAATGTTACTTTACTATTTCATCCAATAATATATTTTTGATTATGATTTACAGTTTGGATTTCTGAATATTTCATCATTGTAAATTATACATTTTTCATTCACTAGCTCTAAGTTATTTTAAGGAAAGTATTTAGTTATGTTAAAAAGCTTACACATGCAATATAGTTTTTTATTCTCAAGGATCCTAATGTCCAGCTCATACAAACATATTTTGAAATACTTTGTTATATTTATTTTTAAATTGCGAAGTTCATGCTTATTTTATTCTGATATTTTAATTTTTAAAAAATCTAAATATATCAGGACAATCAAAAATGTGATAACTTCAAATATTTTTAAACCTTGTTTTGATGACATGTCTTTGGAAAAAGAATTTCACATGCTTTGCAAGATTACTTTGAAAACATATTTTGAATAACTAAAACATTGATTTTTTTTGCAAGATTTATTAAGATTCGCAATTATTTGTATGCACTTATTGTGTAATAATTATTAAAAATTAAAGGCATACTTAATAACACATTTCTTTATATGTTTTTGTTTTATTTTTAAAAATCGAAGGTAATAATTTCCAACATAGTGTTAACAATGCAAATTACTGAACAAATGTCTACAAACTGATTGCTACTCCCAGCAGTCTATTAGAATATATTGAAATATCATAAAAATATTTTTAAAAGCATAATTTGATAAATTTATCAGATTTTGATATATTTTCATTCAGATTTTAAAACAAATATCAAGAAAAAAAGGTTTTGTTGGGTTTTTTAAATTCAATCTGCTTCTTTGACCATTGAATAATATAACAGGTCTTTGTTTTTTATTACAAACTTATTTTATTAATAGTTATGAAGTTCAAATATGATTTTTGAAAATATAGAATAACAATTTAACAAATGTTGAAAGTTGACAAATCTCAAAACTCTCACCAGGTAGAGTAATTAAATCTGTCACAGTGCCAGAAGGTTTTAAGAAATTGTATATATATATATAAGTCATTGGTTTTTAAAAGAAAAACAGTTCAATTTGTTCTCATTTCAGAAGATGCTACAGATTTTTTGAAAATATTTGAAGGTTTTTTTTTTCAGTTTTAGTAATAGACAATGTTATGTTTTAAAAAAATGGTCTTTAACAATATTTTAGAACTTAGAATAATTATTGCTTTAAGTCTTATTATATAAAGTAATCATTTTTATCAATAACTTTTAGTTCAATTTCTTTTGTAATTGGAAAAAAGAAAAGAGAATCATATCAAACTTACAGATTATAGATTGTAAAGGAATATCTTATAATTATCAAATAATATTACAATTTGCAAAGATGACTTCTTGCAGTTTGCTTAGTAGCATCTTGAAATCTTGTTCTCCTTAGGATTTTTTAAAAGTAAAAATAATATATATATAGTGATATGGTTATGTGTCTCATGCCATACAATAACACAGTAATATATATATAATTGAAAGGAGAAGTAGAAATAAACACAGACAAAAAATTTTGTAAATATTTTCTATATTATACTGGAATAACAGTTAAGGATTAAATAATTTTGAATTTAAATTTTTTTATTATAAATTAAACATTTAAAAAGGTTCAATTAATATTTTATTAATTCTGATTTTGAAATTAAAAAAAAAAGCATGTTATGTTATAATAGATATACTGGTAATTATAAAATTCTATTATTTATTTTGATTAGTAAATTTTTTTGTACTAATATATTTAGATAAAATTTCACAAAGTTGTTTTTCAAAGGATTAAGATGGATTGAAAAAGTGTCAATAACTTTTTCAATCATGATAGGAAAAACTTATTTTTAATTACTGTATTTTTTCACCCTGACTATTAAAAGGTTGGAAAAAAATTAGTTTTTTTTGCAGTTTTACAGATTATGACAATCAGATTACTACTCCTACTACCATGAAGACATCACTAAAGGTAAGACAGTGGATCCAGATGCTGCTACAGTGCAACAACAGTAGAATTTGGCTTCATCTGGAAGCAAGACCCATTCTGTGTGTTCATATCCCATATATATGTGTGTGTATTAGACAGCATAGAGATTGAAGGGAGTTTACTATAGGTCAACTGTTCACCTGGATTATACCTTTTCTGAAAATGACAATAAGCCAGTCTATTGCCTAGAAGAGATCAGCTTACCCAGAGAGTCCATCAGCTTGCTGAAGAATTAGTTTATACACATACTGTTTTATTTATTTGCAGAGAATCAAGATAAAGTAGTGTATCATATATATAAAGTACAGCTGGTGAGTTATTTTAAATAATTCCTTTAGTAAAAATGACAGTTACATTTTTTTAAATTTCAATTTTTTTTTTAAATAAATGCCTTTTTTAACAAAAAGTGAGATGCATTTCCAGTATATTTAATGAAAAAAGTGAACTCCAAAATTCTTTCTAGATTGGAAAACAAAAGACTTTCTGGAATATTTTTAAGAGATGTTTATAATTAATCAAGAGTAACCTGATAAAAAAGAAAATATATGAAGGAATGTCAAAGAATTAATATTACTTTTTTTTTAAAAAAAAGAATAACTTTTTTTTACCATTATATATTGAATAAATTAATAATTGATTCACATTATTTTATTTATCTATACATACATATGCATGAATTTTATGTATACTTTCAGCATGGAATTAATTGTGAAAAAATATTCTTAATAAGTTTATTATTTTGACAAATTAAAATATCATATGATATAAATGTCAGTGTGTGCACACATTTCCATGGGTACCCATATATATATATATATTTATGTATCATTAAAATGTGATAAGTTATTTTATTATTATATAACAATTCCCATATGTTGTGGCATGTCTATGTGTTTATATAGATGTGTTAAAGATAGACACATATATGTTAAAATTAATCATATTATTATTATATGACATTTCAAATATGTTTATAAATTATTATAGCACACATCTGTGTGCATATATACGGGTTATGTAAACCTATTGAAACCTATTTGTAAATTACAATGCAATAGTGGATTATTTTTTGAATTAATCAAAATCAGAATAAAAAATTTATATTTATGGTATATTCAGCAGATTTTAATTTCATTTTAATTGTTATTAATAAATTGATATTTCATTGTTAAAGTTATTCCAGTGAATTTGCTCAATCCTGAATAGTTTTAGAATATTATATGTTTGAATTTTATCTTGTTCACAGTAATAGTTAAAGAGCTTTTGTTCCTGAACTAGATTCACGCATAACAGTCTGTTATGTAAAAAGGAATTATATTTAATGTTTGTGGACATCCTGTTTATGATGATCCTGGATTGGCACAAAGAGGATATTCTTTAAAGTCCATGCACTACATTTTATTTAGTTTAGTATTTATTAGACATTAAGTTTATAGTTGCCCAATACATTAATGGTACTAAGTGGCTAGAGGATTGATGATGATCAGCTTGTTTTAGTATCCCAGCATTATTGTTTTTATTTTTATATATTTTAATGGATTAGCACTTAAAGTTGTGCATCCAAATTATGGTTTAAATAATCTCCCCCAAGCTGGCAAGAGCTAAATAATTAGCCAGGTCTATAGTAGACCCATTTCAAATCCAGTCATAAGATGGACTGTTAATTTATTTTTATTGTTGATCATTCATGATGATGAATGATTATTATTTTTAGGTAATGCTGGTAAACATATAGCTATTTAATTAATAGTATGTTGATCTCTCATGCTCCTCATATCCATTATATTCACTACCATTTTTATATTTAATATTTTAAATTTTTACACATTAAATAACTGGTGTAGATGATTTCCCATGACCTCAGGTTAATCCCAAAGATCCATAACTGTTACAAATGATTATCCACTTGTGCGACATTGTAACCTGTTTCTCTCTTATTAACCCCTATTTTTCATACCATTACAATATAAACAATAATATTTACCAGATGTTATTATTTATTTCTATGACAAGCTGCCATCGATAATAATCGAGCATATTAATTGTTAAAAAACTAAAAGATGATCAAAACTATAAAGATAATGATAATAATAAAAGGAACTAAATAAAAAAGTGCCAAAAGTAAATGCATAATTTTATTGTTTTGATCATAGCGACATTTCCAAAAAAAAATTTTAAAGTCATAATCATTTAGTGTACTAAAGTACAACTAATAATAAAGTAAAAATTAATATTCAAATATTAGTTTTTACATTCTTAAAGAAGCACACACATATATATTTGTATATACACACAAGCCACCGAAACTCTAAACAGAATTAAAGTAAATGAATGTTCAAAATGTAATCATAATGAAAATGTAATTTTAAAAATAACGTTTAGTTTTATTTTATAGCATAGAAAATGATTTACAACACTGAAGTCTGTCCTACAAAATTTATTTAAAATGTTTTACCATATACATTTAAAAAAAAAAAGAAGATAAAATAGGATTTCATTGCACTCCACTGCGCGGCAGCATCATTCAGACGTACATTTGGTTGGACTAAATATATATAACAGTAAAAAAAAATCCATGTAACTTTGCCGTATGATTTACATTTGCATGTTTATTTATTGTGCGGTCAATATCAGAGATTATAAAAAAAACATTTGATCATGATAGTGATCATCGAGAGTTTAATATTTTCATTCATTTGACTGAACTATTACGTTATGTGTTTATATATATATATTAATAATCCTGAGATATAAAAAAGATAAAACATTTTTTCCATTTTTCTATGAAGTCGAGACATAAATGTATTTTGAATTTTACTATTTATCAGAAGACTTTTAATTAACTCTACGCAATTCTTTTTATAGTTAACTCAAAATTTTAAAAAACAATTTTTAAAATAAAAATGTACTAAAGTTTTTAAATTTTCTATTTTAATATATAGAGTAATAAGATATATAAAATATGCATTCTACTTGTGGTTTTAAGATGGATAAAACTTTAAAAAATAATATTAGGTTACTGGTAGAATTATGATCCTAATTTTTTTTAAAAAAGAAAGCCATCAATAATTATTTTATCTAGCTATCTAGCTAATAATAGACAGCAAATTAAATATCTATCTATCCTTGGGGTAAAACAAAGTAGAAAAATCTTTAATTCAATAGTCGGATCACCTAGAGAGTGATGCTTTTTCTTTCATTATTTCTCATTTGGAAATATTTTTGCTCATCAGTGAGTTATTTAAAGCCAGTTTAATTTAAAATTATTGATAAAGATTCCATCTTTGTGAAAAATAATACAGTAAAACTAGAAATAAGTTTAAAACATGTTTACATTTTAATTATTAATTATATAAGTAAATTAAAACTCCAAACAACTTACGATGAACGGTTATTATCAATAGCATATAATATTCTTTATGCTAAAGAAAACGGCAAGTATACAACATAATCCAGCTATGGCTAAATATATTACAATATGCATTTGCTTGCAAAAAATATTATATTAATTTAAAGAAGGTTCTTTGGCTGCCACTGACGTCTAATTGGAACCAAACCTAGCAGATTTTTTTTTTTTTTAATGTCATAGCATCGGCCGGGACGCGAACCCGCAACCCGGGCAATTTTCAATATCAATTCTAAGAGTTTTTGTCATTACAATGGTGTTACAATGTGAATGATTACTTGTAACTAAGATGTAGACAGAATATTGACAAATACATGTACTTCCAGTATGATGTCACTGATTGTCATCTCTAACCTCTCTTATCAAAACAGCACAGACTTTTTTTTTTATATGTCATAGCATCGGCCGGGACGCAAACCCACAACCGTCTGCAACCAACTATTTGCTTGCAAGGCAGCTGCGATGACCTCTCAACTAACAATGCTTAAGACATTATTTAATGTGCTGTTATTTGATAGAGCACACTGCTAAAAGCTTATATATGATCTTAGCAAAGTTCTAACGAAAGGTATATTATGATTACCTAAGTAATCCATAAATCAACACTTAACACAAAAAAATAAATATTATGACATTCATTTTTTAATATTGTAAATCAATAATTAAAGCAATGATTGTCATTCAAATGCAAAGAGTATTAAAAGCTAAGGTTCTCTTTTAAGATGACTTTATTTTGGTTATTTGCAATTTAAATCACTTTGGAAAAAAAAAAAAGATTTATAAATTAGAAAAATTATTATATATTAATGGATGTGTTAATTTTTTAAGATGTTAGAAATAATAATAATAAACAATTACTTAAAATAGGAAGTTTTTAAATAATTGCAAGGGGGATTTATATAAATAAATAGATATAAAAAAAAAACATTGTTGAGATTTGCCATTATTTATAAAAAAGAAAGAAAATTATTTAATCAATTTATTGAAAGATGCCCAGTGAAGATAATCAAGTTTAAATTTTAGTTCAAGTTCTTGTAATAGAATTGAAATGATTTTGATATTATTTACACAAAATGATTAATGTAAACAGCGTTTAAAAATTATAATGGATGATGTTAATTTCCAAATATAATAAAATAAAAAGCTGGCAAATTTTCACATCAATTGAATTATAACAGAAAGTGTTGTCTTATAAAATTAAATTAGACAAATGCCCCCCAAAACTATAGATTATTGTAATCCTATAAAAAGAGCCCAAATTATGGTTCTTCAATTCCTCTTTTGAAATAATAAAAATTGTTATTATTAAAAAAAGGGTAATTAAATAAAGAATAGAATCGATTCATGTGTGTGAAGTTGCAATTATTATTTACTGAGTAACATTGAATTCATCAGATGAAAGAGTCTATTGTATTCTTTCAGAATATTCACATATGTTGTGCATCTATGACAATTATATGGCATTATATTACATGGATTAAAAAAATAAATAAATAAAACCTTTAAAAATAAACTTAACCCATGTAATTATAATTTTTAAAAAATTCATGAAATAAAAAAAAAAAAAATGTAGTTTACAATAAACTTAATCTATAAAATTAAAAAACAACTTAATTATATATATATGTCAAAGCGTTGACCAGAAATCGAACCCGGGCCAGCTGCTTGGAAGGCAGTATGCTAACCGCTAGGCCACCAGACAACTTAATTTTATTTTCAGAATAATCCAAAATTAAAAAATATTCATAAATAATGAAAAAGAATCTAGAAATTTATTATTAGAGATTAATTGGACTAAAAAACAAACAAGAAAAAAGCAGTTTAAAATGTTATATATTCTTTGAAGGATTAAGTCAGATTATCAAGGAAGGCATTTTTTAGTGTGGGACCAAGGTGCTATAAACAAAAAAGTAGATGATGTCTAGAAGCTAATGCAAAGAGAACTACACAATTTAAACAATTGTCTAAGAAAAAAATTCATAAAAATTCAGCTATCCTTACCTTGATGTAGGAAAAGTTATTTAAATGTAATTCTCATTAAGTCACATATCTTGCTGTTTTGGGAAAGGACTGTGTCTTCAATCATAAATAATGGAAGAAAAGAAAAAAAATCCTTAGTCAAGAGTAATTATATTGTAAAGCTACATGATGTGTAGGGATAAGGCAACCTAAAAGTGTATCAACTGAAGCCAAGAACATGTAGTCATCTGTGATAAATTACAATCTACCTAGAACTCTAACTTTAAATATTATATCATCATGATAATCTACAGTTTGCCTATGCCTATTAAAGAAGTGTATTTTATCATTATTTATGATTTAAGAATTATACCTAGAATTGATGATAGACATTATATTACAAGTGTTCAGACTAATCAGTCATGAGTTTAGATGATTATATAGCTAATTTAATGCTGGCTACAATATGAAGATATTTACTTTTAAAACTGATATGTATGGGATCAAACTCTAATCTAGCTGCCATATACTCATTACTTATTTTTTAGAAATAACATAACACAAAAGTTTTAATAACAACAAGTTTATTTACTGAGAATAATGTATAAATTAGTAATAGTTTAGTACATTCAACTGGCAGCTTTCTGGTTTAATATCTAAATTTCCAATTATTAAAACTTTTATTTTAATATCTATTCACTTTATTTAAAGTTTACTATTTCAATTCCATAACATTCTATATTAGTTTTCACTAGAAATTTTAGTAAATACTTTACTGCTCACTCACATTTCTAAATTAGTTTAATTTCTTTTCTTCTGCATTATCTGGTCTGCAATTGCACTTTCTGTACTGCACACATTAAATTCTTTTCATTCTGCTCTACAAGTATCACTTTTTGACACCACATTAGAAGTTCTGCAGGCATTTCTAACAATTCTTCTAAATTTTCATATTGTTAGTCCATTATTGCTATGAAAAATAAATAGTGCAGGTTACTTGCAGTTTTCATAATTCTACTTTTCTGTATATCATTATTTCTAGAATGATACAATACTGCCTGTATTGACAGCCTTGCACACACATACACACATGAACTTTTTAAAAATAAACAAGTCAGTCAGTATATGACAATATCCTGTCTTCACTTTAGAAATAAGTAGAGTTTAGTCGCAAATATACTCTTGCAACTTTGCTAGTTTTCTTCATACTCTGGCTTATCTAGAAAAAGATTTTTCATCTTCTTGTCTAGAGAAAGTCTCTTTTCTTCATGTTGTGATTTACCATTTTGTAGAGCATGTAAATTCAGTGAGTCTTGGTTTAAAAATTTCAACTCTGCACATTTTAGAGTTGATAGACTTATTGAGGGTATAAATATAGATGTGGCTCCTATGAGACATTCTTTTATGTGATTAAAGTGCCATCTTACTATTCTATTGTCTTCTAACTTTATTTCCATATTTAGGTAAACAGTATTCTGTTTATTTTTCCAGCTGTCTATTTTATCTTTAGAGTATCTCTAATCTAGACAGTCTGTCCTAAGTTAAATTTGATGTTTTCACAATTTAAGTCTTTTTTTAACTTTTTCTGGAATTAGTACAGACATGTAAGTCCTTATATAGTGCTTAATAAGTAATACTAACTGAGGTTTTTTTATAGCAACACACAGTATGAAGTGCTGGTATTCTTTAATCCATAGTCTCATTGTTTTTTGATAGGCTTGGCATTTTCTATGACTTATTCTATATCCATATTCATGTTTAGCCACCATATATACAAATGAGCTAGTTCCTTCGTCTGTACAATTCCCAGGTGTCATTTGGGCAGTAGCTGTAGATCATGTTTTCTCCTCCCAGTTAGAATCAATACTCAGTCTATCATAAAAATGTACTCATGACACTTAGTTACTTCTTTGGCCATCCATATTTTATGCAATTTTTTTTAAAATTTACATCTTCCATTTCCCATCCATTCCACTACAAGTTTGCTTTTCAGTCTCTTTAGACTTATCTTGCATAATGGTGGAAATTTATTCCAGACATTAATTTTCATTTCAGTACTTTTAAAACATCCAATGCTAATTCCAAGGAACTACAACCCAATACAAGACTAATATTTTTTTGTTATTATGTACAGTGGTAAATTTGCTCTACGACTATTAATACATTTTCTTTGACATTAATCTTCTTCTCATTAATATTTGTTGCCACTAAGTTTAATTTCTTCATTCAAATTGCTATTATTGGCTGTTTTACTAATAGCTATCCAGGCTTTAAGTGACAGAAATGATACATCTATTCTGCTATCAGCTTTCATTTTTATCATTTGACACATATTTTAATTTCTATTATGTTTGGTGTATCATATCTTTATTATCTTCACATACATGTCAATATTAACTACTCTTTCTATCAATTTATTATTTGTCAGCAAATCTGCTTTTGACATTTGTCATTTATTATTGCAAAACTTTGACAAGTGGCTTGTTAATCCACAGTTAAAATACTTGTATGTTTTAAATTTGCATATTTTTTACATGACCCTGTTTTCCACAGAAATAAGAGATACTGGGCCTTTGTCAAATTCTTTTGTGTGACTTGAGCCTTTGCCACATTTACCCATCTACTTGAGTTAATGTCCTCAGTCACATTTTTAAATGCTTGCATGTGGTCTAGGATAGTTTCATATTCTATTCCATGTTTAATAGGGCATTATATGTAAGCATAGTTTTCTTAGAAGCATTTGTCTATGCTTCATGTCTCTAACCCCCCAAAGCAACTTGTTCAATAGTATCTCCTCTATATAATTTCTAAACTTGTATTCCTTCATGAAACTTCACAGTTACTTTTGGGATTGCATTTTATTACAAAAACCAAAACACACTTTGTATTTTGACATTATTGGCTTGAAATATGCATTTAATATTCTCAAAAACTTCATGTACAAATTTTTTCTGGTGGTTTCAGATTACATAAATAGTTTTGTAATTGCAGAACCTTCTGTTCTGACATCCATAGTAGGGTGGTGACTTTCAGGTTATCATCATTAATACTATTTATTATCATGTATTTTTTTCACATGATTCATGTATATTTGGCACTATCCTGGATTGCTAATTTCAAAAGGCATACATGCACTACTTCTCCCCCCCTCTCTATCTATCTATCTATCTACCTACTTATCTATCTATCTATCTATCTATCTATCTACCTATCTACCTACCTACCTACCTATCTATCTATCTATCTATCTATCTATCTATCTATCTATCTATCTATCTATCTATCTATCTATCTATCTATCTATCTATCTATCTATCTATCTATCTATCTATCTATCTATCTATCTATCTATCTATCTATCTATCTATCTATCTATCTATCTATCTATCTATCTATCTATCTATCTATCTATCTATCTATCTATCTATCTATCTATCTATCTATCTATCTATCTACCTATCTACCTATCTATCTATCTATCTATCTATCTATCTATCTATCTATCTATCTATCTATCTATCTATCTATCTATCTATCTATCTATCTATCTATCTATCTATCTATCTATCTATCTATCTATCTATCTATCTATCTATCTATCTATCTATCTATCTATCTATCTATCTATCTATCTATCTATCTATCTATCTATTTATCTATCTATCTATCTATCTATCTATCTTATGGTAATAGCTAATATATGAAACTTCTGGTGACTGTACCACTGATATTCACAAGTTTAAACGTGTTGGCTGCAGCAATTAATATTTATGGGACCAGACTTTAATTTAGCAGTCATATATTTATTAGTTATTTTTAGATAAACAACACACAAAAAGTTTCAATAATTTAACAGTGAGATTATTTACTCAGAATACAATAGATTATTTATACATGCAACTGGTGGCTTGTTGCTTAAATTCCATAAAATAATCTGTCTAAATTTTACAGAAACAGTTCTGTATAGAGTTGGGTTCTATTATAGCATTTTACTAAAATTCCTTTTTTAAATATCTATTCACTTTATTTAAAGTTTATCATTTCAGTTCCATAACTTTCTACAATAAGTTTTCACTAGCGATTTTAGTGAGCACTTTAATGATCACTCACATCTCTTGAGCCAGTCTAATTGGATTTGACTGCATTTCTTCTGCACAATCTGTATGCAATTGCACTTTTTGCACAGCGTACATTAACCTCTTTCATTCAGCTCTACTAGTATCACTATTTTATACCACAAAATTTCTGCAGGCATATTTAAACAATTCTTCTAATTTACATATTGTTAGACAATTATTGCTATGCAAATTAGAATGTGTAGATTACTTGCAGTTTGCTTAGTTCTATTTTTCTCTATTATTATTATTTTTAGAATGACACAACACTGACTGTATTGACCAGCTTTGCATACATTCACATATAACTTTATTAAATAAATAAACCAGTCAATAAACAAAAAAAAAACATTAAAAAAAGAAAAGGCCTTAACAAGTTCTATATTTATATAATTAGTCTGTTTTATTTATTTTATATATGATTCATATTTTTATTTGTTACTATTTATTATTTAATTCTGGAATGATTTTACTATGTTTTACATGATTTATTGATAATGTAAATATATTGTTTTTATAAACTTTAATAACTTAATAAATGTGTAGACATTTAAAAACAAAACAGGTTCAATGTTACAAATATTTATTTTATTCAGCTAAGCACTTTTAATACTAAACAGATCATACTCATAGCATTATACAATTAAAGTCTGTCAAACTCTCATTTTAAAGTTGTGTTTATTATTAATTGAATTGGCATAAAATTGAATTTCAGTAGTTTATTTACATTCCAATAAATGTAAAGAAAGTTATAGATGCCATTTTTTGGAAAGAAGGGTGCTAGCTTTTTTTTAAATTTTGGCATGCATATCTTTGGCTGTAAGCCACACTTCTTGTACCTTTTTCTTTCTATCATATTTCTCAGATCAAATGATGCAAACACTACAGAGATAGAATTTGTGGCCTGACTGTAGCTAGTGATCCATAAATATTGATGAATGTTCATTGCCTTTTTTAGCCTGGTTGTATAAGTAATTATGCTGGGCCAATCTTTGGAACAGGTTAGCTTTTAAGCAGTTCAAATCTTTACACACAATTTTGTACACTTCTTGATGTGCAGCCTCTTTAGTTATTTTATCTTTGGAGTTATTTAACAATTTATTTAATGTCAAAGATGACCAAAATCTAATGTTATGTTTTTCAATACATAATTTTATTAATTTCTTCATGATTTTAGATACATAAAGGAGGTTAGTCCATGTTTTGCTTTCAAATTGGAGATTTACCAGGTGCATAATTTTGTTAAACAAATTAGCTATTATTGAATTTATCTTTTTAGGATTATACCCTGTATTAACAAAATCTTTCATTTATAGCTCTATATTTTTTACTGATTTGCCTCAAACTTTCTTAATTTCAAGTTTCTGTGGTAAAAACCTTTCAGTCCCATGTATTTATGGGACCAAGGAGTTATAGAATCAAGGTGTATGAAGCTTCTCAAATTTATAGGCTTCAATTCCATCCTATAATCCAAGGCATTGTTCTGTCTTTGGATGTTTAAGTCTAAAAATTTTATATTATGATTTTTGTTTCCCTTTTCAATAATCCAGACCATAGAAGACATAGAAGCTAACTATAAATGAATTTGATCAATCGATCCTTCATCTGTAGTAGTATGTCTTCCATATATCTAAAATATAAAATGGTTTATGACAGACTCTCAAATTTTGGAATAATTACTTTTCCAATTTTAGAAAAATACAATCTGCAGACCATTCTCCTAAATGATAGTCCCTGATTCTACAATCCCCTAGTCTCAAAATATGCAGGGCTGAGAGGTTTTCTCCACAGAAATTTGAAATTATGTGAATTTAAGGCAGATTGGAGGAAAAAAAAAACAGAGTTATACATGAAAGGTTTTGTTAATACAGGGTATAATCCTAAAAAAATAAATTCAATAATAGCTAATTTCTATAGCAAAGTTATGCACCCGTTAAATCAATCTGAAGACAAAAAATAAAGTAGTTTCCTTTATGTGTCTAAAATGATGCAGAAATTAAGAAAAGTATCTACCGATAAATATAAATCAGTTTTTGGTCACCTTCATCATTAAATAAATTGTTAAACTACTCCAAAGATAAAATAATTAGAGTGACTGCACATCAAATAGTATACAAAATTGCATGTAAAGATTTGAACTGCTTAAAAGCTTGCTATGGAGAAACAACAGATAGCCTGTCCACAAGACTGGCCCAGCACAATTTCTTATACAACGGGGCTAACAAAGGCAGTGAATATTCATTAATATTTGTCAATCACAAACTACAGACGGTTCACAAATTCAATCTCTCTAGAGCTGACATCATTTGCTCTGAAAAAGATGACAGCAAGAGAAAAGTGAAAGAGGCGTGGTATACGCACACGATAAATAATAAAAAAAAATTACCGCTCCTCTTTCCAAAATATATTTATAACTTCCTTTACATTTATTGGAATGTAATTTGATTAATAATAAATATAACAACTTTAAAATGACAGTTTAACAAATTTTAATATACGTTTAGTATTGTGAGTGCTTAGCTAAATAAAATAAATATTTGTAATATTGAAAAAAACCTGGTCTGTTGTTAAATGTTTAAACATTTACTAAATTACTACAGTTAATGCAGTAAATAGGTAAAAACATTTTTATTTTTATTTTTTATAGAATTACGTATTTTATAAACTTTATAAATTCAATTTGTCAGTGTCTTTTTTTATATTTTATATTTGGTCCAAATATTAACAATAGCACTTGTAACTGACGTATTGACATAAAATTGGAAAAATTGTTGGACTTTTAGCAAAGAAAAAAAAAAGGGGGGGGGGGTGATACTAGAACTAATTCATTCAGACGAATTCTTTTCACATGGAAAGATGGCGATCTAGAAAAGACTGTGACACGTATTTATCAATAATTTAAATAAAATTTTAATTATTTCTGGATGAGGAAGTTTATCAGAAAGCTCTTATTGATCTTAAGAAGGTGATTGGGAAATATAAATCATTTGGTTTGTAACCATCTCCATTATTATCTATTTGCTTTATGATTGTACAAAGGTTAAAGTATTTACAATTAAACTGAAAATTCACTTTTTACCAGCACAATATATACTTTTATATAACACCAAAAAATCCAAAATATAATGATGATCAAAATAGCATTAACATTCTGAAGTTTAAATTCAGTATAATTGCTCCAAAATTGTCTTAGTTTTTTTTTTTTTAGGTACAATTTAAATTAGCTTTACATACCACTTTCTTTACTGAAGAAATACTTCAGAATGCATTATTATATCTATTCACTATCATTCAATGTATTTTTGTCATCCTCAAGGGATCACATGACTTCTCAGGTTTGGTGATATATTAATAATATATGTTTGGAATGAGTCCAAACAGCAAAATAACTAAAGTTGATAAAATAACAATTTATTTACACTAATTATAAAATAAATAAAATAACAAAATTATCACTTATATATTCACAAATATCATAAAATCAATAAATACATTACAAGATATTAAAATTAACAACATAAAATTTATATATAATTATGAATATAACACCTTACAATATGTGGATGCAAAAGAAATATCTTACCCGTACAATAAAGTGTTTTAATTGTGTTTTGCTATTGATATCATAAGCTTACATTCTACATTTTCCACACATATTTGATAATGGTCTTTATAAATTCAATGTTTAATTATCCTTCTTGTGCATCATAGATTGTAAAAATGGAAATGGGTCTTACTGTAAGAAAATACAGGGTAGGTCTTGTGGCAGACTGCTTTTCTAATGGCATGATCATATTCTTGTAAACAGTTAAAATTATATCCAATGCATGATAAAAATTTATATTTAAAAAAAAATTACATAGTTTTAGGTCTTCAACTGATGAAGCAACAGTTTTCTTTTTTATTAGAAGTAAAGTTACAACTGCTGCTGCTTCAAACATTCTTTGACTGAATGCAGCCTTTTCAGCATTCTTGCTGATGACAACAACTTTATTTCTCTAACAACATTTCTCTTATCCTTCCAGAAATCGGTCTGTACTATTGGTACAAAATTAAAAACTTGATGTTTTCAGATCTATTTATACTTTTTGTCTCGTAGCAAGAACACCTTGTTTCATTGTTATAAATCTTTAATGGTATCTATTTTGATAAACATGTTTATTGCACTGGATGCTGAATTTAATTCTGTAGCAATTTTATAAGGGTATGTTTTACAAAATAGTCTTACCTCGAATTCAAACACCTGATTTAATTACACAAACATGTTTTTTTTTTTTTTATTCAGAAAGTTTTTTTATTGATAAAAAATCAAGTCATATGACCTATTTTTATAAAACTTCTTTTTTACAAATTTTTTTTTAAGAGTAATTTAAAAAAAACTTTTTGAAGCAAAACCCTCAACTCAGACGGGTTTCTGCTCAGCATCAGGAGGGAGGAAAAAATACAGAACTAGTCAGATTTTTCAATGTAATATTGGAAGAAAATCTGAAACTTAGAATTTAAATGTCAAAATCCAGCTATCTAACTCAAATAGCCGATGTGACTGAACTAAGTTCAGATACACCATATATTAATAGCTCTAGCAATATAAAATCACAAAGTTAATAGCAAAAACAAAATTAAATTGATAAAAAATCAAGTCATATGACCTAATTAATAAAGCTCCTATTTACAAATGTTATATATAGAGAAGTTAAAACAAACTCTATGAAGTAAAATACCCAATCAGGGGTTGTTAGTATCAGTGAGGGTGGGAATAAAAATATAGAATAGTAGTTTTTATTAACTTTGAGAAGAAAATGAAATAGATTTTTCTCATATCTCAGAAAGTTGTTTTACAAATAATTATAAATAATATTTACTGAGGCTATAACTTCGATAATATGCGTATAAAATGCGATAGTAGGAACCTCTACAGGTGTTTTAACCACAAGCTTATGCAAGCACCTGTAGAGGTCCCTACTATCGCATTTTATACGCATATTATCGCGGTTATAGCCTCAGTAAATATTACTTACGTAATCAATGTGCTATATAAATTTATAATTACAACTTTAAATAATTATAAAATAGTTTTTATTTATGCTGACTGAAAAGAAAGAGAAGTTACGAAAAAAATCACGACCCACCTTTGAAATTTTTTTTTTAAGCCTATTGGATTTTAATTCTATATAAATTTTCAATAAAATATTTGGCATTAAATTTACGATAAGAATATATTTTGGTAAATCTCTTACAAAAGGCAAATCTGAAAGATCATAAAATATAGTACATTTTGCATTTTATTTGCAAATATACAAACTTAAATATATTAACGATTTTCTCTTTTTTTCTCTTACATTTATGAATTTATTAAACCCAGGTCTGCCATGTGTGGATGTGTAGGTTGTGTGGGCGCACAAAGACAATTTATCATGGGAACACTATGATACCAATTTAATTAATAAAATTTATATGTAAATAAAAATGCTTAGATTTTTAAATCACTTCATTGTTAGAAATATGTTCTGACTGTAAATATTTTTTATTTAAACATTAGAGAATTTTTATTTATTTAGACTTATTGTAACAATTGTCTGAGCCTCAAATTTTGAGACTCAACCTTGAAATATATTATATATATTCTCTTACACTATGCTAAATTAAACAGGCCAATGCCATTTTGTTATTGCAATTAGTTAAACTTATATGTAACTGTTTAAATTTCTGAATCAATTTATTTTAGAAACATGATCTGATTGTAAATATTTTTTATTTAAATATAAGAAGAATACTTCTTTACTTAAATTTGTTGTGTGATAATTACTCAGCCTTGAAAGATAATATGTACTGGACTCTACCATTTTAACTATTCAAACATGCCAACACCCCTTTATCACCATAATTAACAAAATTTATATGTAAATGAAATTGTATAGATTTCCTAATCATTCTTATTTAAATATCATAATTTACATAAAAAGTAACACATTATTATTAATAATTTATTTAAAAATAAAATTTATTTTAAAATATTGCATTATAATTACAGCAATTCTGTATAGAAATAAATTATGTTTATCAATATTTTACAGAGCTTATATATCTTATTTGGTTAGAGTGGTAAAATGACAGGCTAGAATGTGATGTTCCTAGGATCAATTTCATTTCTGTCTTGTGCAAATATTTTTAAATAATGATATTATCTATCTTCTTTTTGATTATGCCATATTATTTTGTACACATTTTACTAAACAGCCTTTCCTATTTTAAATAATATTATCTTTTTTTATGTTGTATTATCTTTTTACATGTTTTACTAAACAACTTTTTCTTGGATGTGAATTCAGGTTTGTTCTCTAGGTAAAAAGTCATAAATCATCTGTAAGTCACATTACAATTCAAATTTAAGGAGAACAGAATAAGTATAAAAAACGTAATTTTTAAGAGATATTATGGCATGCCAAAATAGTTCATTCTCAACAAATTTTATAATAATATTATTTAATGAAATTCTCTTGATTGTAATAAAATCCTTACATGATTGCACCATTGAAAAAATGTAGTGGAAAAAATCAAATGTTTGATTTTGTTTTTATAGTTATCTAACATAACCTATGCAAAAACAGAATAAAGTACAAAGCATTTTAATAGCTTCACAATCTAAATATGAAAATTTAAAATTTCTTTCCTTAAATCAATTCTGATTGAATCCCTAATTTCTGAACTATATAATAAATATAACTCGGTTATTAGTAAATGTTAAAATGGTTAAATAATAAAGTTAATGTAAATGTTTTACTAGTGAAAAAAAGCAAGAGTTACTGTTGTTAATAGAAAACTTAAGGATAAACCACTAAACATCACATGATCACCATCTCTATACTAGCACATAATTGCTGTGAACAAAGGCAAAACTCTCCATACAATAGTGCCACCCTGTGCCAAACAGAGTAATCAATGGATGCCAGAAGGCTTGTGCATAAAATCCCTATCTAGTGCCTACTTTTCCAATATCCCCAGACTAGTTTCTGGCTTGTGGCCTTCATCAGTGAGGAGCCTTGGATCTGAGAGCACTGCACCTAGATCCTAAGATCTAGGTCTAGGTGCAGTGCTCTCAGATCCAAGGCTCCTCACTGATGATGGCCACAAGCCAGAAACTAGTCTAGGGATATTGGACGAGTGGGCACTAGATAGGGATTTTATGCACAAGCCTTCTGGCATACATTGATTACTCTATTTGGCACAGGGTGGCACTACTGTATGGAGAGTTTTGCCTTTGTTTTAAACTTAAAGATGATATGGGTGAGAAGTTTTGAATTAAAAGTAAGTAATGGATTTTAAAATAAATTTTTAATAGGTTGGTGCTAATGGAATAGTTATCTCAGACATGTTATTTAAAGTGGATTTAGTTAGGTGTTGCAATGAAATGTAAAAGTTTTTTTTTCTCTTGTGTCATAGCATCAGACGGGAAGTGAACCCGCAAACCTGGGACAACTTCTTGTAAAGCAACTGTTGCTGACCTCTCAACCATCAATGCTTGACAGAAAATAAACAATGTAAATACAAAAATTGAAAATATTAGACTATATATAATAAATTATAATTAATAATGGAAATAACCTTCGCATAAAATATTAAATAATAGTGTAAATACTTTATTATTGAGGAATATAAAATGGAAAATGTGAATAAATTTATAAATGAAAGATTTTGAATGGGTTTTCAAACAAACTTTTTTTAACTATTTTTAATGAATTACTGACATGCTGGTTAAGGTTGATCTAAATATTAGTAAAAACGTCTAAGAATTATGTCAGTTTTTACAACTGTTGTACTTAAGAAATAATACTGGAGACAAGTCAAGTCTCTTTTCTCCTTACTATGCAATATGGAGCTTAAAGGTGAAGCACTCCAGAGAATCATACTCTGGCTTTAGATAATATTCATAATAAGTAAGTAGGTGCAATGTTTTCATGGGTGTGTACATGTGGGATGATGGTGGTGGAAAGGTTTCTTTTAAATATAAGTAAAAACTCTTAGATATTTAAAAAATGTCTTATTTGCAGATATTTCCTATCTCTTCTACCATTGTCCAAGAAGTACTATAAAAACATTCAAAAGAAAAATTAAAAATTTTAAATTCAATAAATTTATACTTATATTACTAAATAAATATATTTGTTTTAAGGTATTATTTAATTATTATTTCAAAAAATATTTTTTAAGCATTAATTTGTTTTATTTTAGCATGTGTTTAATGTCTGAGTTTATTTTTTAGAAATAAATGAATAAAACATATATTTATGAATCATGTTAAATTACTAAAGCTATATTTTCAATTTTTTTTTTTTGAAAAAGAGTTGAAAAAAAAAAGTATTTCATAAAATGATCAGGGCGAGGGATGTGCTCTAAAATTTATCTTTCACAAAGGCACTTTTTACCCATACAGTGGCATTGATTAAACTATAAATCAATTTATTTTTTTTAACTGATGTAATTTAGTGTTACATATGCATATCTCATCCACTGCTTACTTCCTGCAAATTATAAAATTTACCAATGAATTTACTTTTTTTTATTAAGCTGTCTTTAAATAATTTAGTCACAAAGTAATCTTGTAATACAAATGATTCTACTTGCAATCGATTTAAAATCATAAAATAATTATACTTGTACTCATTTTGTACTGTTACAATACATATTGTGAGAAAATGTTAAAGAAAATGAATAAAATTATCCACCTGAAGGCATAGCATAATTAAATTACACAGTGACATTAAAAACTACAAAAACGTTTATTTGATATACTGAATAATTAAGATTAAAAGAACAATTAGTAGAATAATGACAAAACGAAAGAAAAAAGATGTCATGAATTGTAAATACTTGATTGAACATTGAGGCAGGTTTTCACCATAAAATGGGTTGAATAATAGTTAAAATTAATATATATATAAGAATTAATTTTGATTTTAATTTTCTGATTTTTCTTCATCTGCGCAGGATCCTTGAATGAACTCTACTATTCAGATTATGAGTGAGATGATTCAAATAAAATATAATGCTAATATTAACATTAATATTAATATTATTATATTAATATAATGTTAATATTAACTGACAAGGAATTTGAAATCACATTTATATAATATAAAAGATTCAAACTCAGACTTCATACAACCCTAAATTCTCCAAGCCTTCTCATACTGCTGACTCATCTGATCACACACATGTTGACGTTAGTCATTCTGACCCCTCATGTACTGGAAAATAATACATTTTACATACATATTCAAGGGATGGGCAGGCCTTTAAAGCACTTCCTTATATATTACATATATATCTGTATGTCCAGGTTTAAGCCTGTATAGTGTATTAATTAACTAACATCAACATGGGTAAGATGACAACCTTGGCACTAACGAGGGCATTGAACATTCCATCATCAGATTTTTAATGAAATGGAAGGCTGAGGAGTTGTGAGTTGAAGTAGTTTGAAGCCTGTCCATTAAAGTATAAAGATTTGCTATCTTAATATAAAGCTGAGCACTGATTGTATATATGTGTGGAGATGGTAAACTGGACCAATTGATGAGTGTTGGTTTAGCATGAAATACATATATTGATAATTATTTATCTTTTCACCATGTGTGTGATCAGGTGGGTCAGCAATATGAAATGGCTTGGAGAGTTGAGGGTTGTGTGAAAGTCTGAGTTCGAATCCCTTATATATTAAATATATATTTGTATATGCAGGTGTATGCCTGTACAGTATATTAAGTTATTTATATAATGCTACATTTTGAATGCCTTATTACAATAAAGGAATATGAATGTGTTCAAAGATAAATGAATGCAAAATTAACTTAGATATAAAAAGAAATTATAATTATCCTACATACTTTAATAATAATAAAAAAAATTGAAAATATTTTTTTTTTAAAAAAAGGATTAGTTTAGTAGTTTATAACACAAAAATTAATAATCTCAAATAATATTTTAAGCATGTTTATTTGGGTAATATTACATTTCTATTTAAGTCATTATTTAATTCATAAATATATTAAATACATATTTTAGATTTTTAACCTAATCAATATTATATAAAAAACAATTAAAGATTATAAGTGCATATATATTTGTATAAAGATAAGATCTTAATTTCCTTTACTATTTTAATTAGTTAAAAAATTTTTTTTTTAATTTTTGTCACCATATATATATATATAATTTTGAAACACTTATTATCATGTTTCTACAATTATTCATTTGATTATCAAAGACTTGCATTGGGGAAAGATGAATTTACAATTATTGTCAGATTCAATAATCACAAAATTATGATTTTTCTTGCATTTTTAAATGCTTTCATTAAAGTTGGAAAATCACTTGTTTGTGAAATTTTGGTATTTTAAAGTTAGAATAAAATTTTAAAATTAAGGTTTTATAGATTTAAATTTAATAGAATTGCTTAAAATTTGATATATAACTAAGTAATATCAATCTAATCCATATGGAACACTAATATTTTTAGCATGCCATCTAGTTTTTTAGATATGAAATAGAGTGTGAGAAAATATTGAATATTTTGTAATTTCAAATTTAAAAATTCTTTTTAGAACTTTCATTTGTTTTAAGTAACGCTTACAAAAAGACAGTATAGAAATTTTTTACTTTCAATTTAATAACATTTTGAAATTGAGATTTAATTAAAATTAAGTTCAATATACTTTGTTGAAATTTAGTACATTTTTTAAAAATTTCTATGAAAGTGAAAGAACACATTAATATTTTAATAGGTGACTTAGTTTTTTAGATATGAAAGAGAAGAGGGGCTTCAATGTTTTAAGAAATGCTCATAATTTTCTTGGTAGCAATTGTAAACTTCATTTAAATAATAAAGTTAATAATATAGTTGTTTTGTTTTTTTAAAAATTTCAAATAAAAAAACTGTCAACTAATTTTAAACAGAAAAATTAGTTATTGGTTTGTTATACATATATAATTAATTAAGTACATATACTAATTATTATATTTGCATAAAGTGTATACATATTTACTTACTGTAAAAATATGTAGTGATATATATACAAGTGTAATCAACACTTAGACAATCACAATATACAATAACAGCCAAGAATTTCAAACTGTTGTCAAGGCAACCTCCTTTTAAGCAATTTGTAATGTTATAATTGATTATTTATTAGTCTGCATTCAGAACAGATTATATTTACCTATTATAGGAGGTTTATTTAAACTTCTAATGAATAATTTCAATCTTTGTAGTCAAGTTGCAATCTTTAGTGTCTTTATAAATATGAGACCATTAATGGATGTAAGATTCCAACTGTCTTGCTTAAAAAGAGGTTGCCTTGACAACAGTTTGAAATTCTTGATTGTTATACTATATTGGGATTGTCTAAATGCTGATTGGTTTCTAATAGTTATATATGTACACTATAAGTGTAAAATTGTTTTAAAGTAAAATTATACATATTAAGTGATGTTCATTTACAATATACTCTCAGTAAGCATTTTTAAATATATATATATAAATTTCCAATCAAAAATGAAAATGTCAATCACAAAGTATATTTCGTATTTTCAATCATTTATAAACATGTATATTATTATGTACACATACCAAATATGACATATACATGACTGGTATACATTTTAACTTAGAGTTGAAATATCTAATGATATATATATATATAAATCAATTTAAAGTATAATACAGTTTTATATTTTTATTTACTGTGCCAATTGTAAGGAGTTAAAAATAATAAAGATTATTTTTTATATATTAAATGCTTTTATTTACAATGCACTAAAATAATTATTTATTTAATCACAATTGGGTTTTTATATTTAACATGAAATGAAATCATTGGGGGTGGGTATCTAGAAATTAATCAAATCAATCATTATCTTTTATAAATATGGATTGACTTAATTAATTTCTGAATTACCCCTCCCCCATGCTTTCATTTCATGTTAATGCTAAAAAATCTAATTGTGGTTGAAACAATTATTTTTAGTGCATGGTAAATAAAAGCATTTAATATATATATATATAATTATCTCTTATTATTTTGATTATGAATAAATATTGAATCTCTTTAATTATCCTGAAACAAAAAAACACTGAAACATAATAATAATAAACTTTTTTTGTTTTTAATAAAATTTTTGAAACGTAAATGTCAAATAATAAAAATTTGTTTATTTTAATATTAATTTTTGTCTTGAATAAGTCTATTTACAAAATTTTTCAATCAGATAAAATTTTCTAATGGTATGCCTTTCAATTTTTAAAAACCCATATACTTACATATTTAGTAAAATCTTATTAAAAAGATTATATATATAAAAAGTAGATTTATTTGAGTTTTTGTTATACTTTGTGTTATATTTCTCATAAAAAAAAATCAGCCCTATCCACCAACATAAAAATGATTCACAGATTTTGAAATTATTTTTCTGGATAGAAATGTCTGATAAAAATGTTCACTATGTAAAATCCAAGATTTATATAATATATTGCATCTTTTGTTGTTTTTTTACAAAAAAATATTATGGTCATCCATTATTTCAAAACAGATTTTAGGTCTTGAAATTTCCCAAAACAATTCAGCAGATAATATTGAATCCCAACATATCTTTCTCAACTTTTTTAAAATCTCTCACTTGATCTGCGGGCTTATAAAAATATTCTTTAGCCTTAATTTTTTTGATAAAAACAACTTGTTCACTCAGATATTAAAATTTAGTTTGCATCTATCCATTGCTTTAATAAGTAGTATTTCATAAATATTAACTTATTGTATATAGAAAAAAAATACATTTTCTGATCATATTTTGTCTTAACTGTAGGTATTTATTTTTGATTAGAAGTGATTTGAAAATGAATCCAGTTAATTGATCTTCTCAAAACATGCATAAACAAGACCCATTCTTTTTTAAACTTTCTTTTGCAGTTTATATAGTAATGGTATAGAATTGAAGGGGTGAGTACAGGTAATAAATAATA
The DNA here is from genome assembly GCA_028023455.1 of Epiperipatus broadwayi. Taxonomy (NCBI): domain Eukaryota; kingdom Metazoa; phylum Onychophora; class Udeonychophora; order Euonychophora; family Peripatidae; genus Epiperipatus; species Epiperipatus broadwayi. The sequence continues at coordinate 6,554,942 of JAQFVV010012420.1, forward strand.
AATGTAATAAAAAAAAAGTAAAGGTTCATACAGAAAATATTCCAAAAATTTGGCATAAAAGCAAAACTATAACAATCTTCAAACCAAATAAATCTAATAATGATCCATAAAATTATCTTAAAACCAAATAAACTTATCAATGATTTTAAAAAAATCCAATAACATTACTATATGTTTCATACAATATTTTAAAAAATCATATTAACAATAATTGGTAGTGTTCTGATCTATCATGTCAGCTGCTTGATGATGTTGATGCTAAGCAAAAGCAGATTGATATAACTTTCACAGGCCAGCAATTCTATAGAACTACAATTTCCATAAAATTATAAAATTCAAACAAAATATAAAAATGTAAGCCAACTTTTTGGACTTTATAGGACAGTAATTAATCAGAGACTGGCTTTTGTGTGTGTGTGTTGATAAAAAATTACATTACTTTCGAATAGCAAATAATAGTACATTAGAGACTTTTTTGGACAGTAATTCAAACAAAATTTTACAATGAAAGCTGACTTTGACCTTTTTGGGACAGTAATTAATCATAGTGGCATTTGTTTTTTTTTTTATGTGTGTGCATATAAAATTACATTACTTTTTTAATGACAAATAATAGAAAATATAATGGAATGGAAAAGTTACGGTACTTTTTTAATAAAAAATAAAAGTAAATTTTATCCTTTTTGTACACTAATTAATCAGACACTGCATTTTGGGGAAGGGGAAAAGTGAATTAGATTGCAATTTACCCACTAAAGTTAATAATTATAACAAACTATTAAAATAAAATCCAACTCCATTGTCTGGAAATTGCCAATTTTCAGAGTTTGTAGCAGCCATCTTCCTTGTCGTATGTTACTTTCATCAGGATTTTCAAAATAATGCTGTGCCACACCCTAAAATCCAATTTGTAAAGGTTACACTGTCCTGATGGAACAGTGATGGCACTGTTAAAACTAGAAAGTACCAGTAGGTGAGTTCACATGAAAAAAAAAGTTGTACCTGAAAAGGTAAATTATTTAGACACAATGAAGTCAACACAACCTCACATGATACTGTAGTGAAAATAGACAACCTAGCATTATGATAAAGTGCATAACACAAGCAACTATAAAAGCCAACAAAGGTATTTTTCTATGTTTTTAGCATAGAAAAAAGCCACAACAGTAGCCGGAAGCCGAGTAAACAGACTCTTTCTGTGTTTTATCATAGAAAGATTACCTGCTTGGCTGCAGTCACAAAAATGGCATATTTCTAGTAATTTAGCTAGAAATAGTGCCATCAAGCAGCTGACACAATAAAACAGAACACTACCCAATAATTTTTTTAATAGTTGAAATACATTAACTTATGCAGCAGTCTAGGCTTAGGTTATGAAGAAATTGCTGTGAAGAAGTTTTAGTTTTAACAATTTATATTGAGTAGGACTTTCAAAAATAAATTAAAAACTAATGTAACGAATTATTTATGCAATTTCAATTTATAATTTTTTATTTGAACAATGATTTTAATTCTAAAATTTTCTGAAATTCTTAAATATGGAAAAACTATTAATTTATTTGACAAAATGCTCTTCAATACAAAAGTTTAAGTAACACTAAATGGTAATCTTATAAAGATTTTCAGAATGAGTTTTTGTAAAGTTCAGTTCTATCATCTACTTTATGTAAAATATTCATCAGTAATCTTCCAAATTATAATGCAGGAAATTCAGTTATGCTATATTTTAGCTTTGATTTCTCAAAAGAGATCCTTTCATAAAATAAAAAATCTCTCAATAAGGGACAGAAAAGATTGTAAATCATTTTTAAAAAATTAGTGTTTCATATTACTAATTCATTGAAGACAGTATGTTCAATTCTTCATCCAAACAACAAGGAATCTTCTCAATCTGAATATAATGTTTTGTAATAATAGACTGAAATACTTTTAACCCTTGCTATTTAAGACTAACTATGAATTGTAGCCTAATGCATATTTCCTCTTTTACCCAAGGTTAAATCAGAAGTAATATATAAAAATAACTTCTTTGGACAGCTAAAGGAGATTATTTAATATAATATTGTTTGCAAATACCTAATAAACAATTTCTTTAACACTAGCATATTATGCTGGGGAATACTGTGACCTTGATTAAAAAAATGTTTTGCACTAAACTTCTAGATATTCAGTTAAGTAACACCTTAAGTATTATTACTGGCACATTCAATTCTATTATTTGGGAGTGATGTTCTCTTCTTTCATATATTACTTCATCATATATTACAAGGGAAATAGCCCCACAAAAATTATCAGAGGGCTACACACTATACACATGTATTGTAATTTATTTTATACCTCAATGATGTTTTGTTGAGTACAAAGGATACTCTCAAACCAAAGCACAAGATAGAGACTTTAAAAAGATAAGAACAGCTTTCTTATTTTTGTATCTAAATTCATTTATATAGGCCAACAAACATTATTGAAGGATTAAAACAACATTATAGCATATATGTGTAGGGTGCAATTCCTTTCTGGTTAAAATTATGTACAAATACTGTGATAGTAAATTAATAGAGAGTTGGATAGAAAGCTATTGTGCAAATTTGATTTCCTAATAACTGAAGATATAATTTCAATACCTGATAGTCATCTCAAATCAAGATCTCTCTTTTGGATGTTCATTCACGATTCTGCAATCAAAGTATTATAGCATAAAAAATGGAATTCTTATTTTATTGAAAATAAATGTCTTATTTCATATTCAACAATAAGCCACCTCAATTTGATTTTTCTAGATGCAACTGTTGTCTCATTAACATATTCACTTCATCTTTTTTATATATAGAATTTATCAGATATTGATTTACATAAATAAAGACAAACACAAGCAGCAAATCACGTGGTCAGTGATTGACAGATTTATAATTAAAGTAACAGAATTAATGAAATTAATGCCACTGATAAATCTACCTTCTTTGAATCTTTACAGACATATATTTTTTCTTAATATTTAAGATGTCAAAAAAATTCATATGCTAAAATTTTTAAAATAATTCTTTAGGTAATATTGATGAAAAGACATCCTATATATATTTAAAAAACCTGAATAACAGAAATGCTCTTACTACTAATGAAGTAGAATGATTTCTAATTCTAAAACCTAGTAACCACTTTAAAAAAAAGTCGATCGATATTATTGATTAATATAATACGTTATTGAATTCAATAAAACTCATTGAATAAAAATAAAAGAGAATGCGGCTGCATAAAATTAATTTATCACACATCAATATCATAGACTTTATAAAATACTAAAATTAAATATTAGATTTAGTCATATATGTCAAAAATTTATACTAAAAAAAAAAAAAAAACAGTTTCTCAAACGAGTAAGATAAAACTGTCAGATTAAAATTATAAGATTTCAAACTGAGACAAAATCTTGACTATAATAAAGGATCGACTTTAATATTCGTTAGCATATAAACCTGACATGATAAAAAATAATACTCTTTAGAAATTCATTTGGATATTTTAAAAAGCAATTTTGTTTTTAATTTGTTTTTCTTTAGCTCTTTTAATAATAAATTTCTGAAAAATAATTATATTTTAACAAAATGATTATGCAAATTAGAATATAAAAATTAATTTTTGGACATTTATCTTTGATTTTGAATAATACACGTTAATAATCTAGCAGATATATAATTAGTAATTTAGACATAACTATAAAAGGGAGATTTTGTATTGTTAGATCATTCAGCATTAAAAAAAAATCATTTAAAGTTGTTAATTATTCAGAATTCATCAACTTATTCACATGTTCAAATTCTAGGTAAACATTCATTTTGTCTTCAAATATTAAACATTTCAAGAACTATAATTTAAATTTAACCAAATAAAGAACTATTAATTTTCATGATCTATCTACATGCATTATAGCTTTCATAATAAGACTTTTAAATCAAAGATCCCATTAGTTATCTGTGTGCATTACATAATTAAATATGTGTTTTATTTTATTTATTATTTAAATACATATGTGGATAATTTGAACATATTAAATGTATACTTTAATATAATGTGTGTATGTGTTTATTACAAGACAATAACGAGCATTTAAGGAAATCTGGAAATAAATATTTTAATTATTGTTAAGTAAGGTTGAAAGTAAGGGAGGGATTTATGCCATAGAATTAATAACATATAAGTATTCTCTTGTCAAATATTTGTCACATAAATATTGGGAATAGATAGATATTCATAATATAGGTGGAGAATTGAGAATAGCTAAAGTCCGATGAGCTAGTTGGGGAGATCAGGTACTAAATTCGTAGCTCGTTGAGCAAGCACGTTAGTTATCCTTGTCATTAACTGGCGCCTAAAGGTTTTTTTCCTTAAAATAAATAAAGTGCTTGGGTGAGGCAGTGTTATAATTTAGTAGCAGAGTGTTAATATTATTGGTAGCTAGCTACCAGTGATATTATCTCTACCTGAAAGATCCCGAAGCCTTCAAAAATAGTAATAGAAACTAAATTAAAGAGATAGAATAAATAAATCTAAAAGAAAATAGATGTTTCCATATCTTTGTTGACAAATAAAAGAAGGTGGGCTGTACATATATATATATATATGTGCGAATGTGATTGTCTTTCCATCTGAATTAATAATATTTTCACCTTTGTTTAAAACAATTAGATTTTCCAATCCTTATATACATTCAGGGATGATAATACAAATGGTCATTTTGTATTGGTCAAGCAATTTAGTAGTGGCAGAATTGAAATATTTTTCAACAGTGTTTGTTTCAATTAGCCAAGATTGGAGATTACATATAACAGTTAAAATAAGCACTGTATTTATTATGTTTGTGTGTATATGTATATGCAGAAATCGAAATGAAATAGAAATTTTCATGTGTAATAATTTAATTAGAATTTTGACTGCAACTATAAATTAAAGTTTGCTAATCATGTAATCTCATAAGAACAATACTACATGTCTGACTTGTATGAAACTAAAAGCAGAATATATTAATTTAATATTCTAGCTGCTACAAGAGTAGTAACTATTAAACATTATACTTTTAAAATTTTGAAATATAATTACTTGTCTGAATTACCAAGCAACTTACCAAGAAGGTTGTGCATATTAATTTAAAGATTTTATAGTCTATATACACTACAACATAATGAAAACTTTGGTAGTTGTAACTTATGCCACATGTCGCCACTTGGTGACGCTGCAGCACTATCAACAACCAGTAAGAAGCTTGCAAGTGATAAATTTCTATTCAAAAAATGGCTGAAATCATCAATGGAAAAAAAAAAATTCAAAAATCTCTGAAATCATCCATGGAAAAAACCCCACTAAAATCATAAAAAAATGTCCAAGGCAATCAAACAAATACAGCGAAAGTACTAATTATATAAAAGAAAAATTTAAAAATCGCTGAAATCATGGATAAAAAAAAACCCATTAAAATCATTTAAAAATGCCCGAGGCAATCAAACACATACATGAAAAATACAAGTTATAAAAAAAAATATTAAAATATTGTTGAAACACAAAGAAAATACTCTAAAATTCAAATTAAACAGATATCGGTGAAAATACGAGACCCCCCTAAATCGACAATTCGTCACTTTTGAGGCAATGTATATCAAACAAATACATAGAAAATTAAAAAAACCCCAACAAAATGGCATAAAATTCAAATTAAAAAAACAGAAATGGTTGAAAATAGCAAACAATAACAAATCCACAAATTGAAATGACTACATCAAATGAACAACAATGGAGGGTTAGGCGGGAAAATCAAAATGACTAAGTCAAATCATCAATGGAACTAAAAATAAATAAAAAAGTTACCTCACATCATCGATGGAACTAAAAATAAATAAAAAAATCACCTCACATCATCGATGGAACAATAAATAAGAAAATCCCCTCAAATCATCGATGAAACAATAAATAAAAAAAAGCTCTGAAATTAAGCAAACGTATGAATAACACCCCCCCAATGAAGAATTTTTAACCCAAAGTAGCTGAAACGTACAAATTGAAATGTCTAAATCACACAAATCCTTCTAATATACAAATTAAAATAATAAAAAAATAAAGAAAAGGCTATGAAATTTGAATTACAGCAAAAATAGTAAAACTATAATGAAAATGTCTAAAAAAGTAATGAATTTCACTTACTGATAATGAAGGACAGGGTAGTTTTTCAAAAAATATACACTAAATTTCATCAGTTTAAATAAAGAAATAAAAGACTTTCTAAAAAGCAATAAGAACATTACACCAGAGAGGTTGTAATTGTCTACCAAAACTTTATCAAATTAATTTTTTCTCTGCTTTCAAATTATGTAAAAGCATGAAAAATAAGTATTTTTCAAAAAGATTCTAAAGCATTAATTAATATATATTAAAAGGCAATAATAAATGTACATGGAAAATTATATTTATCAAATTAATTATATTCTGCTTTCAAATTAAGGAAAAGCATTAGAATATTTTAAAAATAGATTTAAAGAAATGTTCAAGAAAAATTCTTACCCAATTTTTTTCAAGGCTGACTTGTAGCAGGTTTTTCAGTCTTCTTGCAGCCGTACGTAATAACGTTCAAATTTTCCCGCCTCATGGAGAAGCTTTTTTTCAACAGATTTCATTTAGCCCATTTAAGTTAATAACAACAGATTTAGTAACGATCCTTATTTGCTTTAAAAAATAAAACAAAGATAGTACAAATTAAAGGCAGACTTTTTTACATAATTAAATCCGTACATATTTATCAATTAAAGATTTAAAAAGAATCTACTTACATTTCTATACATTACACATCACAGTTTAGTTCCGCAAAAAAAATAGACAAAAAGAGAGTTGAAATTTTTAGACTTCGATGCAAAATCATTGGTAGTAACAAATTAACTAAACAAAAAATAAAAATAATCTCAACAATGTCTATTTGTAGCAGTACAAATTATTAAATATGTCATAATAAAAATAAACAGAGAGAAATTTATCCCTTGCAGGCTTCTTACCGATTGTTGATGCTGCTGCAGGATAACCAAGTGGTGACATGGCATAAGTTACAACAACCAAAGTTTTCATTATGTTATAGTGTTTATAGACTATAAAATCTTTAAATTAATATGCACAACCTTCTTGGTAAGTTGCTTGGTAATTCAGACAAGTAATTATATTTCAAAATTTTAAAAGTATAATGTTTAATAATTACTACTCTTGTAGCAGCTAGAATATTAAATTAATATATTCTGCTTTTAGTTTCATACAAGTCAGACATGTAGTATTGTTCTTATGAGATTACATGATTAGCAAACTTTAATTTATAGTTGCAGTCAAAATTCTAATTAAATTATTACACATGAAAATTTCTATTTCATTTCGATTTCTGCATATACATATACACACAAACATAATAAATACAGTGCTGGTTTTAACTGTTATATGTAATCTCCAATCTTGACTAATTGAAACAAACACTGTTGAAAAATATTTCAATTCCGCCCCTACTAAATTGCTTGACCAATACAAAATGACCATTTGTATTATCATCCCTGAATGTATATAAGGATGGGAAAATCTAATTGTTTTAAACAAAGGTGAAAATATTATTAATTCAGATGGAAAGACAATCACATTCATATATATATATTGTACAGCCCACCTTCTTTTATTTGTCAACAAAGATATGGAAACATCTATTTTCTTTTAGATTTATTTATTCTATCTCTTTCATTTAGTTTCTATTACTATTTTTGAAGGCTTCGGGATCTTTCAGGTAGAGATAATAATATCACTGGTAGCAACCTCCAATAATATTAACACTCTGCTATTAAATTATAACACTGCCTCACCCAAGCACTTTATTTATTTTAAGGAAAAAAACCTTTAGGTGCCAGTTAATGAAAAGGGTAACTAACGTGCTTGCTCAACCAGCTACGAATTTAGTACCTGATCTCCCCAACTAGCTCATCGGACTTTAGCTATTCTCAATTCTCCACCTATATTATGAATATCTATCTATTTCCAATATTTATGTGACAAATATTTGACAAGAGAATACTTATATGTTATTAATTCTATGGCATAAATCCCTCCCTTACTTTCAACCTTACTTAACAATAATTAAAATATTTATTTCCAGCTTTCCTTAAATGCTCGTTCTTGTCTTATAATAAACACATACACACATTATATTAAAGTATACATTTAATATGTTCAAATTATCCACATATGCATTTAAATAATAAATAAAATAAAACACATATTTAATTATGTAATGCACACAGATAACTAATGGGATCTTTGATTTAAAAGTCTTATTATGAAAGCTAAGCTAATGCATGTAGATAGGTCATGAAAATTAATAGTTCTTTATTTGGTTAAATTTAAATTATAGTTCTTGAAATGTTTAATATTTGAAGACAAAATGAATGTTTACCTAGAATTTGAACATGTGAATAAGTTGATAAATTCTGAATAATTAATAACTTTTAATGATTTTTTTTTAATGCTGAATGATCTAACAATACAAAATCTCCCTTTTATTGTTAGTGTTCCTTATCTGAGGATCGATCGAACAATCTGATGCAATCCTATTGGGCTTTTATTCCTTTTATTTAAGTGTTCAAACTTTGTTCTAGTCCTTCCATTGTTTTTTTTATTTTAATCAAACAGAAATACTTAGTCTCTTTGTTTGTTAATTATCTCCATTGTTTTGATTTTAAGTTTTCAATTCTTTTATCTGCATTGCATTAGCTTTCTATTTTATCATTAAAAAATTCCTTTCTTTTAACTATTATTTATGGACACACACATTCCTTATTACAAGACAAAATGAGAGATTTATTTTATTAATTTAAAACTAACAATGCTAATCATTTTCCCGTTAATTATTATTTATTACCGAAATCTTTTCACCTCCCTTTTCTTTTATTCTTTTCCTTTTCTCAAACTTTCATAAAAATCTTTCTGAAATTTAACCTAATGTTACTTTAGTATTATTCAACCGATGACATATTACACTTAGCGATTTTCCTTCTGATAGACGTCGATGATAACATGACAATGTTGTTATGGCAACCAAGTCACTGGCATGATTAATCCATGAGAGAGTCAATTTTTGGATTATTTGACCCCGAGATTTAAAAATCAGACAGAGGTTTGGGAAATTTTGTTATTTGTCTGTCTTTTGTGATTTTGCTATTCAAGGCTTCACAGTGATTTTTTCATTCCGTCATATTGTGATTTTGCTATTCATGGCTTTCTGTCATATTGTAATTTTGCTATTCACAGCTTTACACTGATTTATTAGTTCTGTCATATTGTGATTTTACTATTTACAGCTTTCTGTCATAATGTGATTCATGACCCTACACTGATTTATTTTGTTCTGTCATATTTCTGTTTTTGCTACAAATAGCTGAAACTACTGATCTTACATTGTGGAATTTGCTGAGTACTGAAGAATAAGCTGATCCTTTCTATGTGATTTTGGAGCACATATCCCAATTCAGTCCACTGCAGCGAACGCTATTTGTAAGTAATTTTCATTTTTGTTTCTAATAAATAATGTCATTTTGATGTATATTATTTTGTAAATTCTTCTGAAATTATAAAAAGTACAATTAATCAATTTTATTTTCAATATCTGAATTATATTATACAGAAATTTTTTTTTGTAAATTCATCGCAATTATAAAAATTATAATTAATTACTTTTGATAATCACTTGGAGACGTTATCTTAAAAATCACAAGATCAGACTGATATGGCTTTAGGGTAATACGTCATTGGTTGGATAATACTAAAGAACCAAACTAACTTTTAAAAATAACATTTTTTTAAAATTTTCTTTCAATAAAATTCATCTCGTTAACTACTAGAAATATGTAATGAATACATCAGTACAATATATTGTGATGACCACATAAAGTCGTCGACACACATATATATTTATTAATAAAATTAGAAAGTAATAAAGGTGAAATAAATTAGCTAATAAATTTTTTTTAAAAAAAAAGAAAGGAAGGAAAAGAAAAATTGAAATTCTAATGTCAAAATCACTGTGGATTGTGTAATAGTAAGAGAAGGGGAGGGGGGGCTGCATAAATAGAGATATGCGACTCTTTCTCTCTTGTAAGAAATGCTAGAAAGTTATTTTTGTTTATTGTGGGAGAGGGGAAGTGGATGCATAAAAAAAAAGGCGTTTCTTCTCTCTTTTAAAAAAAATATACTATAACAAATTAAAATAAATGTAAAATGTAAATGTGAAAGAAAAAATGAATGAATTGTAAACTTTAAATAAAATAAATGTAATATGTGATATATAAAAAGAAACAATATGGCCGTAGGTGTGAAAGTCTGTTGGACAAATTAAATTCCACGGACAAAGAAATGTTATCAATGGAAGATCTTGGCCTGATCTGTTAAATTAATTGGGACTTACATTCCATCCACTTATTAAATAAAGAAACATAATGATAAGAATTGGTTGGAAATCTAAGTCTTAATTAAAAAAATTTAAAAACAACGAACAAAGAAAGATATTAATAAAATTACAATTTTTGTCTGGCATTGCTAGTAGAGACTTTAGAGAAGCAACAGCTAAAAAGAAAATGGAAGAAGTGCATGGCTAGTGGCGTTAAAGGGACATAGGTTCGGATTCGAGCCGTCTCATCACTGACTCGCAATGTAAGATCTTTGCCTGACCTGCTAGAGGGACCACCGCTTCTGTAGCTGTCAATTGAAACTCAACCTAAAGAATCAACCAGCAAACTGGATGAAAATAACCCCACAAACTAAGGAAGTTAATGGAGAACCTAAGGAATCAACAAGCAAAAACTGGAACGAAATAACCCCACAAACTGAGGAAGTTAATCAAGAGTGCTCGGAAGAAATACCCATGGGACAATTACAACAAAGCCTAGGTAAAAGCATGCATACATTTTCATTTATCTTTTATTCATAACTAAATATAAAATCCATGATTTGATAGAATAGAACTCTATCAACAGGACATTAAGAACTTTAATATCTGATCTATTTTCATATATTTATTATAGCCAAGTATTTATAAGTGTGTGTTTATTATTGTTATTATAATGTAATTTTTTTATATAAAGTGTAAATATTTTTATTAAACATATTTGTCATTAAATTTCGTATCCTTGCTTTATTCTCCTATCACCAAGCTACGACAGGGGGAAAACTGTAAGTAGTGATTAAAGGGGCATACTGATTTGTTTAAGATATTCATGTGCTGCTTGTTCGTGCGAAATCCCAATTCTAAAAAATAAATAGCAAGCGCTGGACATTCATTAAGTTTCTTTGAAATAGTTTGCGTTGTTCAGCAGCCGAGGGTATCTTGGTTGGGAAAAATAACGCCAAGATAATATGTACGTATTGCCTTGGGGTTCGATCAAGGGTATAGATATGAAATTAAGTTTGTATCTGTATTAGCTCTCTGCTTGTATTGTAACGGCGTTGGTTAAAATAATAAATAAGATAATAAAGAATTTAAGTTGTAAACAATAAATGGATAGAAATAAAAGTTATGAAAAGAATAAATGGATATAATAAATAAGTATAATATAGAATAAAATAATCGAAATAAATATAGTTGAAGGTACAAATAATTAATCAACCGTACGAATAACCATTTTCCGTTATAATATATATATATAATTTTATAAATCGATGTCTGTCTTTCTTTAAAATAATATATGCAAATTTATAAATAAATATTTAAAACTACAGTATTTAAAAGCTTATATATATATGTATAACAGTCACTTAGGAGCACTTTCAACTAACTTGTAGCTTTATCAACTATCATGTTTAAAATGTCAGCTTTTCCATAATTCAATGATGTCAACTTTCCCATAATTCTGTGATCTTAATGTTTGCAGCTTGCCTATTAACCAAATGTTGCTTGTATTTACATATTAACATCGCCTCTTTAATTTTCCTTTTATTATTATTTCTTTCAGTTTCCAATATTTTTACATTGTTATAATTAAAATTGAAACCATAAATACATGATTTATTATGGTCATAAAAGACAGAAGCTGATAAATTATCATTATTTTTAAAATTTTGTTTTGTATTTTGAACCCTTTTAAATCCTTTGTTCTTTTTTCCAATGTGCACCTCGATTCACCTATATAACTACAGCCACACCCACATGTCCATTTGTAAATGATACAATTTTTATTTGTAAATAAAGTTTTATCCTTTGAATTGTTTATTAATTTATTTAATGTAGGTGGTGCATAAAATGCAATATCACATATTTCTTTATAAATTTTTTTAATGAAACTTGCCTGTTGATTTGGAATATATGGTATTGATATCCACAATTTTTTATTAGAATAATTAACACTATTGTTATTTTTATATTTATAAATAAAATTTTTAATAGTATAATAAACAGAATCATAATTGTATCCTACGTTTAACAATTCATTATAATAAGTTTCAATATTTTTAGTTTTATCTGATGCATATTTACAAAGGTTATAATTTCTAAATAAAAAGTATTTCAAACCTGCCATTTTATGTGACATTGGTACTTTTGATTCATATGGAATATATCCTCTTTTTGCTATTGGTTTAAGAGTCATATAGTAATCCAGTTTATCCTTGTTTCTGGTTATCTTGAGATCTAAAAATTGTATACTCATTAAGATCACAGAATTATGGGAAAGTTGACATCATTGAATTATGGGAAAGCTGACATTTTAAATGTGATAGTTGACAAAGCTACAAGTTAGTTGAAAGCACTCCTAAGTGACTGTTATACATATATATATTTATAAGCTTTTAAATACTAAATTTTTAAATATTTATTTATAAATTTGCATATATATATATATAAATCAAACTTTCCCACAGAAGAGTCCATTTTAATTTTTATGCAAGTGCAAAATTTTAAGACAAATACAATAAAAATTTCTTTAGTTGAAATTTTGGACTCTCCTGTGAATATATTAATAAGGCTGTTTCAAGTAAATTGCAATGTTTTTACCATCCAGTGTAACAAGTGCAAATGATCAGTTTGTGCTGGTTGAGAACTTTGCAGTGGGAGTGCTGAAATATTTTTCAACAGAGTTTGCTTTTATTGGCAAAAACGAAGATTAAATATAACAGTTAAAAAAAGTTGTATGTAATGACATAAAGTTCTTCACTTGCATGGTATTTAAAATAAGTAATTAATAGAATCCTGTTTATGAAAGTTTAAATTAGACAATATATAAATGAGTTTGTGCTTCCATCAAGATTGTAATGGTTTTTTTTTTCATGTGTCATGTTTTCACACTTGTTTAAAACAGTTACTACATTTGTAAACACTTGTAGTTATCCAGGTCAGCTAATACAAATGATCATATTTATTGGTTGGGCAATTTAGTATAATAGTAGTACAGAAATGTATTTCAGCAGTGTTTGGTTTCATTTGTCAAGACCGGAGATTATATATATTAATATAAAATGCTGAAGCAGAGTTTATAGTTCATTTAATAGCAATAATTGAGATGAGTATATTTTCATGCTTGTTAATCATATTTACAAAAATATATTCAGCTCATTTACTTCTATTAAATAATTTATAAACTCTGCTTCAGCATTTTATATTAGTATTAAAAATGGCAGAATATAAAAGATATATATAAAGAGCATGCTAACAGTTCTAAACAAGCTTGTTTTCTTTAGTATTTTATTATTATTATAATTATTTTTACCCATAAATGCAGCAAGAGAATGCATTCAGATTCTTTTATCTAGACTTATCCACATCCTCAAATTGGTTTTGAGCTATTGTTCTTGTCAGTGAAGAGCTAGGACATCCAGATACCAGATCCAAAATACAAACTCAAGCCTAGCATTTATGTAATCCTTAACTATTAAGTAAGGAATCTGAAATTTTCAGGCATTTATACATATTCAAATCCAGCTATCCAATTCAAGTATTCATATGGGACTGAACTAAATTTATAAACTCCATATATTAATAGTCTTAATAATCTAATATAGCCAAAGCCTAGATAAACTAATAATAATAAAATCAAGTCAAACATCACATGATTTATGTAGCTTGTATTTTCAAATGTAATATAAAAAGCATACAAGTAGCTCTAAACAAGCTTATTTTTTATTATTATTAATTTTACCAATAAATGCAGCAAGAGAACACATTCAAAATCTCTATCTAGATTTATCCCCAAACCAGTTTTGAGCTATGTCTATTATCAGTGAGGAGCTAGAACATCCCGAATCTGTTGACTGGGTGTCTTAGCTCTTCACTGACAAGAACTATAGTTTGAAACCAATTTGGGGATAAGTCTAGATAGAGATTTTGAATGCATTTTCTCGCTGCATTTATTGGTAAAAAATAATAATAATAAATAACTTGTTTAGAGCTATTAGCATGCTCTTTATATTACATTTGTAAATAAAAGATACATAAGTTATGTGATGTATGACTTGATTTCATTAATATATATATATACAGAATTCACATTGATCAGTCATTTTATGTGACAAATCACAAATATCTCCATTATAATAACAATTAAATAAGGATTAATTATATTATTTTATATATCATAATCATCTATTCATTTATAATATTCAGGCAAGCCATTGCATATAAATAAACTTGACAAATGATTCCTAGAAAAACTGAATGGCATCACTATAAATCTTAAATTTTGAGTTGCCATGTATTCTACAAAGAATTATATAAAATCCACATATACATGTTTATATTTCCCTTATCATTGTTTCTGCTATTCTTCATATAGAATAATAAATTGTTATTTAATATTTAAATCAATTTATTGCAGAGGTAAGAGGTAATGACTAATAATTTAATTGTTGAAAAAGTAATATAAAGTTAAATACAAATATATATAAATAAATATACTTGAAGAATATGTTATAGGAGTTATTTTTCTGATTTAACCATTCTATACAAACAGTTTGCTTTGTGGAAAGCAATAATATCACTATCTTGATTTCATTTCCTTAAAGAAGTATTTTTCATCATGTTACCTGAATAGTATCTAATTAATTAAACTTTTGATATCAAAATTAATAATTATATTCTGTGAAATCTTGAAACTCTATACTTTTTATTAGCTAATTAATTTGTAGTATAAGCAGCCAGTTAATTATTCCAAATTGTATCCACTATTTTTTGTTTTAACTCAGTGTTTAATATATAAATTATTTTATTTATAGTCATCATCATCATCATTATCAATTCACTGCAGGATGAAGGTCTCTCCAAGTTTAATCCATCTTCTCCAATCTTTAGCTTCTCTTCTCCACATCACCCCTGCACACTTTCCTATTTCATCAATCCATCTCACATGTGGGCTCTTTCTGGGTCTTTTACAATCTCTTGGAATCCAGTTTAAAATTTCAATTGTCCCTCTATTATCATCTCTTTTAGCAATATGTCCAGCCCAACTCCACTTCAATCTTTTAATTTTTTCAATGAGGTCACTAACACTGTTTGTTCTCTTCCCCATACATTGTGTTTTCAATCTCTTCTTGTTATTCCCAGCATACATCTCTCCATACTTCTTTGAGTTGTCTGGAGTCTCTGTATTGCTCTTCTATTAAGTGTTCAAGTCTCAGATCCATAAGTAAAAACTGGTAAAACACATTTGTTAAAAAACGTCCTTTTCAAACACATAGGCATATTTCCTTTTAGTATCAAGTTCTTTCTACCAAAAGCACTCCAACCAAGTTTAATTCTATAATTAATTTCCTCCATTATGTTTTCATCTGTATTAATAATCTGACCAAGGTATTTGTAACTGTTAACTTCTTCTAATTCATCATAATCAATCTTTATTTTCATATTTTGAGCAAATCAATTAAACATTACTTTAGTCTTTTTAACATTTATCTTTAGTACTACTTTCCTGCTTTCATCTGATAACTCCTGCAACATTTCCTGCAGCTCTGAAGCATTATTTGCAAAAACAACTACATCATCTGCGAAATCTAAATGACTTAAATAATCTCCATTTACTTTCACTCCTTTAGTTTACCATTTTAATCCACAAAATACTTCTTGCAGCACTGCTGAAAAAAGTTTGGAGATATGGAATCACCTTTTCTTACAACTTTCTCAATGTTGACTTTCCCAGTATCATTATGTAATCTAATTGTTGCTGTTGCATTTTTATAAATATTCTTTAAAATATGACAATATCCTGGATCTATACCTTGATGATCCAATGCTTTAATCACTGAAGAAATGTTTATAGAATCAAATGCTTTTTCATAATCTACAAATCCAAAACATAATGACAACTCATATTCATTTGTCCTTTCTATAACTTCTCTCAATACCTGAATATGATCTACTGTACTAAAACCACTTTTAAATCCAGCTTATTTTCTTGGTTGGTGGAAATCCAATGTTCTCTGTAGATGAGTTGTAATTATCTTGGTAAAAATTTTATATAAAACTGATAAAAGACTGATAGGTCTGTAATTTCTAATATCTTCTTTATCACCTTTTTCAAATATTAATATTATTACTGCATTCTTTCAATTATCTGGTACATCTTTATCATTTAGACATTTGGTATATAACTTTGCTAAAAAAAATTCTATTTCTTCACCTGCTTCTTTTAATATATCAATTATAATTCCATCATTACCTGGAGCCTTTTCTTTCTTCATACATTTAATTGCATGTCTCACTTCTTCATTTAAAATTGTGGGCAATTTGTAAGATGTAATAGATATAGGAGGTACTTGTTCTTTATTACTATATAATTCTTGATAAAAATCTTCTACCAATTTCATGATGTCATCTCTCTTTTTAGTAATAATGCTAACTTTTTTTCTTATTGCAGATATAAATTTCCTACCAATACCAAAATGTTGTTTTACATTCTTAAGACTTTTATTTTCTTCTACAGCTTTTCTTGCTAGTTCACAGTTATACTTTCTTATATCATTTTCAACTCTTTTCTGCACCATTTTACAAAATTTGAGATATTCAATTCTTTTTAATGCATCATTTTTGTATATCTTCATATTCCTTCTTTTCTTCATAAATTCTCTAGTCTCAATAGAAATTTTATTGGTCAATTGCTGCTTTTTTCTACCAGCTATCTTTGTTGCAGTTTTTAAAAGTGTATCAGTTATTTTCATATTAATTTCATTAAAATGTGAATCATGTTCAAAATCTACTAATACTTGAAACCGATTTGTAAGTTCTAATTTAAATTTATTAGAATGTTTCTAAAGATTAAAAATATCAACTGTAAATATTGTTTTTCTTAATAATTTTTGTCTCTCTAATTTTACATTAACACATGTCTTACACCTTATTAATCGATGATTGCTTCCTGTGTTAAATTTATTAAGAACATTACAATCTTGAAATATGTATTTCCTGTTAGTCAAAATATAATCCAATTCTGCTGTACCTTCATTTGGATGCTTCCATGTCCATTTCCTTTTAACATTTTTTTCAAAAAAAGAATTCATAATATAAAGTTTTTCTTTTTCTGCAAACTCCACAAGTCTATGTCCTCTCTCATTTCTATTACCATAACCAAAATTACCTACAGCACTTTCATCTTTCATTTGTTTACCAATTCTAGCATTAAAGTCTCTCATAACAATTTTAAAATGTGGTTTACTTTGATCAAAAGCCTTTTGTACATCCATATGAAAATCTTCTACTACTTCATCACTGCGAGAACTTGTTGGGGCATAAACCTGAATTATCTGCATTTGGTATTTGCTATTAAGTTGTATAACTAATCTTGCCACTCTGTCTGATACACCATCAATATCCACAATATTGTTCTTCCACTTTTTATTTATAATGAATCCTACTCCACTTGTATTTCCAATATTTGTGCCTTTATAATAGAGTATATGTCCACTCTTTAAATCAATTGTCTCTTCCCCTTTTCTTCTAACTTCACAAAGTCCAATAATGTCCCATTTAATATAAGAGAGTTCTTTTTCTAATTCTTGCAATCTTCCTTCACTTGAAAGGGATCTGCAGTTGTAAGTACCTAAATAAAAAGTCATTATCAAATGGTAGCCTGGGTCCGCAATCAGGGGATTCTTAGAATCCTCCACCTTCAGCCACCAACCACTGCCTTGGTTGGTGATTTTACAGCCTCTTGGGAATAAGGGCCATGCTTTATTTTTGTCTGTCATAATTGTATATATGTATTGGAAAAATATTTATCATTTACACAAACATTCATTCTGCCTTATCAGGCACTGAGAAAAAAGACCATGGTGTTTCTTGATCTTAAACTCAGAGGTAAAGAGCCAATAAACTCACCACACTGGCTAATGTGTGTTGGTGAGCAGCCCATCCATGTTCGTATACTATATGAATAATCACATAGTAATAACAGCTGCAACGACAAGAATGTATGGAGTGGACATTAGGAATTTGCCCTGCTCAGTTCCTTTAATGCCCCCAAGAGGAATCAAGGGTCTCCTTTTAGTTAATAGCAACCTCCTTTCTGCAGCCTTATTTATACTATTAGGTACTAACTAGTATATACATAAATAATTATTATGAGTAAATATGTAGCTAAATATAGCTTCCTAAAATAGTACAAATCAATGCTTATATTTAATAATGAATATTTAATATTAGCAACAAGAGTGACTTCATGAATTTTAATGTTGTTATTTGCAATTATAAATACCTAAGTTCACCTCAAGGCTTACTCATTAACAATAAAGATTTATGTGATCTATATAAAAAGTCTTTGTACCCATTTATTCTCTTCAGAAGGCAAGAATTTTCTCTTTAATTATTGTCACTTTGTTTAGGTTATGAATGTTGATAATGCTATTTACTCTCCAAAAGCAAAAGACAAAAAAAAAAAAATCTCTCTGACATTTCAATTGGTCATTTATATAAGTTTTTTTTTTTTTTACATTTCTAAATAGTCAATCATATTTTGCCAGTTAATTAGTAAAATCCATAATTACACAGATCTACAATTCTCAAATTATTTTTCGTAAATTCATCGGCAATTATAAAAATTACAGGGTGCGACGCCATTAATACCAGATTTGCATTAAATCGCGTCTTTTTAATTTAGCTGTTTATTTAAAATTTACAAAAATTTTTTGTTAATATTTCTACAATTGAATTACGTTTTAATTTAATTTTTAATTTCTGAATTATATCATACAGAAAATTATTTTTCGTAAATTCATGGGCAATTATAAAAATTACAGCTATGAGAGTAATACAAGGTATAGGTGTACGCCAAGCCTAACGGCTTGTCAAAAACACAAAGCCCCCCCCCGCCAACTCCAGCGCTACGCGCTGTTTTTTATAATTGAGCATAATATAGGGTGGTTTTATAAATTAGAATATAGTTTTTTCTAAATTATTTTGACACATGCATGTACATTTTTTTTTTTTACTATTTGCCTGACCTGAGTCAGATTTTTGCCTTTTTTTTTTTTTTTTGTTTTTTATCACGTGACCTGCATCACATTTTTTTTTTTTTTTATGTTTAATTTTTTTTTAAATTTTTATATTTTTGCCATGTTTTTTTGTTTTTTATCACGTGATCAACCGATGACGTATTACCCTGAAGGCATATCAGTCTAATGTTGCGTTTTTTTAACGTGCCGTGTTCATGTGATCTGCGGACACATTTTAGTGACTAAATGTGTCTGCAGATCACTTGGAGAAGTTATCTTAAAAATCGCAATTTTAGACCGATGTGCCTTCAGGGTAATACGTCATCGGTTGAATTATACACAAGTACCATTTTGTTTTATTAAATTAAAATAATCTTTCTCAAATTTGAAAATATAATAATCTATTTTTTTAACTTACTTTATAATCTAAAAATTTCATTTAGTTTTCATTTATTCTAAACTAAAAAATTCTGTCATTTGTTTTCATTTAAATATAACATTGCCTTAATACATTCCAATAAATTGTACATCTTTTATTAGCAAAACTTCATTCATTTGATTTATGATTAACAAAAAAATCAAACATACTTACTTATAAAATATATTTAGCTACAAATAATAAATCATATAAAAAGTTATATGTCAAACATTACTGGGTTTTTTCATATTAGGAAGCCATGAAAGTATGTATTATAAATTAAACAGGAATTGCACAAACATGTACATACTTACCTATTCCAATAACAATATAGTAAATAAAATATTATTATTATTTGAAATACAAGCATATTATTATTGTAATTATTATTATCTTTCAAAGGGTTTATTCAGCAAAGCAAAATAGGTTACATGATTTCTTTTGTCCACATGCTATTTTGAGTTCAGGAAAAAGATAATACAGAGGTTGGCATGTGACTTACAAAATTTTGAAAGTAAGAGAATGTTCACAATTAAATAAGATTGTTTTTATTTGAAACATTGCAATGATGATGAGTAGGAACTTTTACCTTTTGCTTTTCAATTCAGATGTATTAATCTAGAATGTTGTTTTATTTTATTGGCTTGAATAAGACCAGATGTTAATGAAAGTTTTTTGATGTGATATTTTTTTTATATGTTTGACTTATATTATCCTGTTTATTTTTAAAAGTTTTCAGGTATCTTCGTGGTCTATTCTTATATTTAAATGTACACCATAAGTTATAGAATATGAATATGCTAATCCAGATGTTACAAAAGACTCCCTTTTTAAATGAATCAAATAGGCTATTAATTTTTTTGGAGAGTGTGGAAACTTTTGAATGTATGTTATTAAGACCTTAATTAGTATAAAAAAATAATTCTGAGTTTCTGAATCTATTTGAAAAAGAATGTATAGATGGTTTACATTTTGATAGTGTCTTTTAAACGTTAGGAAATGGAGTGTTGATAGTGATTTAAGGTTAATTTTAAGTAAAAAATTAAAATATTTTGGTTCAAATAATCAGAATTTTAATTTATGGCAAAGTTGTTTATTGATATCAAGTATGATTTATTACCTTATAATTCTATAATTAAAACCACTTCTTTTCTTTTCAAAAACTTTATTTGATGTATATATATATCCACTTATTTCCAACGTTTCGACTATCTTTACTCTATAGTCATTTTCAAGGATCTAGAAAAAACATTACATTATAAACAAACTTCACATAATAAAACCAAAAAACAAAAAAAAACAAAAATAATCAAAAACAATATAAAACATATAAACCCCATAAAATTTAAAAATAAATAAAATACATTAAAATCAATTAAATTAAAAACACAAAACATACACCACACTTACTTGACTCCCTTCTCAAAAAACTTTCCCTTTTTACATTTTCTTTTATCCAAAAAACCAATTGTTACAATAAAAAACTTATTTCCTTTTTCTTTCTTATATACTTCAAAAATGAATTTATTTCCAAAAATAATTCTTTATTCATGTCTTATCCAATTCTATTTAAAACAGGTTTATATTTTTTTATACATAAACTCTCTTTTACCATTCTTTTTTTATACAATCTAACCCCCTCCAACATTTTAATCTTAAAATCTGTATGTCCAACTTCCTTACTATGTATATTTACATTAGAATTCCTATCTCTCAAATGCTGTTTCAATCTTGTCTCTAATTTGTTTTTTGCTGTACCAATATATGATACATCTTTATTCTCTTTTTTACAATCCAAACATTCTATTTTATAAATACCATTCATGTTTTCAACATTCCTATTTCTTATCATATTACCTAAATTACATTTCCTTTTATATACTGGTTTCAACAATAAACCACATTCCTTACCATATTTCTTATTCATATCCCTCATTATCTTTTTAATCTTAAAAAAAGTACTTTTTGACACTTTATACCCACTATACATAAATTCCTTCTTTTTTCTTTTTTTTTTCTCAATTTCCTCTCAATTTTGTCTATATTCTTTTTTCCACATAATTTATTAATAATCTTAATTGGATAATCATTTTTTATTGCCTCATTTTTTATACACTCCATTTCCTCCCTAAATAACCCCTCCTCTGAACATAGATTAATTCCTCTAACTATTCTATTATTAACAATATTAATCCTATGTATGTATTCAATATCTGATTCCCAATTACTCAATAATCCATAAAAAGTATCTTTTCTAAAAATACTAGTCTCAATCCCTACTCTATAATTTTTTATAACTTTTTTAATTTTAACATCCATATAATTAATTGAATTATTTATTTCTTTTTCCATTGTAAATTTTATGTTTTCCTCAATTGAATTAATATATTTTAAAAAACATCCTGATTTCCTTTCATTCCCATTGAATACCAAAAAATAATCATCAATATATCTCACATAAAATATAGGTTTGTATCTAGTATCACCAAAATATATTTTTTCAAAAAAATCCATATATAATGATGCCAGTAAACCACTTAAACAGTTTCCCATACTCAGACCTTTACACTGTTTATCATATTTCCCATTGTATACAAATATAACATTCTTACAGCATACACTCAACATGTCAAATAATAAATGACTTTCTATTTTAATATTCTTATTACCATCCTTAATATACATTTCCAGAATTACTTCAACCGCTTTATTTGGATCTATACTTGTATACATATTACACACATCTAATTTTACAAACCATATATTTTTTATTGATTTATTATTATCTTGTGGAGAGTGTATAGAGGATGGATTTTCTAGTATTTGATCTATATTGAAGGGAATTGAAATCAAAATTTGTATAGACAATAGTAGAATAATTACAGTCATCAGTTATCCTTGATTAAATGATTGTTTGTCCGTGGGCTTGATTTTACAGGCTGTTTTTAGAAATGGGAAATTTTTTACACATGCTGAGATTATATTACTAGTTTTTGGATTCTGAAAGTGAGAAGTGAGTAAAGCCCTAACCCATTTTGAAAAAAATGTATATTTAAATCATCTTAGTGAGATTGCAAATATATTTTTTCCTCACAAGAGGTCCCTGCATAGTGATTCTATTTTGTTTGAAAATGCTTTAATATAAAATATTGTTACAGTGTAGTATGAGATTTTTGTCATGATTATCATGTTGAAAAGTAATAATTTTGTGTAAAGGGATAGGTAGGATTTTCATAAAGGTTTGATTATGACTTCTATTTTATTTTTAAGTCTATTTTGGATAAGTGTCTGAATTAATGAATGTCACAGTTAGAAATGAAAATCTAAGAATGGATTAGGTTTACCCTTAAAATGTTCTGCTATACAATTGCCTCTGTATATGTGTCAGGTACAGGATTTTTCAAGTTTAATATTAACTTATATTTGTCTGTAAAGTCTGAAAGAATATTTAAAAGTTTGAAGAAGTATTTTTTTTAGATGGCAAGGTAGGATATGTAGGTATCAGATTTTTATATTCTAGAGTATTAATTAAAGAATTAATGTATACATTGATGTGGTATGATTGGGAATGAAGTTTTGCCATTTAGAGTAATAAAAGATTTAATTAATAGTAGATTAATAACTAAATATAATATATAAGTAAGTTTTTAGGATTTTACTTTCTTCTAGAATTTTAATAAGATTACTTCCTTCCAGAATTTTAATATGAGTGTATTAGTATTATATTGAAACCAGTCTCTATGTTTTTTTGAATAATAATTAGACTGCATATAAAAATGCTGCCTGACCAGTTAATGGTGATTTTCTTGCAAATTCCATTTTCAATAATTTTGATATAATATAGAGCTATATTTTGTCTTTTATTACTGATTCTATTATTTTGATGCCAAGGGAACACATTAAAATTGGATATAAGCCTACTAATGTAAAAACCATTTCTTGTTTTTTTCATAAATGAAACAAGAATTACTTAATAGAATCATGATATTTTATATATGGCTTTGGACTAAAAAGTTATGAGATTAGACATGCATTAATCTGTTAATTTTTTAAATTATGCATATATGAACTTTGGATATCATCCATTCTAGGATGGTATAAATTTGATATTGACTCTATCTCTTGTATGAAGTCTCTAGGTGAGAATTGAATTTCTTCTTTCAATTTGACATTTGAAACATATTATAGATTGGGGAGTTGATTTTTTAATAGCCTGACTTTAGAGTGTATGTTTATTATGACAGATGAGTGATCCAATATCATCTGGTATAATTTCTGATTAAGATACAAGGCTTATTATTTAAGTTGTTCTGTAATTGATTGACACATTTTCTTTAGTGATAAAAGTCTGGGACACTCATGGTTGATTGTGATGTTAATGTGATTTTTTAAACATGTCATTCCAGAGACTTAGGAACTATATTGGGGATGGTGTGATTTGATGAAATGGTTTATATTAAAAGATAGTATATTAATGTATGCACATGATGTTTGCACAAAATCCATTTGAATTATTTTGTGCAAATAAATATATATTTCTGAGAAGAGAAATTCAAGTCTGCATAATAAAAGAAATATTCTGGTGGTTCTTTCATTAATGATTGCTAATCTGTCATTAAAGTTGAGTTGCAGAAGAGTTTTTAAGAAATATGTTCATCATATTATATAATGATGGTGAATGAAGACTTTTCTGATAAAAACCCTTCACTGTTCATCATTGGGAATGAAAGCAAATGGAACCATTTATTAGTAAATTTTTCATATGCCATGCTGAAATCCCCCTATGAATAATATGGGATGTGGAGTGATAAAAAATTTGGAGTGCAAAATTAGAATTAATCTATTTATGATGGTGGTTACTGGAGAAATGCATATAAATGTTATGTTTAGTATAATCGCTTTGTGGTGAAAGGTAATAATTAGAATATGTATGTATATATTCAATATTTTGGATGAAATGAAAGGTCATTCATTAGTAATGATAATAACTTTTCCTGTTGATGGTATACCTGATGTTTATGAAAATACTATTAATCCTTTGTAATTTAGTTTGACTGATGGATCAATTTATATAATTCAGTATAAACCTTGATCTCTATCATGCCAAGTATGCATAATTATATAATATCATACCATTTAGTTAGAAGTCTACTTTCTTAGGAGTGTTTGACCTTTTGATAATAAAGACACCTATAAATTTCATTCTAGTCTGTATTTAATTTATATATATAGTAAAATTGAAAACACTATTGATTTCATTATTTAAAACTTTCCAAAATCTTTTTGAAATGTAAGATTTTAAATCACTATACAATAAAATATATAAAAAAATCAAATAAAGATTACTGATACAGAGCATAAATAAATTTGTTATGCATGTTTGGGTACTGCATAATTGTTTAGGAATTGTTGATATATCATTCATTGAATCAACTGATCTCTTTTGGCTTCATTAATTCTTTATTGTATATTAAATTATATAAACTAGGACCACTTATCTCTTCTATACGGCTATTTTCTTCATCTGATAATAATCATGTAGTGTCAGAGTGTTTATAATTGTTCAAACATTTTTTTAGTAGTGTCAGACATTTTGGGGAATATTTTATTATCATTGTTATCCATTTCTAGTTCCTTTGCCTTCTCCTTTTTTATGGTGTGTGTGTGTGTGGAGGAGAGATATGCTAGAGTTTCTCTTAGTTGACATGTGTTTGTAATTACATCAGGTAAACAACTAGTGAGTGTATTCATGATATCCAGTGATATTTTATTTAAGAGGTTTGTTGCTGTCATTATATCAGCAGGAGAAATTTGAGATATAACAACATTAGAATGTTCTTTATTTTGACTTGTACTAGTGCTGATTTATTATGATGTGTTTTTTTTGCTGTTGTTTACATTGATTTTTTTAAAAAAATCTCATTTTTGATGTCTATTTTAGAGACTTCTTTTATTTATTTCCCATTTCAACTTGTTGGCAGAAACATTTCCTGTGGACATTGATGGGTGGAAATGATTTTGATATGACATTATGTGCAGTATAACTTAGGACAGTTGGAGATAATATAACTATGCTCTTTAAAATAAAAGTACTAGGATTGTAATCTATTTATTATTGAATATAATATGATTTTTTATTGGTTATATTTTCTCATAATTTTGCTTTAAAAATAGAGCTACTGCTGTGTAAATGAAATTGGTTATTTTAAAGATATATAAGTTGGAAAATTTATACTTCTCCAAAAGTGTTCATTAATATGACAAAATCCTCAATGAAATAGTTGAAATAGATATTTACATATTTATTCAATATTTTAATTTCTTTTTTGAAATTGTCTGTTTTCCATTGCTTTCAAATTCTATTATTAGGTATCTCAAGTTTGGATGCTCTGCAATGCATACAAATGTGTTCCATGGGTTTTTAAAATAAATTTATGGATTAAAATTTTTTTGGGATATCTATAGAGAAAGCAATGTTATCTGTGCTTGCCATTATTTATGAGTGATCCACAAAAAATCACTTAAAAGATGTAAATATATTATTTGGTATCACTGAGTTATATTATTCCATAATATTTGTTAGACTGTCATAGGTCCAGGTTTCTTGAGGCTCCATGGTAATAATGTTCATGGTCTTTGTTAATAAATCTAGTTTCATCAGATCTCCAATAGTTGATAAGTGAAATTAGAAGTTGGATGTATTCTCATTCAATTGAATGTTTCAGATACATTTTTATTTTTTCAGTTTGCTGCAGAAGTGCGATTTGTTACTTCTGCATACACAATAAGAGATTATTCAATGACTTATTTATACACAATAAGAGATTATTAATTAAAAAAAAATAAACGTAAGAATTAATCTACTAATAATATTTGAAATACAGTGGAGTTGCAAACTACACTGCATCTAGCCGTATGATTTCAATTATTTGCTATCCAAAGTAAAATGTAAACAAACAAACAAAAATTTAATTAGAACAAAATAACCATTAACATTTTCAAATTTTAATATTTGAACAGCCATTTTTTTTATTGAGGTGAACATGTATAAATTACATACATAATAAAAATCTTCAGTTTATGTTGAAAGCACATATATTTTTATCCTTGTCTTATCTTTCTGAATTTGATTTACTGTATTTTGCTCAATTGAATATTTTCTAAATGGACAAGATTTCAGAATATTCATTAAACATTAATGTTATGGAGGAGGTAGTAATTTCTGGAAAAAGAGATGAGCTATTGTTCTATAAGAGAAAAAATTTACTGTATAAAAAAAATGCCCAGAGCACATTTTGCTATTTATTTTATGCTAAAAGTCTTATTGCTTCAATAGGTGCAAGAGTGGACACTTATTATTAATAATTATATTAGTATTATTATTTTAAAATTTTGATTATACTATAATATTGATTTATATACACATAATATATATATATATGGATGTGCATGTGTTTTGAAATATATTATACATTTGCAGTTCAATTAACAATATGTATTCTAGTGTAATCATTGTTTATCAACAAAATGTGAACTATTATAAATTATTTTCTTTGAGCAGAAGAGGGATGGTTGGAGCAAAATATAGCATAGTTTGCAGTTCAACTGTCTTTAATTTATCACATTGTTCCAGTAAGATTTCAGTATTTTAACGGATTTCCAGGGTTGAATTGAAGATGCTCTGTGTGTTATATTCTCTCTTGTGGCTTTTTGTTACTGTAGTTGTTATTGATACTGTTACAGTTACTGTTGCTGTTACTGCTTCTGCTATCAATATTATTACTATTATTACAAGTCACTTAAATATAATTAAAAAAATTATCTTAAGAAAAGCAATATTTGCTTGTTCTAACAGACATTGCATTTATAATGTTTTAAAATGATTTATACTTTAAACCTATAATTACTTTATTATTAAAAACAATATAGCAAAATATTTTATCTATGTGTGTGTATTTCCATCATTTAACATTAAATCATGAATGATTTTAGATATATTTTAAACTTTATTTAAATTTTCCAATTTAATTCAACTGTTAGTAATAGCACACAAATGAGATCTATACAATGTTTTGAATATTACTATTTTCCTCTCTTTATTAAGTGTTGTTAGTCTGATGAGTAACAGTATTAACATGGGAATTAAACCTGGACCTATAGATTCTTGAATATTGAAGTTTAAAAAATACTCTACCCAACTGAGTCATTCTATCAAAGAAAGCAATGAAATTTCATTTATTTATCTATAAGATTTATTTATCTTGACTTTTTTTCCTATAAGCAAAGTTAATTTGTGGTTTCCAGACATATGTGTATTGTTACACTAATTTGACTTGGAGTAATTTGTCATTGTCATGTGAGCAGCCTCTTTGAATTTTCTTCTTTGTATCTTTTTTTCTCTAATCAATATTTTTATATTTTCCCAAACATATGTTTATTGGACCATATATGGTCTGCTGCTTTAGATACATCCATATTTTTTCTAACCATCAACTGGTACTCTATTAATTGCCTTTTAATAGTGTGACTGGTCTTACTAATATACTTCCTTCCACATTTACATGGTATTTAATAGATGCAGTTTTTGTTTGTAGATTTTCATTGAACTGTCTGCTCTTCCTGGTATTGAAGTTACCTAATACCTTTTTTAATGTTTTTTTGGTTGTCTATGAAAGGTTTTCTTATTGACAGCTGATAATTAATTATTCTTCATGAGAGTTTATTGTATGCAAATCTTTTCTTTTTCCAAATCCCTGGTTTCTGAACAAACTTAATTTGTTCTATCTATAGTGATAGTATAATTCCCTGTTTTCTGCTTCCAGTGTGATTGGGTGTATATGCTAAGCATTGTTATGTATGTTTGGGTCTGTAAATTAGAGTTTTGATTTTGCCATAAGATAGTCTTATCACAGCAACCTCTAAGGATGCCAATATTTGTTCTGTTTCTGATTCTATTGTGAATACAATTGAAGAAGATATGTTGATTGAACCTTAGATGGATATAAAGTAATATTTATGGCTGTGCTTTTCAATTCTTCCTGTAAATATTGCTAATGACAGTGACAGTGTTAAGTCCTTAGTCATTTCTTGATTTTGTTATAATAATTCCATGTAATATTATTGAAAATATGTTATTATGCAGAAATGTAAATTTATACTATCAATATTAAAAGTTGTTCTAGTTTGTAAGCTGTTATTACCATTAAATATTTTCCTTACAAATGGATATTTTATTACACAGTAAGGTTACCAATAGTTCTTTCAATTTTCTTATCCTTGATTAATTCTACAAAGAGCTTAGAATCTCTGACAAAGAACTGTATCTTGTTTGCCAAAAAACTGAGAATTTTAATGAGAAATCTTGACATGTTTTAACAAGGTGAATTTATAGAACTAACAATATGTTTTTTAATTTTGTTTCTGTACTTAGCATTGGATTTTGCCACTTTTTTGTATTGGTCTGCTATGAGAAGTTGTTGTATTTTGTTATCATAATAAATTGTATCCATTACAACTGTATGTAACATTGCCTTTGTCTACAGAGAGTATAATTATTGAGTTATCTACATTGAAAGATTTAATTACTTTCCTCTCTTCATAGGAAATATTTGATTTCAATTTTTATTGCCTTTCAATTGTTTTTATTATTCTTATTCTACTTCTTCTAAAGGCAACTTTTGAGTGGCTTACTCAGTGGCTACCATTACATCTAATAAAGAGATATTAAATGGTTTTAAGCCAATAAACATTACATGATCACCACTTCTTATGCTTGCTTATAACTATTATTAAAACAGGCAGCACTCACTATATGCATTGCCACACTGCAAGCTAGAGTAATCAATGGATGCCAGAAGGTTTTCACATAAAATACCCCATCTAGTGCCTACCCATTCAATATCTCCAGACTAAGATCTAGGTGTAGTGCTCTCAGATCCAAGACTCCTCATTGAGACAAAGACCATAGCCAGAAACTAGTCTGGGGATATTGGATGAGTAGGCACTAGATGGGGATTTTATGCACAAGCCTTCTGGCATCCATTGATTATTCTAGCTTGCAGTGTGGCAATATGTGTAGTGAGTTTTGCCTGTTTTAATATTAAATGGTGTGATGGCAAAGTTTAATCCTTTTTTAAGGATAGAAGTTTCAGCATTTATTATATATTTAGATCTAAGATTTTTAGCTGTTGAAAGTGGTAGGCTGCTTGGTACATTACAACCTTTAATATGTCCTTATAAATTTATTAAGTTTATTTTCTTTGACATTCTTTTATTTTTCCATATTATTTAGAATATGATTTTTTTTACTGCTCGAAAAACTCTTGTGAAGTCTTTATCAATAAGTTTATTTTTTTAGAGAACATTTTACATTACAAATGGAATGCAAAATTTGATACTTTGAAAACATTTGGGAATTTCTTTTTTGTTGTTAACAAGGCTTTATTTGCTCTCTGATAATTTTCTCAACTCTCTGGGAGTGAATTGAAGGTTTTAGGAACAATCTTTTCAGACTTACATTTATATAAGAAAGTTAATTGATTTTCTATTTTGGCCTGTATTAGACAAAATTTTTCATGTTTAAAGTTTGCCTTAAGATTTGTGATAGTGTCAATTTAGTTGTACTTATATATACTTCTATTTCACTTTTAATGAGAATAATTAGATCTCCAAAACTCATTGTATAGTAAGAATATCCTATAAAATCAAGGGATTATAATGGTTTTCTATGGGGAAACAATTTATTCCTGCAGATAAAAATTATATCATAAGTGTATTAACAAACAATTTATTCAAATTTATATTGTGCTAACCATACTTTCAGCAGAACACTGCCAGTATCACAGCACTGTTTTATTTTGCAGTTAAAAAGTTGTGTCCTTTAATAAATGTGTAAACTGTGTTTTGTGTGTGTGTGTGTGCATGCAGCTATGTACTTAAAATATTCCTTTGCTTTAGATATACTACAAGGTAGAAAAAAAATTAGACTAAATATATTTATATTTTTAAAATTATTATATAGGAAAATAATAAATAGCTTTTAAATATCCCATTACAAAGCTGTTATTTAAAGAGAAAGAGCAAAAGAGGAGGCAATACTCTTCAGGTTTTCCAATTTATTTCAAAATTAACTTTTGCCAGGGAAAGAGAAACTCAGAAGAAACTTATTCTCAAATAATAGATCTTTTTATTACAATCTTATCATGAGTGCATTCAACATACAATAAGACTAACAAATGGAATAATGATAAAAGGAAATAAATATATAATGGTGTAAACAAGCCAATTGGCAAAAAGGTCAGTGAATCCATTTATTTTTACTGAGGTTAGGAATCTCACAAATAGCTTTCTGCTAGGTAGATAACATCAGACAATTGTCAGATGTTGAATGCCAGTATGAATGTTCTACACAATATTGTAGAATACAATGAGGCATGGTCAAACCTGGAGTAAAAAGTTGCTGTTTGTAATCATCAATATATCTGCACATGATACAAGCCACTCATAGCTTTAAAGTATCAGGGTCTTGAAGGAAGATCACAATATCCATCCCAAATATTAGATGTACCTTAACAATTAGACTTGGATAGTTCACCAATCACAATGAAGATAAGTTATCATAGATAAATATTGAATAAATTCTGGGTCTTGAAGGAAGATCACAATATCCATCCCAAATATTAAATGTATCTTAGCAACTAGACTTGGGTAGTTCACCAATCACAATGGAGATGAGCCATCATAGATAAATGTTGAATATATTCTGTGTAAAATGTACTATATATATATATTATATTACAATTACGTTTAATAGATATCTTTACATTTATTTTTAGAATTGTGTATTATTACTCCCGATCATACTATAGTGTAAGCACAAAATATTAAAGAAATATGTGTTCTTTTATAATTATTATTGTATTTTGTTAATTTAATAAGAGATAAATAAAATGTGAACTAGATACTTTCCAACAGCAAACATTTGATTTTTCTGATGCATGAGAAAAAAAATATCTACGAAGTTACGATATTCTGAAGAAATGTTTTTATATATAGTAAAAACAATGGGCTTATTATTATTTTTATTTTAAATATTAGTCTTTTTATATAAAGCAAAATATCATAATACCTAAGTATCAAACTTCTTGGTGTTTACTACAAAAAAAAAGTCTTACTAATTAAATTGTGGATAAAGTCGTTGCTAAGCAATATCTTAGTAATAAAAACATTTTTAAAAATATATCTGTTACCAGAAAACTTTTTGATTTTATCTAATGATGTTGTAGCTTCTACAAATAATTGAGCTGAGCAATAATATGAGTCTAGAGTTGCAAAAAAAATTTAGTATGTGTTTTCTTTTCTATATAAAGCATGAGACAAAGAGCCATTTTTTTGTTATTGTTATTAAATCTTTTAAAAAAAGATAGCTTGGTTTTTCTATTTCCATACTAAACTTGATTTTATGGTAATGTTCAAAAAGGTTTTTAAAAAAATGTTAAAAATAATCTTACCATGAGGCCAATTATTTTAGTCATGTAGACTGTTTTTAAATAGTTGAAAATAACTTTCTTATTTTTAATTTGTTTTAATTAATATAAGCCAATGTTAGAAAAATTGGGATGAACTCATCACCAATTCCAATGTTTGTTCCTACATTTGACCAAATGTATGTATACTGAAGAGAGATTCAATTAATTTTTCACTGGCCCAAGTATCATTATCTGTTAATTTAAAATCTTAAAAGTTAAATAAAATATGGTTTCTAAAATAAGATTATATTTGTTTTAAATTCAACTAAAAATATGAAATTAGAAAAAGAGTTACTGCTTAAGTTAGTTAACTAACTGTATTTACAATTGTTTTTAGTAAACTCCTCTTTTGTCAATTTATGTTAATCCATATAACTTAGAATAAAATGAATATTTTTTTTATTTGGAGAAAGTCTTTTTTTTATTTTTAATAAACTTCAAATTTATTAAAACAATGCTTAATAAAAGTAATAGATTCTTTGAATATTATAAAAAGGAAAGCAAAGCTTATTTTATGTCACAGACCTAAAAAAATTAAAATTCACATTTTGTAAGAGAAAATTTTTCATTTTTTAAAAATTATATAGACTACCAAAAGTTCTAAATCAGATGTTTCACTGAAATCAATTTTAAAACCTGTTGATTCTTCAATTCACCACATTAACTTGTTTTTAATAGCCACATTTAACAGAATTTCATCATATGTTAGATATGTAAATTAGTTCTTCAACTTTTTAGACATTAAATTAGACAAATGAGATTTTGTTATAATTTGATGTTGTTTTCCTCTTTACTAGTGTACTTAAGAATGCTATTGATATTTTGAATGATATTCAGTCATCTATGAGTTTAATTAAACACTGTTTATCAAACTTTTTTTTGTATGTTTTTGATTATCAGATATTCATCAAATTTTCCAGAATTGGTGATATTTTTCAGAAAAAATGTAAAAGAACATTATTTTCATTTATTATAAAAATCATTTGTATAGTTAAAACATGCAATAATGATAACCATCTTTTATTTGGCCTCGTGGTAACAATTTCTATGATAAAATCAAGTTTACTAAAACAAAAATCAAAAAACGTAACTTTAAAAAAAAAAAAAAGTTTTCATTAAACAAATAAAGATAGTTCTTTATCTTCTGCAATTTATATAGAATACAAATACATATGGGAAGTTATCTAAAATTCTTTTTTTCATCATTATCCAGCTCAGTTATTTTTTAAAGGTGAACCTTATTAGATAAAAGGAAAAAGCTTTCTAATATCATGCAAATTTATAATAATGTTTCTGTTATTGTGATGCATTTACCAATAATTTTAACTACAAAATAACTTTATTGGTAGTACTCTAAAAAATAATAAATGCATTTTTTTAAACTATACTTATAAAATGTCTAAAAAATTTTACACACTCCAAAAATAAAATTCATTTAGAATGCTTTACCACTTGTAAATTTTAAACCAGATGGATTTTTTTTCTACTGGAAGAGTTCAATCAGAAAATTAATGGTAAAAAAGAAGAGTACATTTTTATTACCAGATATTTATTATCATTTTAAAATAACAAAACATGATATAAATTGTATTGAAAATTATATTCTGACAAAATTTGAATATGATGAAATATTACTAAGAGAAATTATAGAAACTTCTAAATGGCATAAAAACATAAAGAAAAAGTATGAATGAAATAAAATGAAAGCAGCCTGGAATAAATTATTGGAGGAATACTATTATTTAATATCTTTCAATCAATTCAATTAAAAAAAGATAAAACTGTGAAGAAAGCGTTTTGCTATCAGATTGATAAATCAGTAGATTTTGTTTAAAAAATATTTTAATTGTCAAGCATTGGTGGCCGAGTGGTCAGCACAGCTGCCTTACAAGCAGTTGTCCTGGGTTCACAGGTTTGCTTCCCGGTTGATGCTTTGACCATATGAAAAAAAATATATTTTTTAATTAATTTAATTCTTTTTTCTTTGATTAATATTGTTATTAGGACCACATATTCTTTAAGGAAAGTTTTTGTCAATCATAAATAATATGTAATATTCAATTTTCAATTGGATGGACTGTTGAAGAGTTGGAGTGTGGAGTAGATTGAAGCCTGTCCATTAAAGTATAAGTTTTGGCTATCTTAATATATATCTGAGCACTTATAGCATATATGTGTAGAGATAGTAATCTGGACCAACTGATGATTGCTGGTTTAGCATGAAATACGTATATTGGTGATTATTTATCTTTTCAACATATATGTGTTCAGGTGTATCAGTGTTATGAGATAGTGTGGAGAGTTGTGGGTCATGTGAAAGTCTGTGCTCATTTATTCTATATATTACATATATAGACACAGGTATATAATAAGCCTGTGTGTTTCAGTTATTACATAAATAATATGGCAAAAAATAAAACAATCAATATGCTTTTTAGCATATAATCAAAATAATTTTAAATAAAACAAATACACTACCCTCTCTCTTGGAAGATTTTAATTTGTAAACATAAAATGAATCCATTTACTGAAATTTGTATTGAGTAATATGCCGACACCCATTTTGAAAAAAGGTCATATACTACTAGTAGATATTTCATTTTCCCAAAAGCTGGTAATGGTCCATAGAAATCAATAGCCACCAGGTCATTGGGTTCTTTAGGGATGATAGGATTCAATGGACCTTGATATGACTTGTTTGCTGGTTTTGTCTTCTGACACATTTCACATGAGCTTACTATCCTGGTGACCTGTGCTCTCATATTTGGCCCATGGAACCATGTCCTCAATAAGCCTTCCACTTTATTTACACCATAGTGCCCATACAAATGATGGGTATACTCAATAAGTCATCCTTCCTGTAAACTTTCTGGTATAATCATTTTCCACTGATCCCTTTGTGGGTCAGTGATATACCCTAGTATCCCTTCTTTCGGGCAGTATCTCTCACCAGCATTAGTGTCTGCCATTTCTCCCACTTCATCTTTGTCTTCTAGTTGGTCAATAATTTTCTTGTAGGTAGGGCTTTGCCATTGTACCTTTCCTAAGTGTCTCAATCCTTCTTCTAATACAGTGTCTGTTTCTAATTCTACACTTGTCAAACAGATATCTTCCATCTGCAGATGGTTCTGGGTATCAGGAACAATATTCCGGCTCAATGTGTCCGCTACCACATTTTCAGTGCCCTTACAATACTGGATGGAATAATTGAACTCCTGGAGAAAAAGGCTCCATCAGATTAGCCTACTATTTGTTAAATAACTGTGGTTTAAGAATTCCAGGCTCTTATGATCTGTCCTAACAATCGTTTCCGATCCTATCAAAAATTGGCAGAACTTCTGAAATGCCCACACCACAGTCAAGGCCTCTTTCTCTGTTACACAGTAATTAATCTCTGCACCTCTCAATGGTCTGCTGACAAAATAAATTACGCCCAAGGTACCATCCTCTTGAGCTTGCATAAGAGCTGCACCTAACCAATACCCATTACTGTCTACCTGAATAATAAATGGTTTCCTTAGGTCAGGGTAAACCAACATCACTTGGCTAAGGAATTTCTCTTTAATAACCCTAAAATTGGCCTTGTGCTCGTCCGTCCATTTCCATGACATTCCCTTATGTAATAATTGCAGCAGAGGCTCCATGTTTGAAGCAAAGTTTTTGTAAAAATTTATTGTAGAAATTACACAGCCCCAAAAATGATCTCACCTGTTTTGGTGTTCGAGGGGCTGGGAAATCTCGTATTGCTTGGATTTTGTCCGGGTGGGGTCTGATTCCATTAGCATTAATTAAGTGCCCTAAGAAATTCACTTCTTCCACTGCTAAACAGCTTTTTTGTAAATTAATGCGAATATCCTTCATATTGCACTCTTGTAAAAACAACTTGAGGTGTTGTAAGTGCTCCTGAGAGTTATTGGATGCAATAATCACATCATCCATGTAGATGGTGAATAACTTTTAGATCTCAATGGACAGCACACAGTTAAGACATTTTAGTAGGCCTGCTCCACTATTCTTGAGACCAAAAGGCATTCTGTTAAATTGGTACGATATACCATTATATCGAAATGTTGTGTACTTCCGGTCAGCAGGGTGTAACTTCATCTGCCAATAGCTGGCAGTCAGATCTAACGTGGAAAATATCTTTTTTTCCTGGAATTTATTTACCAACTCATTAATTGGAGGTGGAACATTTTGATCTGGCCATGTAATCTTGTTCAATTGCCTGGCATCCAAACACAGTCTTATGGCTCCATCTTTTTTTTTACAACCACCAATGGGTTATTACATGCTGATGAACCCTTAGTGATAATATACCACTCCTCCATTTTAGCTAATTCTCTCTCTACCTCAGCTCTATATTGGTGTGGCATTGGGTATGATCTTGCCTGGTATGGTGTACTGTCAGCGACCTTGATCCTGTGCTTGTACCCTTTAATAATCCCGGTTTATCTGAAAAATTCGATTTATATTCAATTAGAACTTCTTTTAGGTCCTCTTTCCATCCTTAATTCACTTCATTTATTATCTCATCAATCCGTGCCTCTCTTGAAGGTTGTTCTATCCCAACCTCCATATTACATATGTTTTGCTGGTTCATTCTCATCCGCGACCCAAACTCCACTTCTTCCCCATTGCAGATAGTCTTTTCATTTTTATAATTGATCACTCACCCAGTTTTGTGCATAAAACCTGACCCCAATATGGCTTCATGTACCAACCCTTTTAGAATTAATAGCGTGTGGGGCATAATTTTATCCCCTATTTTAATTTGCACCCAAACTTGTTTTGAGCCCAATTGTGCCTTTTTGTTATTTGCCAATGTTTTTTGTGTGTTTTTCACTGGTAGAGTTGGTATTTTATGGGTTGCTCTGCATGCGTTCATATGTTGTTTCCGACATTACTGATATCTGGCTGCCAGAATCCCACAATGTCTCTACCTTGACATCGTTCATTTGCAAAACAACCTTTGGGCATTCTTGAGACGTGTACTTAATCGATTCACCATCCCACTCACAAATAAGATTATCTATCCTCTTTTCTTCTGTTGTTCTACTGATCACTTTATTTCTTTTCTTTTTCCTCTTTTTTTACTGGTTCTTTTATTTCTTCTTTTAATTCTCTGACCATCTCTGTCGTTTCTTTCTTTATATCTTCTTTGAATTCCATTTTGAATTCATGTAATAGTTTTCTTATGAAGGGTTCCACACCCTCTTTCAATTCTTTCTTGCCTTCTGCCATATTGTGTATATTTTTACTACTTCTCAATTTCATATATGCCTTGTTGTTTATTTTTGCTGTAGTAAACAAAATCTTAACTTCATCAATTATTACAATATAAATTCAATATTTTATTTTGCTTTGCTAATAAATTCATTCACCGACACTCCTCTCTTTTATTACCCTATAATCTCCCGTCCCTCTCTACCTTTACTGTCATTACTAGCCTTTGATCGATTTTATTTATTATTTAATTTATCCGCTATTATTTTGTTTCAATATAAACTTATTTAAAATCTTATATTCTTAAAAAAAAAACTTTCATAATCACTTTTTAGACTTGCGAACTATTTGTGGTCATATTTATTTTCTGGCTACGGACATTAAATTCTCAAATTTTATGCCGTTTTTTAAATTTTCTTAGGTCGTGTTTTTTTTTTTTTGTAAACCCAAGTTGGGCAAGCCAATATAATGTTTTCCATATTTCTAGGCCTCTATACGCATTATAAATGCGCGAGTTGATCAAGTTATGCAAAAGAAAAATAAACATTTATTTTTCTTTTGCATAACTTGATCAACTCGCACATTTATAATGTGTATAGAGGCCTAGAAATACGGAAAACTTTATAATATATATATTGTTACAGCACACATTTGATTGCAGCTCAAATTAGTTGTATTACAAAACTGCATGGTTAAAAAGTTTAATAAAAACGTCTGACAGATGAATTAGTAAATTTATATATTGCCATGTGAACACATATTTAATATATATGCATAAATAAATTATACCATTGTAAAAAATTAAAATAAAATAGATCCTTGAGTTAATTCTGCTATTAAATATTTAATAAAAGAATTATATTTAATTTGTGTAATGCAAGGGCAGATAGAGCAATTAGTTTTATAGCATGCAAATGAATTGAATTGCATAATTTAAGAAAATATATAACATTTTGTAATACATTCATATTTGCCTTCCAAATGAGAGCATAAAGAAATAATTTAACTTTATCTGTAGTAAATTGAATGGGAAATTTAAATACATTAATAAAAATTAAAAAGCAGTAACATTCAGAAAGTTAAAAAACAAATTTTAAATTTCAGTCATGATTTTAATTTATTTTACATTTCTGTTTTTCTAGCTCATAATAAAAAAAACTATTTTATGTTCTTTTATAAATATATATAAAATCTGATAATTAGATCTTGATAAAGAAGTTTTTGAAAAACTTTTGGATATAAATAAATACAGACTTCATTACATTTTAGGGGTTAAAGACATGTTGTAAGAATGTGAAATATCAATAGGTGTAAAAATAAAAATTACAGTAGTTTAAAATTTGATTCAAGAAGAAAGCAGCATAGATTGATTCTGTGAAGATGGGAGATATTACTAGTTCAAACAGTTTCTCTCAGAATTGCTTTGGATAGCTGTACTTTTCTGAATATTTAAATATTTTTTAATACTACATCCATCTTAGCAATTAAGATAACAGTAAATAACAAAAGTCTATTTACGATGAGTGACAAGAAAATGCAAACTCTTACTAGTCAATAGATCTGCAACTATCTATTTATACCAGACAAACATTGAAGTTGCATATAATACAACATTACCTGCTTTAAAAAAAAAAACTTTACCATAAGATAAAAAGTGGTCATAAGACTTATCCTACACCTTTCTCTAATGGGACTCATCTATAGTGTCTATTATCATTGATAACTGAAGTAGACAATCACAATCAGGGCAAAGATGTGTGCATATATATATATATAATAAATGTATGATATCTGCAGAAAACTGTTGTTTAAAACATTAGAACTTCTATTGTCAGATCTTATCTTTATATTTAACTATTTTAAGTTTTAATATTTATAATTATTGTAATTTTTCTTTTCAATATTTTGTAATACATTTATTATATTTATTTGATAGCAGTTGCAAATGTATAAGCAATGATTTATATTTTATATATTTATTGTAAATAAATTATTAGATTATTTGTTATAAAACAGTTTAATGTGTTTTTTGCTTCTTGAACTCATTCCAAATATATACTATTAATATCCCCTAACTTTGAGAAGTCATGCCATTCATTGAGGAACATGCAGGGATAATAATAGTAATTTATAATGAAGATAATCAGTGATGATAAGATATATCCAGAAGTAAACATTCCAAATAAAAGGTTTGACACTTAAAACTTAATTTTAAACTGAATTTAGACATAAAAATTGAAACTACTTAACCTTCAGTGACAGGTTTTTTGATCATCCTTACCAGATATTTGATCATATTGGTGTCAAGTTTTTCTTTCTTGAATTTGTATTTTTTCCAAACTTGTACTGTTACATTTAGTACATCTACATGTTGTCTGAACAGTCCTTCACTTCTGTTCAATTTCACTTATAGTTAATATTATACCAAATACTAAAGTATGAATAAATTGAGCATACAATAGAAAATAAGTGTCAAGCAATATGTGTGTCCCTAATCAAAGTATTGACATTGTAATAATGAAATTTGAGTTTAAATTCTGTGACTTTTAAAAAATTAATATTGGTTTTGTTATTCTAAGAATGACTTAACAAAAAGGATAACATAAATAGTTAGCATTCTAATTATCACATACAATTTCAGAATCAATCCTTAAACATAAACAAATAGGTTACCAAATTATTGTTGGGATGTGTATGTGTAAAGTTATATGTTCTATTACTTTTTAGTTGAGTAGCTCCAAAAATATTAAGCAGTGTTGAATACTTTCTTTACTTGATTGTTGGATTGGTAATTTTCAAAGCTGACTAAGATACAATCAAAACAAATGAGTGGATTCTGTCAGGACTATATCAATTCTGTTATAGATTTTCTCTCTAATACTTATAACAGAGACAAACAGACATAATAGATTCAAAATTTTATTGAAATTATAATAATAAATTTATACAATAATTAAGTTTGGTGATGAGTACAGTTGGCATAATTAGAAATATTAGTGTGCTATTTAATATAAATTATTGAAAGTAAAGGAATACTGTGATTTATTTTTACAATTTTGGATATCTCCTTTGTTTTGAGAAAGGTCAGACATTATTAAGAGTAGCTTTCCTTCCCCTCTAAGCTTAAAGTTACCTAACTGCATTTGATAAATAATGTGCAATGTCAGTTGCTGATTAAAAGACTAATTCCAGACAAGCAAACAGCTATACTGTGAATCTAGTAGTGAAATGACTTGCTAATAAATTCACCAAACTTACTCCAGTTATTTTCCAATGGCACAAATCTCTTACTTTAATATAGATATCACATTCACTGAAGAATTTAATTGTCAAACCTGTTTGTTCTATTAGCTACTCTGTTTATTTTATTATTTAATCTGTTAGCCATAATCTATTCAGAATCCCATTATAAATTTTTTTATAAGTTGGACTATTTCATTATTGAAAATAAAAAAGTTATCATTTATTCTAATCTTTTAACTTGTGGAGATTTATTATAAACTTTAATCAATCTTTTATATCATTAAAATATATAAATGTACTTTTTTAAAAAATCAGTTGGAATCTTGATTGCATTTAAACGCATGTATAAAATTTGAGATCTTATCTTTTATTGTACAATTTGATAATACTGCATTTTTGTTTACTTATTTGAAAAGTAAAATCTTAAATAAATATGTGATTAAATATTTCATGCAATCAATCAATAAAAGAGGATTATTTTACTCGCATATATTTGTAACACTAAATGTTAAGTAAAAATGTAGTCTTTAACCCGCACCCCTGATGAGAAGATATGAAGCCCCAAAACTATGAATTCAATTTTTTTTATTCATATATAAAATAAATTAAAGGGAGTATTAATATCTATATATTGGGAGGGAGGGATCTTGAAAATAATAAACGTAACATTAATGCTTTTTCAGTTCTGACAATAGGGTTCATCCCTGAAAATGCGTTAAAATTGTATTTAATATTTTTCAAAGCTTTCCCTTCCTCATGTATAGTATTAGTATTGCTTTTAGTTTATTTCATTTTGGTGTTTGGATTATAATAATTATATATATATTATATATGTAGAAAATAAAATCACCAAATATTATTCTAAAAATCTCTACAAATTTTCCAAATCCATGAACATGTAAAAGAAAAGGCATCTCTCATCATATAGCTAATTTCTAAGTGGTAAAGGTTTAAGTGCTTTTCTACTCTTCCTTTAAAATCCCATTTATTAACCACCATGAGATGATCACCAGTTTGACTATGGGATAGTTACTTGGAAAAAAAAATCTTTTTGGAAAACATGAAAAAA
Organism: Epiperipatus broadwayi; assembly: GCA_028023455.1. NCBI lineage: Eukaryota > Metazoa > Onychophora > Udeonychophora > Euonychophora > Peripatidae > Epiperipatus > Epiperipatus broadwayi. The sequence continues at coordinate 6,596,883 of JAQFVV010012420.1, forward strand.
AAAAATGCAAGTTTTATGTAGATAGGAAATGAAGTCAGGTTTGCAATAAGTTTATTTATATATAATAATAATGAAAAACTATATATAATAATATAATCATTATAACATATGAGTAATACTTGAAAGTATACGATATCCAAGCTTATTATTTGCAAATTAATTTTTAGAAAATGTATGAAATAATAAAAAGGACAAGTAAGAAGCATTTTCTCTCTCTCTCTCTCTCTCACACACACACACATATATATATACATATATGTAGTTGAAGTAGAAGTAACTGTAAAAAAGCATTTTCATACATATATGTATTCATATATGTTGTTGAAGTAGAAAAACTGTAACTTCCATTGGGTTATGCTTAATCAACAACATCAATAAACTATGAAAAGAAATGGGCTGATATCAAAAATCTCTAACTTTGGCTTAGTTTATTGACATTATTATAAATCAGAGTGAAATCTATTTTAATTTGATTTATATACATCCTAAATGCTTTGAAATCACAATTTAACTATGTGAAGGATCAAATTAATACTTTAGATTTAACAACTCCTACATACCAAATGAAACATTATTATTTTAAAAATAAATGTAACTGTAAATTGTCATATATATTACCATAATTTATAGGAAATGGAAATGAAAGTAACTGCAACCCCAATCGAATTATATCTAATCAATAGTCAAATATACATTTTATGAAAAGAAATGGAAGTTAGTTTATTGGTAATAGTTATATAATTTTATTTTGAAAAAAATAGTAATACTATTTATTTTCTAAATCAATAGTATACATATTGTAACGTTTATTTATATACGTTGCAAATATATTGGCATTTGGTAAAAGCTAAAAAATAAAAGTAAATTTAGATTTTTTTTTTTTGACTAATTTTTTTTTTAAAAAATAATGTACATTGAAAGTTAAATTATTCTTCCATATTTTTTTAATGTAATTAGAAATAAAAGTTAGAATTGGAGAGAACAAAAGAATTCCAAACGTAAAAAAAGATAAGAGAAAGTAAAAATATTTTGGCTAATTAAAGATGGCCGAAAAACTTGATAAGGAAAGAGAATTTTATAACATAAATTTTATAAAGAATCTACAAGATTATGATCCAAAAAACGCCATGATAATAACATGCACAGAAGTCTGAAAACTGGACCTCTAGTATAAAAATGAAGGATTCGGTTGGAGGAACATCTTGTTCATTGGTTTCTCTAGTTGGTCTTGGATAATAATAATATATCCAAGATCACTCTACGCTGAAGTAATTCGGCATGTTGGAGTGAACCGGAGCTTCTGACGACATCGTGCCTGAAGATGTATACCAGAAAAGCTTTCGTGACCGACTAGGAGAATGGACCACAAGATCAACTAATAATCAAAGGCTGTGAGCTCATTTTAACCCTGAAAAACTATGCATAGTTATCTACAACCATCGTGAATTCACTAAAACTTACCGGTAAGTTATGCTTGATTATCCTGATTGTGACAAATTTAAGCATTCGCAAACAATTCTTAAAAATATACATATAAAAGGATCCCAATAGTGACTTTAATTTAACTGATCAAGAGACTCTTATTTAATCAAGAACTTTTTAATTGTTTAACTGTTATTATTTTTTATTAATATTTCACATCTGAATTAAATGTGTTCCCTCCAATTTATTTGATAAATAATTTATTTCAAACATTTTTTTGTCTATTAGAATAAAAATATTTCTAAAATCAATTTTCATTTGTGCGTTATTAATAATAATTATTATTTTTTATTATTAGTCTAATGAGATTTAAAATATAATTAACCTTTGTCAATATGTTTCAATAAGCCCAGGAATAATAATCTTAAAAAAATAATTCTCGTTACGGTATGATGTAATACCGATTAGTTTAAAAATATCTTTTCTTTTTAACTTGCGAGATGCTATGTGATGGTTCAGTGGGTTCTTGCAGAACTCTGGCACCTTTCAAATAAATTAAAAGCTGATGTCGTCGATAGCATAATTCTCAACAATTACAAGGCCGAGTTGATCAGGAAATATAGCTATGTTTTTAATAGAAATCGAAATACAACTTTCTTCTTTTTGACATAGCTTGATCAACTCGCGCGCAGTTTATATTAGCGTGTAGAGGCCTAGAAATACAAAAAATGTTATAATATTATTAGTAAAATAGAGCTGATAATATAAACATGACTTCATTTATTTATTTAATTCTGATTTTATACAATTTTTATGAAAAGACATCATACATTGTTGATGGAAGAACTTAATTGGTTGTCTGTATCTCATCTAACATTTTAATTGCAATGTGTCTTTTATTTGTTGCCCATTCAAAATAAATGATTGGTAAATATTTTTCACAAAATCTTATACAATAATTGTCAAATAAATGTTTGAGTGGAAGAAAAAAAATATAACTCCATTTTGATAGAGTTCCATTAATAATCCATTAATGCAACATTGAATGAAATGTGTTGATTTTGAAAGAAAATTTCTTAATAATTTATTATTCATATCTATCTCTATATTCAACTTCAGTGCATTTAATTCATCATTATATAAAATTAATTTTATAAAACTATTTAAATATTATTATTAATTTAGACTTGATCTACAATAAATAAAATGTTTTCTACTAGAATAGTGGGTAAGAAAGAACTATTGCATCAAATGAAAAATAAAATAAATTTATTTCTAGAAAACAATTTCAACTTTATCTTAAAGGAATCTCTTAAGTCTCTTCAGTAAAGCCTTGTGAAAAACTTTATTGTTATTGGGTATAATATGGATATTTTGGTGTTAAATTATATTGTTTTAATCATTAAATTATCAAATTATTCTATTGATTTTTTTTAAAAATTGTTTTCTTAATGGTATTTCACAAATAGATACAGTAAGCTTATGAAATCAGTGGAAATAGATTAATATTGTTATTATATCACAACTCTAGAACAGTTTCAGACTTATTGTCTGTAAGCATTTTCAAATCTAATGTATCTCACATAAAATAAACACAGTTTATTTTTTTTTTATTATCAATCTATTGTAACCGGACCTCCGTACAACCCCTTTATTACCTCAGTTGTAACAATTGCCTGATGAGCATATTGCAGGAAGAAACTACTGATTGGCATTCCCCAATGCAGATGTTAACCCCCCCCACAACAATATTTTCTGCTCATCAGAGGATGAGCACCATAGAAACTGGAAGCATCTAGACATGTCTCTGTTTGGTTTTCCAAACGGCACCACTAGAGTTCCATCTCACTACAACCTGACTTGTAGATCTAGTTATGCCAGACATAGCTCAGGAGGTATGAAATTCTCATGAACAAGTGCACTGAATGATGAGTGATGCAATAAAAATAATAGAATTGAACAACTGGATAACTAAAATTAATTTTAAGTAACAATTTTATTTAATAACAGGTTTAAATAAATGTCCATCAAACAAAATATTTCATTGACAGTCCCTTGTATCTCTTCATCCTACTTCCAATAACATTTTTAGATGACTTAAAGAATGTAATTTGTTGAGAGTATAATAAAGTCCTTCTTTCAATAGTTCTTTAACAATTTATATCTTTAGTCATTTAGTTAATTCACAGAAAGGAGTGCGATATATGAAGACAACAGAGATAATAATGAAGACAACTGATAGCATTTAATTCAGAGTTCCACTTAATTCAAACAAATATTTCATTTACGGTCCATTGTGTTTCTTTGGTATGCTTCTAATAATAGCACTTAAAGAATGTAATTTGTTGTATAATAAAGTCCTTCTTTCAATAGTTCTTTAATATCCATGTGATGACTCATTTTCAGTTCATTTATGAAAAGGTTAGAAGCAGTCTATTGATCAATAGTTCATTTACAAGTCATTCTAATAAAGTTCATCCTTCATTTCAAATGAAGGCTCATTTTGATTTATCTTGGGTAAAGAATTCAAAAGTAAATGTGCATTTATATGCATAAGTTTCATTATTTTATTCACATAAAATCAATATTCAGTTAAGCATTTGTAATTTATATAGTACTTCATTATTTTTTTAATTTATCAAATCAGGTAATGTAAACAATTCTGGGTTTGTGGACTATTCATAATCCAGTCAAGTGTCAATGTGCATTTATATGCATAAGTTTCATTATTTTCTTCACATAAAATCAATATGCAGGTAATAATTTATAATCCATATAGTATTTCATTATTTTTTAATTTATTAAATCAGGTAATGTAAACAATTCTGGATTTGTGGACTATTTATAATCCAGTCAAGTATAAATGTGCATTTATATGCATAAGTTTCATTATTTTATTTATATACCATCAAGATGCATGTAAGCATTTGTAATTTTTATTTAGTTATTCTAATATATAGCATAAATATTTTTATTTGGTCTGCCACAGATGTATATTTCTACCTATAAATTGATCAGCAGTTGCATTTATTTATTAGCCAGTTAGAGTTATACATAATAGTCAGTATTTCTGACTCTTCTAGGTATACTTATTTGTATATCAATAATATAAATCGTTATAAGTATTCATTTTTAGTTGTTTTTTTTTTAAAATCTAGATGCTTCTGCATGTAAGAAGTTAATCATTTATGATTTACCTCATTAAAAATGCCTTTTGATTATAGATATTTTTGATATTTAAATTTATCATTAATAAAATGTATTTTCACATAATTCATTTTAAGACAGATGTTTGTTTTGTTTTTTATTTTTATAAACATGTATAGGTATTGAATAAAATACCTTTTGATTATTGATATTTAAGACATATTTTATTTTTACATAGCTATTTTTATTCATAATTTTTTTTCTTTTTTAAGAAAGACATTTTGTTTGTCTTTTATAAACACATATAAATATTAAATATTTTATAAAATTGTTACCATCATTTTTTTTATATCCAGTCTGTTCCATCAAAAAGGGGTGATTTTATTTAAGCTGAATGGCATTATTCCCTTTCATGATTATCACCCAGGAAAATCTTGGAGAACCATGGCTTTTGGATGAAAAGAAGGAGCTGTTACAGACTAGCCTTCCATCATTATGATATTCTTAATAAAATTTTCCTTTTCCATTATTAACAGTTGTTATAAATATTATATTCTAAGGTTCCTTAAAATCAGCTGTCAATTAAATAGTCAAGCAACACTTAGATGAAAATTTTAATCTATTAACTCTTCACTTTTCTTACTTTTCAAAGTCTCTTTTTAAAATCTACTTTAAAAATCTCTTTATGAAAATCTCTTTATAAAATTTCTTTTAAAAAAACTGCTCTGAACTTCCAACTTATCTATTTATATTCTGATCCCTGGATTGATTAAGCAGCTTTCCCACTGTATCTGATTGTTATACAGCTCTCATTTAAGCCCAAGTGCTTTTCTCTTCTTAAGGATTGGACACTCTACTTTTCACAGGAAAGATAAGAAATCATAAGGATAAGCCATGTTTTCCAATTTGATAAGACTGTCTCAAGCAATTATCACACTTTATACGACATCATTCCAAAAATTAAAAATGTGATATTTTAAATAAATGCCAGCCTTTATTTATATCATAATTTAAAACTATAAAATCAATAATGATTTTCTTTTAACTATAAACTTTTTGCTTTATTTCTTTTTTAATTTGATCAAATTACCTTTCTTTTTTCATTGCTGTCAATTTTCATGATTCCTTTGTTTCTTTAAATTTTTAGTTTTCCTTAACCATTATTAAGTCTTTCCTTTTCTTTTTTAATGACAAATCATGCTAGTCTTTTTAAATGGGGGGGGGGAATCTTTTGAATACATACGTGGAACAGTATATCTGTTTCACTATAATAGCCTGAAATTCAAAAATATTACAAAATTTTGAGCTCAATTCAAAATATATAGTTATTAAAACTATAGTTACTAACCTAGTGCCAAATTTGTATAATAGACAAAGAAAAAATATTTTTGAACTTCAGAATATTATCTTTATAGTAAAAAAGATGGTTACTAGATGTAATGTGGATTAGGTTTTCAAGTCTACATTAACAAAAGTTAAACATTAAAATACAGTTTGGAGGTGCAAATATAATACACTATTTGTTTCTATCCAGTGAATATTTAAGGAAAAATAAATTGCTTCTTAAATTTTATGATAAATTCAAACTGAAAAAGTGGCATTTATTAAATAGCATCACCACTTTTCTTTTTAAAATCTAATTTACTATTCAAACTTTTGGTATTTACAATTTTTTTATATTATTTCCACTATATGAGACCAAGGTGACATAAACAATGAGTATTTTTAAGCAAGTCATTTGGAAACCAAATTATAGTGATTACAGCAATAGAAAAACAGTTGTGCACATCTTTCAAATTCAATAAACATAAAAAATTAATTAAGTATTAATATATATATATTTAATTTTAGGTGAAAGTCTAAAATATTGGGAATGATTACACATTTTAGATATGTAATTGTGGGATGATTAATTTTAATGATTAATGCAAAGTTTTCAAATATGATACAGAATATTAATAAATCAAATCTCATAAATGTGTAGATTTAATAACTCAGTTATGATAACATTGCAGTTTTTGTGCATAATAGATTTTATCATCATTCAAGATGTAAATCTTGTTTTTTCTTTTAGCTATTCTTCTACTGGCATATATTAATTTACAAGAAAGTCTTTGAGTGATATTACAAAGACAAAAATGGAATCCAAAACAATAACTTTTTTCAATTGATAAATAATTAATATATAGAGATTTTATAAACAAGAACTCTTCTGTGGGGAAAAATTATAGGATTGATTTTGATTTTTTTTTTCTCTTTTCGAAAAATTAAATGTTTTACCTCAATAAATGTTTAATTTTACAAACGTTTAATTTTGCAAATAATATTTCCTTATAGATGGGAAGTTTTTTATTAATTTTAATAAATAAATATATTTTAATAGATTGAAAAAAAGATATAGCATCAATATAAAAAAAAAATGTCAATATAGATATCTATATTGACTACACATTAATGAAAATTTTCAATTAAATGCAATAAGATGAAATAAAGCAGAATAAGCCAAATATTGGCCAATAATCGTATAAAGTAATAGTAAATAATCAATCATCATTTGTAACTGGATTTAAATATTATATAATATAAAATTTGTTTATAGTAATCATTATCAAACAATTGTCAAATAGGAGACAGCACGTATCACATAATATTAATGAAATGTATAAATAACTACTATATAAATTGAACATATATTATATACTGCATAAATGTGCTGTAGTCATTAAATGTTGTGACCATTAATCTGGTCAGCACATGACACCATGTTTTATACTGGCTATAAATAAAATAGTTATATATCATTTTAAGAAAATATGTGGACTTTGAAGGTTAAATCTCATTGGTACTATCTATATAATTTTAAGGAAAACTATATAGAGTCTTATACAAAAGTAAAAACAATGTAACTAATTTAGTATTTAAAAAATTCATTGTATTAATTTAAAATAATGATGAATAATTTAATTAATTAATTAATTAGTTGTAATTATAACAACAACAAATAAATGGTTTGTCATACATATTCTCCAAAAACACAAAAAGACTATTATATCTGTTTCAGACTTATTTACAAATATCACACAGACATTATTAGATAAAAAACACAACAATAAATGTAATAAAATTATTTAAATTGTTGTTTATATATATGTGAAAAATGGGCATCAATAGAATACACACATAAATGCAAACACATATGCATCTAGAATGCAAAAAAGTAATTCATTTATTTAATTATTACTGACATTAAATATATAACTCAATCTATTTCAACAATATGTAAATGGATAAAAACATAATATATATATACATACACACTTTTTATCCATATTAAAACTTCTCAATTATTAATTTAAATTTATCTTCACAATAAATAATTCTTCCTATGCTTATAATATGAAAAATGAAATTATATTGGCTATTAATAAGAATACTAAAGTCTTCTTACAATATTGCCACCATGTGCAAGCCTTTGTGATCAATGGATGTAGGACAAAGGCATACACTTGGTGGCAGTACTGTATGGATAGTTTGGTAAGGATAGAGATACTGTTAATAGGTGGTAAGAGAGTATATACTTTGTCGGGTCTTTTTTTTGTGGATGATATCTTTTTGTGTGCAGAAAGAAGAGAAGATATGGAAGCTATGCTGAGGACATGTGCAATGATGGGTAAAGAGATGGGAATTAAATTTAGTGAAGAAAAATCAAATATAATGATGGTTAATACTAGGGAAAGAGAAAATGTAGAATTTTTATTGGGGGATATAAAGTTAAGTGTGATGGATAGATATAGTTATTTGGGAATCAACTTAAGTAATCAGAAAAATTGCTTGGATGAATGGGAGAAAAAATTAGTAAATGAAGTAAAGAAAAGAAAGGGATTGATAAAGAAATTAACAGTGTTTCATATAATAAATATGATGTAGCTAGAATTATATGCAAAGGAGTTGCAGTAGCAGGGTTAACATATGGTAATGATGCATTATATGTTAGTAAAGGGGTATTAAATTACTTAGAAAAAGTTCAAATGGAAGTAGGATGACATGCATTGGATGCAGATGTATGGACAACAAGGGAGGCAATTCAAGGAGAAATGGGATGGTCATGTTTTCATATGAGAGATGCAAAAAGTAAAATAAAAATGTTTGGTAGATTGCAGTTTATGGATAATAAAAGAATAGCCAAAATAGTATTTAATTGGGTTATGAGTAAAGGGCAGGCAACAAGATGGGTGAGAAAGGTAATGCAGTATGCGAAAGATTTGGATAAAGAATTTATATCAGTATACTTACAAAAGGTGGGATGATTGTGTTAGAAGGATTGTTGAGTGTTATAGTGGTAAGAAATGGGATAAAAGAATAGATGCATTAATAAAGAATAGGGAGTTGGAGAGATGGAGAACTAGTATGGAGAATAAAAAGAGTTTAAATATAAACAGAAGTAAATGGAACATTGGGTGCGAATTAATTTAAGATAATAGCAAGGAAAGTAGTTTATTGTTTAAGGATCAAATGGGATCTTTAGCAACAAGAGAATATACATGTAAATGGGGGAAATATGGGTGATTTAGTCTGTAAATTGTGTAAGGAAGGCATAGAAAATATTAGGCATCTATTGATTGAATGTAAATGTTTGAAAGCAAAAAGGGTACAAATAATGAAGTTATGGAAGAATAAATATGAACAAAGTGATTATACAGAAAGTGGATTATGCTGGGTTTGGGAAAAGATAAGGGGGATTTAGATATAAAGGCCATAGAGTTGACAAAGATTATGTTTGTGGAAATGGGATGGAGCAGATTATGGGAAAACTTAGGGTGGGGAATGGAAGGGGAAGGTAAAGTGGCTAATAGGTTTCTTTGGGAAAAGTTGCTGAAAGATTCCTGACTTCATTTATGGAGAGGTCACAGTACATCACATCATATCACATCACATTACTCTTATTAATAGCATGTGTAAGCATATGAAATGGTGATTATGTGATGATTTGATGGTTATATTGGCTATTATTTAAACTTTGGTCTTTTAATTTATAGTTGGTCTATAAATAAAATATTATTTTGTAGAATAAATTATAATAATAAACTTTACTTGACTTTTAAAAGTACTTTCTTCATCTTCAAACTTATCTTTGACATTAAACTGCTTAATTTTTCTAATCTTCATGAAGAACGTGATATTTATTCCAATATGTTCTCTTTAGAAAGTATTAGATAATTTACTTAAACTTATTTACCTATCCTTTTAACAAAAAAAGAAATACTTTTTTTTTGAATAAACAGATTTTTCTTACACTTTCGTTAGCACTGGAGTTAATATTTGTTTTCTAACCTATTAATAATATATCGAATGATGAAATCAAATGATGCATCCTAATTCTAACCTACTTTAACTTAGTGACAATAATTCATTTCCACCTAAAAATAAATAACTATTACTTTGAGACTCTAATTAAACGAATATAGATTTATAAATGAAAACGCAGGGGACTGTGCTCAGTGGTCAGTTAGTTACAAAAATTCAGCTGCAGAGATATGCAGTTAAGATAAAGAAAAAAATTGAAATCAGAAAATAAATTATTGTCAGCAAAATAAATAACTTGGGGAAGAGAAAGAAAACTGCAATCATTCCCTAATTAATAATTTAGAATAGAAACAACACTCTCCTTTTATCAAAACCACATTCTCTGAGCTATAAGTATTTGTACCTTTAAATAATAATGATAACTTCTCATGTTTTTGTTAATGTTTTTTTAAAAATATATATATTATTTGCCAATATGATTTGAAGATACCTTTCTTATAGCACAACTGAAAATTAAACTCTTTTATGCCACAACATAACTGTAATATCAATAATAATCAATCACTTCTTAAAAAAGAAATAATGACAATGATAATAATCTCAGGATTTCTTTGTTTACTTTAGGAAAATACTCTACAGTACTGTGCTGTCACACATGATTGGCATTCTGGTAGGCTAAAGGAAACATTCACTTCACTTAAAAGCTAATGTGTCCTCACATATCATAACAATTATTACAACTATTTAAAGGGGTGATAAATACGATCAATAAAGACATAAATAATTACATAAAATTTTGAATAATACAGCCTTTTCATCCAGAATCTCAGCCAGAGTAATAGAAAGACAAGGGTACCTTTTGTATCCTTCCATCATTCATGACAACACAATAAATTAACTAAAACTAATTAATTCAACAATTTAACTAAATGTAACTGGAATAATGTGCAGTCAAGGTTAATAACTTAGAAATAAATTCATTTTACTATTAAATAATGCTTAATCTGAAGTTTGCAATTCCCATAAAATAATTATCATCAAAATAAAATGTTCAGATCTGCATAAGTTTGTCTATCTGGTATATTAAGATTTCTAAAGTTTGAAATAATTTAGGACTCAAGAAAATGTTTTGCAAATATTTTGCAAACACACTTATACTTGGCATACAAAAAAAAAAAAAATGACAACGAATCTTAAATAAGACTACAATTTATTATCAACACAGTATGAAACAAAATACACAATTTTATTAAATAATATGGCATTGATACTACAAATACATTAATACATTAAGCTGTCCTCTATCAGGGTATAAATTAAAATAATAAATTCCTATATGTTTGAGATCTAGCTATTACACTGGAGTAACTATCTGAAATGTGCAGCTGATTTACCACTACACTGATTTATAATTTTAGTAAACTTTCTATAAAATAAATCTCTTACTTTGAATTATTGATTAACTATTATTTTTTTTATTACTATTATGATATAAAATACACACAAGTAATTACATATTATTTGTGTAACCTAATAAACTGGGTTCAAATACAATCCTTTTAAAGTATTAAATCCATTACTAATAAAATTAACCAAGTTACAGTTTGTAATTAAACAAATTATGACTAAGTATGGGTCATTTATCAGAAGTCCCCATTACCATTTCATGCTTAACTTAATGTCCACACAAATTATGATAAATATTTTAATTATGAATGTCTTAATTCAAGCTAAGAATATTTCTTAACTATTGATAACACTAAAATATTGTGTTCAAACATTCCTTTAATAAATAAGCATTTTAACATACGCAATTTTGAATTAATTTTTTCCATTGGTTTGCTTGTGAGCTACAGATATTGATCCCAATTACTAAGGCACCACTGATAATAAAGTGCACCTTGAGGAACTAACACCTCAAATCAAACATTTATCCTTGCCATAACTTTTAAACAGAGCACGATAATCTACACCTTCTATGGTGGAAAGATATATTTAATTTCACATGAGGAATGTAAAAATACTAACTAATGTCTGCAAAGTAAAATACTACATTAAAGCATTTGGTGGTTTCCAGCCTATTTCTCGGGCCTAAAAAATGTAGGTGTGGACTCTGTCTCACCACCTAAAGAAAAGAACATGCACCAAAGATAATCCTCTCTTGGGATTAAAACACATTAGACTCAGTCACATTGACTATAAAACATACCATAACACTATATCAAAACTAATCCTCTCATGGAACATAAAGTATTTTGGGGGGAGCATCTCCATCCCACAAAACAAAATACATTATAAATATTAAAATATGCTGATATTATACATATACTAACTCTACACTTAGGAAAGAGAGCAAAACACACTAATAATAATAATAAACCTACATTAAAATGTATACTTCAATCAATATCTGAAACCAGTGAATTAAAATACATATATTAGCCAAGTGATTGTACATAACATACAAAAAAGTATAATAAATTTAATGCTAATCAATGAACATTCGACAGCAATGTATGGCATAACAGTTTAAACTAAAATAAAGTGGGTGTACTATGAAAGAATAACTGTTAATAAATTGATTAACTAATGTGATATAAATTCTATAGTTTTTTTTTATAGCTACTTCTGATAAATTTAAAGTACTGTTTTACCCATTAAAATAAAAACAATTTAAAAACATTTTTTTTTAAAATATCTAGCATGCAAGGTTCATATCTCCAATTGCATGTAATAAATCAGATATATTTCACAGGTATAAATTTTATATCAAATATAAACTTAACCTAAAGTAATGATAGTAAGACCAATTTTACCAATTAATTTTTTTCTTTTTTTAAAAAAACCAAAAAAAAAAAAAAAACATTAAATAAACAAATAAATATTATCTCATTAGCAGAACTATTTCTCCACTGAGCTGTTTGTCCAAGTAAAGAGTTTCCATCCAGTCACAGTCTACAAAGCACAAAGCATTGAAAGTAATAAATGCATTTATGAAAAGTTTTTTTTTCTTTGGCAATTATAATAATAAACATGTAAAAAAAAAGTAGTAGGAACAAAGCTTAATTCCCAATTTGATTATAATGATAAAGATCTGGATCCTGAAAAAACGAATATAACATTGACGATAAACATACACATTATTTGAAGACTATACGTATCATTAGCTAGCTAGAACATTGATGAAGATGAGCACATTTTTCTAAAGATTAATATTACAACAACTGCAGTTGAATTAGGGAATGAAAGAAGCTACAAGAATTCCATTATGATCACAATATAAATATAATTTAAATTTATTCTTAGGTCAATAAAGATATTATTACGTTGTTTTTTATAATTTTAGCACTTTACTTTTAAATAGTTTTTTTTTCAAATAATGCATGCATATTTAATTTCCACATTTATTTCGAATAAGTCTTTTTTTTTTAGAACACATGTATATAATTTATTATTATTCAAAATCTTTCTCCTACCCGATTATTAGTGAACCAAACATATTCCAATGTACAAAGTACCTTCATTATTTACAAAAGCAGATGATCTTTTTTTAAAATGCCAGAAAATGTTTCAAGTTTTTTTTCTTCTATATTCCCTTTACTTATTTTTCTTTTATACCAGGAAAATATTAACAAATAAGAATAAGTTATTAAATAATCAGTTTTAACTTGAAAAATATTTATTTTCCTTACTTCAGATAAAACAACAATTTTATTTATACTTTTGGTTAATTCCTCCATTTTAGTTTTGTTTAAAAAAAATCTAACTTTCAAGACATGATAATTAATAATGTAGAAAGTTTTAAATGGTAGAGATAGCATAAATAACAGAATGTCTTACCACAATTTTTACCAGAGCATTATAGATGAAATTTCAATTATATTACAAATTTATTTTTACAAAACTAGAAAATAATAATGTTATAAAATTTAGTACTGTTAACTATGAAGTAAAAAAGCAGACTATATAAAAAAATAAATGAATTGAGTATTTATTGGTCATTCCTTTAACCCCAGCGGCCTCTACCAAAAAAAATCATTTGATTACAACATAAACAAAAAAAGATTGTATAACATATTAGAATCATGTGGTTTTCAATATTATTTAAAATGTATTACAAAACAGTTTAATAAATGAAAATAATAAATATATTCAAACCAACAATAATTATCTGTGATTATAATTACACATGAAATTATTTTCTTCAAAATAAATTCATTAGAAGTTTTTTTTTTAAAAACAATACTATCTTAAAATTTACTTAATTGACATTTATGGTTTTTTCTTTATATAACCATTTTAGAACTAAATACAGTTTATTACATTTTTCTTTTTTCTTTTTAAATTATATTAACTTGCTATTATACCAATATCTTATTTAGATTAATCTGTCATTTTAAAAGCATGATATTGCATTGGAAACATATTGTTTATTCACACAAACCGTATCTAAGTAGAGGGGATAGGACACTTTATTTATTTTTCTAAAGAATAACATTAATTTCATGCATAAATAATTTTAAATGAAACCAAGTGCCAAAAGCACTGGGTTACAATATATATAAATTTCTGTCAACAGTACATTTCATCTATGCTTTGATATATGTGTATAAAAGATTTTATCTATAGTTTTATGTGTACAAGTAAATTCTGTGAATGCCTGATTTTTTATTTATGCTTCTGCATAAAAGCTTCATATATGTAGTTAATCTTAGTTAAATTGGCCTTATACATTACAGAAATATTCTGATTGACTAAAACAGATATTTCATTTGCTTATGACTTTCACATTTAACTTCTATACTATCTGAACTTCAGTACAACTAATGGTAATTGCATAAATAGTATGATAGTGGTTAATGTAAATAGCATTAATGCATATCCTGAAACTCTACCAACAGAAAAACCTTATAGAAACTGTTTTCTTTTTAATTCTGCAATCTTATTAGTTCAAAAGTCTCAGAATTTACAACATATATCAAGGAATATATAAATCGATAATCAGAAAGTTTCGAACTAAGGCTTTTTTCTCTTAATGGATAAAAACCAAAATTATAAACTATAGTACAATGTTATTCTTAATAACTTATATTTATTAAAACAACATAGATTTAAGAATAATTTCTCAATTATATTTTTAAATCTTTTTTTAAGTTTAAACATTTTGAAAATAACTTTTATAATTATATTTCTATTGAAAAATATAACTTTGCTTAAAAACAAATATATATATATATTTGGTACATTAACAATTTAGACTTTTTTGTTAGTGAGATATAATTTAAATAATGTTTGTATGAAAAAGATCTTCTTCATCGACATTTTTAACAATTATTGATCCACTGAAAGATTAAAGTCACTCCAAATTAAATCTAATTTCAACAATCTATAGTGTCTTTTTTGACACCACACCAAAAAACTCTCATATTTCATCCATCTATCTTATACGGATGTTTTTCTAAAAATTTCACAATCCCCCGGTATCCAATTTAAAACAATTAACCATTTAGTATCATATTTTTTAGCAATATGTTCATACCTGTTCCATTTCAGCTTCTTAATTTTTTTCAATGATGTCAATGATACCTATTTGTTATCTCACCCATGTTCAATATATCTGATCTTTTTTTGTTACTTCTAGTACACATTTTTTTATACTTCATTGAATAATCTGAAAACACTTTATTGCTCTAATATTAAATATTGAATTCTCAGATTCATAAGTAAGGATTAGTAAAATAACAATATACTAAAATATTCCTTTAAAAAAAAAAGGTATATTTTCTTTTAATGCTATGTTATTTCTTACCAAAGAAATCCACCCAAGTTTAATGCTATAATTAATTTTATCCTTTATATTTCCATCTATATTAGTAATTTGAGCAAGATATTTATAGTTGTTAACTTCTTCTAATTCATAATTATTATTATTATTTTTATGAGAAATTTTAAGAACATTAGTCTTTTTAGAATTTATCTTTATACTTACTTTCTTAATTTAATATTTCCTGAATCCCTGAAGCATTATTTGCAACAAAAAAACCCCACATTATATGCAAAATGTAGATAACTTAAACAATCTCCACTTAGTTTTATTAATTTAGTTTCTCCTTATAATCCCCAAATATTTCTTATAAAACTGATATAGAATGTTTGGACAGATGGGATTTTCCTGCTCTACACATACTTTTTTAAATAATAATCTTTGAGTACCATTGTTTAATCTAATCACTGCTTTTGCATTTTTATAAATATTGCAAAGAATATGACAATATTCTTAATCTATATCTTGATGATCCAATGCTGTAATCACCATAAAAATGCTTATAAAATCAAATACTGTTTCATAATTTTCAAATTGAAAGCGCAATGAATGAATAACATTCATTGGTTCTTTCTATAACTTTTCTTAATTTTTAAATGTGATACACTGTACTAAAGCCATTTTTAAATCTAACTTGTTTTGTGTTTTGGCTGGTTAAAATCCAATGTTCATTGTAAACAAGCTGAAATAATTTTAATAAAGATTTGTATAGAACTGATAGAAAAGTGACAAGAATTTTGTAACATAAGAAATGAGCATATAGATGGGAGGAAATTGTAATAAAGAAAAAAATGACTAATTGAATAATGATTACAATCTATCCCAATTTGAAAATATTTTTAAATTCTTAGGGCCATGCAAGTCAGGTTGCTTACCCATTGCATATTCATGCAATCTTCCAACTTTGTCACATTAACCATATGGGCAATACTCTAGTACTACAAATAATGAGACAAATATTAAATTTTATGTTGATTATAATAAAGATGATATAATTAACTAATATTTATCATTAACAGATATGCATTAGATTCAAAATAAATAAATGCATAAATAAAATTGAGATCAAGGACAATCACAGCAATTGTTTAAAATAATATAGATTTTTATTGCAAAATATATATGAATAAAATATAATACAAAATTAAATTAATAATGAAACAACAAGGAAATAAATAAACATAAAATAAAAAATATATATCCAATTTATACAGTATTTTATATTCTCATTTTAACTTATCATAAAATTGGCCATCCATATCTTCTTTTCTTAGAATTATACTCCTGTATTTTTTTGCAAAAATAAATAGATAAATAATTATAATGACAATTATTTAGACAAGTTAGAAGTAACACACATGTAAAATAAACTTTAAATATTTGTAAAACAATACCCTCATGACCTTTAATCATGCATACCAATTATTATCATTCTGTATTGTTTACTTAACATCTATAATTTATGTTAATTTGTTAAATGTTTCAATTGTGAATCTGAACAAAAATTTTATATAAATCAATTTATCTAATGTTAATATATCATAAAACCTGCCATGTCATTTAATTTTATTTCTTTAAAGTGAAAAACATCTTTATATTATTAAGAACACATATACTTCTTATTATGCTTCTATATAAAATATTCTTTTTACTGTACTTTCTACTTGATATAAAAATGAAGTTATATTTTCACCAACTGCATTAGCAATCATTAAAAAGAAAGTATTTATTTCTTTAAGCTTTCATCACATATATAATAATTCATCTGTTTAAAGTATATATAAAAGCAAAACAAAACAAATTTATACTCAAAATGCAAGGGTATGAGAAGCAACATCTTTTCAAATGTATATAAAGTGATATCTGTTCAGTTTCACAAAATAAAGCCTATTTTATGTAGTTTAAAAATTGATATTTATAAGCTTACATTTTATCTATTCTTATTTAAAAGACTATGACAATATTTAATTATAAAATTATAAATGTGTATAACTATTTTTTTTATATATTTATTTTGAAACCTTACAGATATTCAAACATGTATACATAGATAATCAATGAAAATATTTTCCTTTCAATATTTTTTTTACATATTAATCTTTAAATGAATACATTTTTTTAAAGGTTAGTAACTATTAAATAAAATGTGTGACTTCTTTTTTGTAAAATACTTTCATTTTCTCATCAATAATACTTTGAAATAAAACAAAGAAATTAATTATAAAACAATATTAGCATTTAAATTACTTTGGTTTGGTATAACCACATTATAAACAAATAATTGTTTAGTCTGTTTTACCAAGTTCAATGAATGTTTTCTTTTTGGGGGCACAATTACAATCCATTAGTATAGTTTCTAATGGCATTGTTTGATAATTGAAGAAAACGAATTATCTGAATTTTGTCTCCGAATATGTCATGCTTTATTTCTTTAAGTAGAATCATTATTAAATGAACTATAAAAATAGGAGAGACATAAACTTATGGCTAATCGATCATTATATTAATCCAATTCCTTGTATGTTTGGGCAATGAGAGAAATAAATCTCATCCCTTTTTTTTTTGTTTACAAAATAAATAAATAGGTCATTGTTTTATTAAAAATTATGGAGACAATTTTTTCTGCTATCTTTCAATTCAAGAATCTAGATTGTTTTTTTTTCCTGCCTTCTCATCTATTAGAGTATCCAGTTCAAGAAAATCGTTTTATATCCCCGTGTTCATCATAGCATTCTTTAAATAAAACTAATTATAATAAACAAAAACAAAAAAACAATAAAATTTTACACATTATTGTTATTATTATTATTTTTTTTTAAAAAGTTAATCAGAGTATTTATTGTCTTTATTCTAATACTAATTACCAAGATTAAACGTCAATAATATTAGTATATTTTTTTACAATAAAATAAAATATATTGGGTTTTGCTTATGTTTATTTATTTCCATTTATTCCACATGCGTACATATACTCCCCCTTTTCTTATGACCAGGTTACCTATCCATAACTAAGATAAAATTATATTTTATGTTTTGGTATCATAATGTGTGTTATTTTAAGCAAAATAATAAGCATTTATCTTGTTTTATACTTTTTTTTTAATATTATTATTTTTTCCTTTAACGAACTAATTCCCATAATTTTCCTCTCTTTCAAAAAAAAAAAAAACAAATAAAGAAAATAAATTTTCTATCAAAATTATTTTCTTTACATAAATACCCAATTGCTTGTCATTCTCTTTTATTTTCAATATTAACCCTTCTTGGTTAGTCTTTATAAACTTTTATCAAATATTTTATCTTTGTAAAACAAATAGTAACAACAACAAAATTTATTAATAAAAAATATTTTCTACACTGAAAATTATAACCATCTAATATTTATAACATTATACAAGGAATCAATTTCATATCATGTATCATCCATCATTATGATTTTATTTGATATATATAATATACAGCGTAATTACCAATAGTAAATTTAAAAAAGAATTTAAAAATTTATTCATCTATTTGGAATGGCTTTAAGTTTTTGATAAGATTGGAACATATGTTTTATCTTGTTATCCTTAGTAAGAACTCATTTTCTCATAGAAGTTTCTTCCCTTTTTATTTGATAATAACTCTATTAGCTAACTCACACATTAATTCTTTAAATGACATTATTTGGCTTATTTCTTGAGTTAACTTAATCTTTAGACAATGATGGTAACAATTTAAAAAATTTATAACTGCCATAGATAATTTATTAGATTTTTGCTTTTCTATGGCATCATGACACAAGTTGCCCATATCTATGAATTTTAGCTACTTTTTCAACATGTATGTGATTGAATATTTCAAAGAAAATTATGTCAAATTGTATGAATAATTTGTACTTCCAATATTTTAAGACATGCTTTTTAAGGAATTGAGACAAATTTTCTTCTTGATCCCATTAATATCTTTCTTGTATCAGCTGATGACAAATGCCATCCTGCCATTCTTTACTCCAGAATATCTTAAGAAAGGAAGCTTTGTTCTCATCCAATGTTTTAGGGTCAACAAATAATGAAACCCATCAATTCTTTGTTGTTTTGTATAAATTATGATTATTTATGGAGACTTTTTAAATTTCTTTAAAGTGATAAAATGTAAAAAGCTCTGCTATCCCATGAAAGTGTTTTAATGGATTCTCTCCAACTCTACCCTTAACAGATTTTACATTTATAAACTTTGTTACAGGACTAGATTTCCCAGACATTTCTTCCAGGAACTTTCTTCTTTAATTAGATTGGGATTCATTATTTAAGTTTGCTGACTAAATTTGTGGCTTATTTTTTTCTTAACTTATTTGTTTAGCATAGAATCTATAACTCTCTTGGATACCACATCTTCAAAATATCCTTCTTTAACAGAACTACTTCTGCTATACAGAATAAACTTATTCCATTAATTTTATTCAAATAGTTAATAAAAGCAATAAACCTGATTTGAAGCATTTTTTAATAGTAATTTAGAAAGCTTAATTATAATTCAACTATCAAAAAGTGGATTACCTAAAGGGTTAGAAGAACTTCATTGTTGACTTGTTAATATTTAACTTTAAATTAAATACTTTTAGAAAAAATAATAAAAAATTACTATTTGAATTTTTTTTTGTGTGTGTGCCAAAAAATTCAACCAACCAGAAGAGAAAAAAAAATGTAAATCAATTGATGATGTCATTTTTGTCTAGTTACATTTCGAAAATGACATGTGACTGAATGAACTTAAACTGAAAAAAAAATAAAGTTTTCTTATAAAATATATATATAAATAATCACATTTTGCATACATCGAGGTCTCATTTTTCCTCATCTTAAACTATTATTAAAGTGATATCTTTTGTTGATGATGTCATGACATACTTCAGAGACCTGCAGAACATTCCTCTTACTCTTTATAGTCTGATCAAATTCAAAACATTAACAGGGTCTACAAAATAAGCTTGTAAATTGTCCATGTGCAGATAGCTGTAGATTGTAATCTACCTTTATTTTTAATAGATACTATTCATTATGGAATTTCAATAAATTTATCTAAGTCATCATCTAAATCATCTGGTCATCAGCAAGTTCAATGCAAAAATAAAAACTTTCTGATCAAAATTAATCTATTTTAAAGTAAGAATTCATATAATTAATACTACTCTGTATGGTATACTTGCTTACTATAGTCCATGGCTGCATCTTTTCAGGATTACTATTAAAAATCTCATGTTCACAATAAAGTCATATACCTGGGGATCATCATAACATCCAACAATTACAAGTATTTGTTTTCTATTTGTAAAGATGATTTTAATCCAATATATTGTCAATCATTTGACTCTTATATCATGGCTAAAATATACATTGCAACCTTAATTAGTTCAATCTTGAAAGTAACTTCTTCACTTATAACATTACGTGCTTCACTTCACATGCAATTTCTTTCTTTTTCAATGTTCATGCTATTGAACATGCAAATCTGTTGGACAATTATATTATAAAATCTTTGGTTGGTGTTTTATTTAAAGACTGAAAAAAATTACACATTCTAACAGACACATATGGCTAACCTTCCCAATTGTCAACATTTTAATCCAATTCCAAAATAGTGTGTTCCTCAATCATGGTTGAATTTTTTGTTTAACTTATTATTTGGCACAATTCCTATCAAAATCTTCCTCATTATCCATTTTAGATTAAATCTGGATCTCATATGTGACTTGTGGAATAATAACCCAGAAGATATGATACACATTTTTCAAATCTATTTATATTTCTCACTTTTACAGTGCTTTGTTTTTCATAAGCAAGTATATAATACACATTTTCCAAAGCTGTTCATAACTTCTTGCTTTGTCCTTCATAAGCAAATAATTAATCTTAAACAATTGCTCAAAAAATATAAAAAAGTTTATCCTTATAATGTTATAGCAATTATTCATACTTTTAGAATCATGTGGCTTGCTCATTGCTCTGTAATTTTTGACAACAAAAATACAATGTTCTTTAAAAAATAATAAAGAATGGTATAATACAGATTTATATCTCTATATAATTATCTAGAAGTATTAAGAGAAAGATTTAGCTGAGTAATACTTTTATTAGTCGTATATTACTTTAGAATGATATAAAGCATATAATACATTCATCTAGATAAATCAGAATCATTTTCATCTGCCCTCAAACACTTGTCATAATAATATTTCTGTAGTGTAAATTTAGCTACACCATTCTCATGCAAGGATGAGAATGATTTCTGTGTAATTTTAACACCTTGTGGAGGAATGCAACCATAAACATATGACATGATCACTATTTCTTATGCTAGCACATAACTATTATTAAAACAGGCAAACCTCTCCATACAGTAGTGCCACTCAGTGCCAACCAGAATAATAAATGGATGCCAGAAGGCTTGTGCATAAAATCCCCATCTAGTGCCTACTCATCCAATATCCCCAGACTAGTTTCTGGCTTGTGGCCTTCATCAGTGAGAAGCTTTTAATAACAGTTAAGTGCTAGCATAAGAAATGGTGATAATGTGATGTTTAGTGGTTTAATACAAATCCTGCTAATAGGATAATGGTGGCTATGGTTGTTAAAGAGCCAAAGACCCCAAAATGTACGAGTACTGAACTGAGTTCAGACCCTATGACTATATAAGCTATTGAGCTTAGATTGAAAGTATTGTGTTTTAAATTTTATTCTCATGGTTTTGTAGTTAAGTAAAGATAAAATGTGGCTGTTGGAGGATTGCATAGGATCCTAATATCTAGGTGCAGTGGTCTCAGATCCAAATCTCCTCACTGATGAAGGCCACAAGCCAGAAACTAGTCTGGGGATATTGGATGAGTAGGCACTAGATGGGGATTTTATGTACACACCTTCTGGAATCCCTTGATTACTCTGGTTGGCATTGAGTGGCACTACTGTATGGAGAATTTTGTCTGTTTTCATAAACATATGAATAAAGACATGTAAAAAAAAGGTATTATCCCTATGATTCTCATTTCCTGCTGAACCAGAATCCATAAGATGGCCCAGACCTCAATCTCTTACACATATATTTATCATTTTTTAGTATATATATATAGTAAATTATTACAGTTTGTTTGATAAGTGTCAAATTTGCTGCTCTCCTAACATTGACACAAAACACTTAATGGTAGTATATTAATAATTTTTAATAGTCATTCATTAGACTAAAAATTATTCAGTATTAAATAATATTTCTGTACTGTAATTTTCATTTACACCTCAAGTGGATAGAAATCATTCCATACCTTGCATGGGAGTTATGCAGTGAAAATTACATTATAGAAATATTATTCAATTTTGGATAATTTCTAGTTTAAAGAATGACTAATAAAAATTATTAACACATTTGTTGTAATGATTATATTTTTATAAGTTTATATAATATGTCATGCAAATACTTTTTTTTCTCTTGTATATATGTTAATACATTTATATATTTTTTTTTATTAATAAAGTTTATTTTATAATAAATAAAAATTAAGTCAAATCAGAATGGTATAAAATAATTACACTCTGATGCTGATCCTTATATAAAATCTTAAAAAATTTGAAAAAGGAATTTTTGATAAATTAAAATTATAATTCCAGCAATAACAATGATGCATTTTGAAGATTTATAAAAATCATATTTTTCAAAGTACTGATATGACTCAAAAAATTTTTTATGAAAAATTGGGTTCTGAATGGAGGAAGAAAATTGACTATTTCAATTGGGGATAACAAGTAATTATTTGACACAGTTAACAATTCGTAAATTTACCTCAGTGATGCAAATATTCATATTATGATTTTATTAGAAGTGTAAAAGAAACTGATAAAGAGAGAGAGAGAAAAGACTTGAAGCACTAGAAGGATTTAGAATAAAGTGATATTTTAACAGTTATACCAATAGAAAAAATAAATAAATATCAAAAAATGTATTATTAGTATTAATATATCACTGTAAATAGACTAGATGAATCTTATAAATGGAGAAATTGTATTTTAAACTTTTATGATGGGTCTAGCTGTTGATATTTTTTAAGTAATGACTTTGCTATCAAGATAGAAATTTATATAGAAGATTGGAATAAAGATTTATAGATTTATTAAAGAAATTTTGAGGATATATAATTGTTATACTTTAATTTACAACTGTCAAATTTTCTGCAACACAACATCCCTCATTTCAGATACACACATTAAAAATTATTATTAAATCAGAGTAATTTTAGTCCTGGGATATATTTTAAATCTCAATTAAAATTTAATATATCGGTGTAAATTAAACATAAACATATGTAGTAAAGTCAACTTCTTAAAACTTTCATTATCATATATTGTTTTGAAACACTTGATCAATTTCTAAAAAAGACAAATAGTTTTAAGATGCAGCACATCTAATAAAAGAAAATACTTATTTCTGTTTTACTCCTTTGCTTTAAACCAAGTCTAATGAAGCATTCTGATTTTTTTTAGATCTTGTTGCTAAACTGTTGTTTTATTTTATATTAAAGATTCAGTATGGCAATTTTTTATAATGTAGATTTTACAAGTTTAGATTTTTTTCCCAAGAGGATTCAGATGTCAGATGTTAAACAATTTTTAGTTTTAGAACAGTCACATTCTGATAAACTATGCTGAATAGTAGTAGCCTTTTGAATTTTTGAAGATTTTTTCTTTTTTAATTTTTTTGAAGCATTTTTTCTAGGTCTAACTATTAGATGTTTTTTCTTATTAGAAAAAAAAATAGGCCACCAGTTGATTTTTTAGTGGGTTTCATTATTTAGTAGTAGTAGCATTTCTCTCACAGTAATGTTTTCTGAATTTTCAATCTATATTGATTGCATAACATATTAAGCATAACTTTCAATCATATGTGATCTAAGTTTATAAAAACGACTGTGGTGGAGCTTTTCTAAAATTGATTACAAGCTGTGAGATATCGATTTTGTGCAAACCTGATGTGTTCATCCTGGTTTATTGAATTGACATTATATTTCAATAATATATATACAGCTATAAAATGTCAGTCACTATTTTATTATTGTACACTTTGTTTTAATTTTCTATTCTACTTTTTTAACTTATATATCTGCTCTAGTTACATTATAAACCTATACCTAAAAAGTGTAGATTTTAAAAATCTAAAATGAAGTAGCTATCTATAATATTTTTATTGTTTATTGTTTGTACTTTTTTTACACTTCTTGAAATTATATTAAGTTTCACATTTTTTCAGTTGTCTTTATAAAAAGAGACAGCACACATTTTTATTTTTAAAATTTTATATTTTCTTTAATTCTTCTATATTTGTTTTGACTATTCTTAATATCTTATCATTAATATTTATAGAAAGTAGCAACAACTATGATAACAAAGAAATGCATATTAGAAAAATGTTTTTTGATTTATCATAGCTGATATAAAATTATTTATGAACTTCGAAGTAGAATTTCTTTATAACTTTTTATTTGCATTAATTAATAAATAACTACATATTTTCCTATTCTTCTTAATACCATGGCTTTTAGAGAGATATTCCTCTTATTCTCATGATTGTCCAGTTTAGCTTTAAATTAACTTTATTAGGTTTACTATATACATTAGAGATTATTTACAAGTCTTATTGAAACAAAAGACATTTCAAGAAGAAAAACAATAAAATAGATGTTCATATAATTGAGGAATAATCAATATATATCTAATGCATACTAATTAGTATATTCAATAGTCCAGTCACTGAGTTGTTGTTAATGACATCAGATTCCATGTAGCTGCAAAAATATCAGCTAGTGCATGGGTTTGATCTTTGGTCATAATGATAATTATTTTTTTAAAAAAGAGTGATTTAATATTGTGAGATGTGGGATTAAAGCTTAGATAGCATCTTATGAACCAGAGTGTGAAAAGAATAAAAATAGTAATTCTTATATTGGAAAAAATACCATTTTATATATGTTTATGGGGTTGTTGATTATTAGTGAGTTCAAATGAGTCATGTTAGTGATAAGAGTATGACAAGGAAGAAGTGAGGAACAATCTATATGAAACTATTCCAGTATTTCTTCATTTCTATGATAGAGGGAAAATAATGGATCTATATTTGTGCATCACCTGTAGAAGAAAAAATAATTAGCAGGAAGGGCTTTGACATTTATTTTAATTAAGAACTCCATATCTGAACTTTTTTAAAATGTATTTCGTACTACATAACAAGAAAGATTGACTATTATTTGATATACTATTATTATTTTCAATTTCCCATGTTTTTCAATAGTTAATTTTATTTAGAAATAGATTATGTGAATAAGTAATATATTTCATTATGAGAATTATTAAGGTTTTATAAAATTATTGTTAACAGATGGTGGAGTGTCAGTAGGGTCAACAGGAATTACACTTTTAACACTTGGGGAAAAACTAATTAGTTTAGTCATAAAATGTGGAAATTCCATGTAATGAGAGACCACAGAATTTAATATGTTATTGCATATTTTTTACACTTAGAACTACTGCTTTTTTTATTTCAGATTAGTTTGATGATAAGGTATTTTTTTGAATAAAGAAGTAAATTTAATAATGGGTAAGAAATAATTAATTTTAAGAAATATTAAAATGTATGTCTTAGCATATATTGAAAGGTATTCTTTGGATAATGCATTGATGATGCTTTTTACAAACAATAAGCTGATTGTGAATATCAGTCTTCATTGCATTATATAAGACGTGCATTGGGAAACCTAAAAATTTATGAGGAGTAGAGGAAAAATTGGAAGGAATGGTCTTACCCATAAGAATATTCCAAATAGAAAATATGTTTTTATTAAAGTTGATGGAAATGTTGGTACAGTGTCAAGTAAGGGAAGGAATTTTTTTGATGGGAGAAAATGAGGAGATGTGATTAATAGATTGGTTAATTATAGGAATATATATTTTTGGAATTTTGCTTTCTATTTCCAAAAGAAGAGGATTGATATAAGTTGTGAAGAGAAGAAAGCTAAGAGGGAAGCCTTGAAGAATAGAATTATGTGACTGAAATCTAGGGTATTTCTCCATTAAGACTTATGCAAACTTTTCTATTTATAAGTAGATTCGTCAGTATGTAGAAATA
This sequence comes from Epiperipatus broadwayi, assembly GCA_028023455.1. Lineage (NCBI taxonomy): Eukaryota > Metazoa > Onychophora > Udeonychophora > Euonychophora > Peripatidae > Epiperipatus > Epiperipatus broadwayi. The sequence goes on from JAQFVV010012420.1 coordinate 6,623,722, forward strand.
TGATATTGATATATTATATTCCTAAAGTAGTTGTAGTAGTATAAGTAAAGCAATTAAATCAAATGCAGATCTTATATTCAATTGCACAGCAATGGGACCAATTTTCTACATTGCCTAATGTGGTCTATTATTACTTTAAACAGAATAGCTGCTGATGAAGTAACTAAACCTTTTTTTGCTAATGTTACTCATTTTCAGTATTCTGCACATATATAGCAATGCTTTTGCTCACTATGACGAACCTCTTTTTGTTTGGTACTTCCACCATCAAGCTAGAGTTTTATCAGACCCTATCAGTAACAGGGTATTACGGATATCATAACAAACAAATTTTTTCACTGAAATTAAATTAAAAGTACATTTTAAAGTGTCAACACGATAGAAGATGTAAACAAAAAGCATATCAGTTTTGCCACATTGCATATTTTTTTAGTGCCATTCTACAGAAAAAACAATAAAAAAAGAGATATACCCATGAATATAATTAAATAAAAGATGGTAAGAATTTACAATTCTATATTCTTGTTTTACCATTTAAATAAAAATAGCTAGATACCTATTAACTGTTTACTATTTAGATAGTAACATAGATTATCTCTGCCAAAACTTTCAAATTTTATCCATTTTCAAATCCAGCTTATAAACATAACCAGACAGATGAGCTATTTTCAATAGATAAATAAATTCACTTACTTCAGCATTTCATATTCTTAATGAATAGAAAAATTATAAAATATTTGTATTTGTATAATTTATGCGCAAAATTATACAGTCAAATTACTCAACTATCAATGAATTTCCAAAATCACCAATCTATATCCCAAATTGATTCTTGTAAAAACTCAATACTTTTAAAAAATAATCTATAGTTTAAACATTATATACTTTTTAAATATTATCATTTTATTATTGTAATCTTAAAAAAAAATAAAATTAATATAATAGTTTACTGCTTGAGAGTTCATGAAAAATTCGATCATCGAAAAAAGATCTGAGTCTGCGATTCTTGAATGTTAAGCAGTAGAGTGCGTTACTGTACAATTGTCGTAAAGCATTCAAGGCAATTGTAATAGCATTCCACTCAACAATATAGTGAGTGACCAGCCATCATAAATATATGAATCTAACGTAAATCCTATTAGTTTAAATTAATTATTTTTATACGGTATTTTACATTTTACAATTTAATTTATTGCATGCACGAGTGAGGGTAATACGCTGAATATAAAGTTACTTTAAAAATATCGAGTTTTATAATAATAATAAAAAGTTGGTTATATATATATTTGTTTCTTGCATCTACGCTAAAAGTAACAATCGTTGACAACTTTGCTTTGTTCTTTCAAAAATCGTTTGGTGTGTTTACCAATGTAAACTGATGCGACTCTGCAATGTTAAATTAAACAAAGTAAATGGATTTGGTTTTCGACACTGAGTAAATTAGTATCAAGTTAACCGTTTATAAACATTGAATAAAGTAAATTAATTCCGATTTATTTTAGCTTCAGATGTAAATAAAAATCTTTCTGTACTTTATAAATAATAAATTAACAATATATATATTTTTTTATAGATTTTTTTTTTTAATAATGAATTTATGAATCTTATCCTTTTTATGTATTTATTTATTTTTGTAAAATTTAAGACACTAGTATAAATTATGCTATAGGGCGGCTATTATATATACATGTAGAAAAGTAAGTATAATAGTTATATATACATGTAGAAAAGTAAGTATAATAGTTGTCAAGCATTGTCAAGCAAGCAGTTGATTGCAGACGGTTGTTGCGGGTTCGCCTCCCGCCCATGCCATGACATATGGAAAAAAAAGTAAGTACAGTATAATAGCCAAATAAAAAAAATAAAATTGTATGGGCAAAACATACATATATGCATATATAAAATCTACGCTGAAAAAAAAAACAAAAAAAAAAAACAGCAGTTTTACCCCTTTGTGTAATTGTGTTAATTTGACACATTTTATTGAATTCGATCAGCATTGTGTTCAAATAATATGATTACGTATTTCAAAATGTAAATAATTTTTTCCTATGTTAGCAGATCAGGGATAATAGATTATATAATTTACTTGAATGTTACAGATATATTATGATTGGAGATTTTTAAAAAATATATTCATTGATGTTTTATAACGTCTTAATAGTTTTTGAAATGATTTTTGGTAAAAGACTAAAAGTCTTGGGAAATTATTAGGCTGTTCTGAGGCACTTCCATAATGTTTTTTTTTTTTACTGAAAAAAATAAAGGAAAAAAAAATTTCTTTGGAAATATTATTTTTACTAAATAGTATTTTTTTTTTTTAAAAAAAGATATATACGCAAGCAAATCTGTGTTACCGTATATATATAATTGCTAATTGTATGTCAAATGCGTTGACTGGGAAGCGAACCCGGGTCAGCTGCTTAGAAGGCAGCTATGCTAACCACTAGGCCACCAATTATTTATGATTTGACTGACATGCAGACCAAAAAATTCTTGAAAAGAATAATGTAGAAATATGAATAATTGCAATAACTATGCAATTTGAATTTTTATTTTCTATTTATTAAAAGCATAAATTTAACAATATTCTTATACCATCAATATATATGTAAATAAAGTTTACTAGTCATGTTTACATTTTACTAGAAGAATTCCATTAATTAATACTTACACTTTCAGATTCAGTTATTTACTCATAAGAATATTAAATTAATTAACTCGATTAAATTATTTGCAATATTGAAAGAAATTTTTTATATGTAACTGCATATAAAGTTAGTATGATTGTAATTGGAATGTGAAGGTGAAATTTATTAATAGAAGTTAATGCATTGGCATAATAGCATGGGAAAAGTTTAATGTTTCCACAATTATACTATATTTTCAATCCAAATCTGTATGAAATAGTGGAAAGTATATAGTGATGTATGTATAATTAAAAACTTGAGTCTGGACTGATTTTAATAAGGCTTTAATAACATTTTGAAAGAATAGAAATTCATTTTGGTAGTTGTCTATATCTGTTTACTATATAAAATCATGGGTTTTGGGTGAAAGTGGATTTATTTTTTATCTGCTTTGCAGTTAGATTTTGATGATTTGTAGTATAGATAAGACTTAAAGAGTTCATCACTTTCAATATATATATATAATTCTATTTATTCTGCAATAAATATAAAATTTAATAAATATATAATTTAAAAAATATTCAAAAATAACTTAAACACACATATATATATACTGTACACATTTCAATTTAGCATTGTGACTCCATTGCAATAATGTTATACATAAAATAGAAACAAAAAAAAATGTTGTTAAATAGTTTGATAGTTATATTTAAGAACTAAAAATATTAAGCATATATAAATAATTGTCTGTAGACATAAATTCCATACAGTATCATGTTTCTAAGTTTCCTCATTAACTTTCTGTATCTAACGAATTACAATGTTTTTTCTTTGTTAGCAATATTTTAATATTTTATCATTACTAATTTATTCTATGACTTTAATAATAATATTAATAATCTGTAGATTTCAAATTGCTTAGATTATTTTTGATAGGCATGCTTTTACAGATATGAGTAGAGATTTGTATATGTGTGTGTATGTACAAGCATTAAATTTTTAAACATTTACAAATATATTAGAAAAGAGTTTTATTTAAATAATTTTGTGTTTGCTATATAAATAATTGTTTTTTTAATATATTATTTAGGTTCAATTTTTTTTTTTTATTTGAAAAAGTTTAAAAAGGAATGTCCAGTTTGAGAAAAAAATATGGGTCCATTTTAACTTAACTTCAATGTGTGACATTGGGGGGGATGAGAACAATGACTCATTAATAAGCTACTAAAATTACAGAGATACACCAGATCATCTGGACCACAGCTGCACTAATAAAGTATAATTTATAGATAACTGGGTCTTTCAATAGTGACGTGTGTAATGTCATCAAAGGGCACACAGACAGCAGGCAGGAATAAGTCCTTTTGCTTCTTAGAAGCCACACATCATTTTTTTTTCTACAAACAATGGCGAGGTAGAAAAGATATTTTGTTGGATGATCCCAATGATCGATCCAAAAGAATTATATTGCACATCCAGAAGAGTTAAATCTGAAAAGTGTTTAAAATCATCCTATGGCTGATTTCCAAAGTCCAAAGAAAACTTTGAATCCTGTTATTGTTTCACCTATGCCATTGCTGAATTCAAATAAAAGCATAAGCAAAGATGCTGACATTTATATGAAAGCAGAAATATCCATTTGTCTATAGAAATAACCATCCCAGTGCTAAAATGGTCCCCAAAGAAATACAATTTATGTCACAGCATCATCATCATCATGACAGTAAAACAGAAGAAATGCAAGCCCAAGCTGAAAATAGAACTTTTCTAGTAACCACTGTAATTGATAAATCTATGCATGTTTGAATAACGATATGTGGCTGAATTCAAATTATCAACCTTAAACAAGCTGTCTTCAAAAATGAAATTCATTGGACTCATTGAAACTGTCTCTACATTGAATGTAAAAGCAGAACTTGATAATATCAATTTTAATTTTGTTTTCTCAATGACTATTAACAATTCTCTTTTAAATAAATTCATTTATCTCTCTCCATCGGAGAACAATCAGTATTATTATGTTTTATTCGATTATTGTACATGTAGCCATTTATGTGTGTATTTTCTTTTATCAAATGTTTTTATTGTGTATTAATTCATGTATCATGAAAATATATTTATTTGTATTATATGTAAAGGTTAGATACAAATTTTATTGATAATGGGATGTGTCTCAAACACACACACACCTAATAATATAAATATGCTTACATGAGTACATGTTGAGTATAAATGTACAAATCAATAAAGGTAAAAATTTAGCATCATGAGAAATAGATTTTTAAAGTAGTTAATAACTTAGATTAATGGAAATTGAGATAAATAATTTGAAACGATTTCTTTACATATTCTTATCTTTATAATTCAAATAACTTTTCTCTATTTTTCATTTATTATTTTCTAAGATTATAGATATAAAAATGTGTTTATGCATTATGCAAGTATGTGCATGTAGTAGTGTTTATTTTAAGAATTAAAATGTTTTTATAAGATTTCTATTTACCCACTAGAGATATGAACATACACATATCTTGCTATACAATATTAATGATTGAATTTAAGTTTCATTAAGGGGAAGGGGGGAAGACCTTCTTAGAGTTAATCATTGTCTTGTGAGGTTAGTTTGGTCATTATCATCATTGATGGATATCAATCATTAAAACATAGTTTAAATATAACAATATTCTGGTAAATAATTAGGCATTGATAAAAGATAAAATTTGTGTTGTGAGTTAGGTGTAAAGCTAGAAGCATCATTATCATCATCATCATCATTTATGAATTAATCAATAGTCTAATAAATGTGTTTAATGGCCATATATAAATAATGTTTCTCACTGTGTTTAGGTATGACCATCATTGAAGCATCTAATAATCTATAGTATTAAATGTGAGCTAGTAACACTTATGATAATATTAAATAATTTATCTGAGGATTTATTTGCATAACTAGAGAATAATAAGGATGTTTTATCCTTAATACAAGTGCAAATGATATGGTTATAAAATGGAAAATTTTATGCACTGTAATAAATAATGTACCAACTGAGGTTCAAACCCAGTAGAGTACAAATAGGTATCTAATGTAACTTTATCTAGGTTTTGATAGCCTAGTGGTCCCAGATATACAGACATATACATGAAAAAGCAATGAATAAAAAGTAAAATGGTTAGTTGCAGAGTGGTTTGTCCTATTGGGGTATAAAACTATTTACTTGGTTATTGGTAATGGATCTAAAATTATTGATCCATTGAGAATGACTGCCCCAAATGAGTAGTAGTAAGGAAATTAATTTTATCTAGATTGATTTCATACTCCATTATGGGGATTGAATTATATAGATTCTTTACATTTTTGGTTATAAAGGATCTATATTATTTTCATTTTTAGATATTTTCATTCGGTTACAATAGATACTAGAATTTTTTTTTCCCAATCTACAAATGTTTTTCATTCAGTTACAAATGCCCTCCCTACTGAGATGATTTTTACATCTGTTAGGGACTTGATATCTACTATATTTTATTGCAATCCTCACTTATACATGTTATACATTATTTATCATAGATAATATTTTGTTCATAAGCTTTGATTATAATAGGATATGTATTGTATATTGTGTTTATTGTACTAAAAGTGTATAGCACTCATAAACACATACATACATACATATACAACACAGTTAATTTTTATGCATAATATGCATATATAAATTAATATTATGGAACAAATAAAAATTCAAAAAATAATTATGCAGTTATTAATAATAAATTAAGAGAGCATATTTACATATATATTTACTGCATGTGTGTTCACTTATTTACATACACTCAAAAATAAAAATATTAATAAAATATCATCATCAACCATTATCAATCCACTGCAGGATGAAGGTCTCTCCAAATTTAATCCATCTTCTATCTTTAGCTTCTCTTCTCCTTATCACCCCTGCACCCTTTCTTATTTCATCCATACATCTCACAGGTGGTCTCTTTCTGGGTCTTTCACAATCTCTTGGAATCCAGTTTAAGATTTCAATTGTCCATCTATTATCATCTCTTCTAACAATATGTCCAACCCAACTCCGCTTCAGTCTTTTAATTTTTTCAATGAAGTCAGTAACACCTGTTTATTCTCTTACCCATATATTGCATTTTCGATCTCTTCTTGTTACTTCTAACATGCATCTCTCCATACTTCTTTGAGTGGTCAGAAGTCTCTGTATTGGCTCTTCTATTAAATGTCCAAGTCTCAGATTCATAAGTAAGAACTGGTAAAACAGATTGATTAAAAACTTTTCTTTTCAAACACGTAGGCATATTTCCTTTTAGTATCAAGTTATTTCTACCAAAAGCACTCCAACCAAGTATACTATACCATATCTTTATATTTTCAAATAATATATATAGTAGATGTCAGAATTTTATTACAATGCTTGAGGTGATATTCTTATTTTTTCAATAGCATTCTGTTTATGGAAATGTAATAACAGTCTTGTTATCAGTAGACTACAGTCTCTGTAGATTTTAATGGTTTTAAGGCCATTTCATCTTTGGAATCTCTATAGTTGCCCCTATTTGTTATTACTCATTTCATATTCTCAGTTAACCTCTTTAAACTTTCAGCTTCATGATCTAATACAAAAATGTTTAACAGCTATTTTTTCTGCTGTTACAAAATTGATAACTTTCATTTTATGGCTTAAGAAAAAGATTTTGCAATTTTTCTTAATTTTTTTAAACTTCTATTATTATGTCTAGAAACAGATTATTGCATGAAATATTGCACAGCACATTCAGAAAAGATGATAAAGCAAAAGATAAAATGTGTCCACTTTCAACATAAGCTAAAGTCACCTTGTTAATAAACATGATTGCATATGATAATTCATAATGGAAAAAATGGCAGCTGTTATATTGTAAAATTTTTAAATTTATTATTACTTTTTTGTTTATCTACAGTTATTGAAATATTCACTGTACATATTTTAGTTTAGTAATTTACATTCCAATACACAGCAATAGTAAAATGTATTGTATTCAAAATGTCAAAATTTATTAAGCATCCTTCACTTATAAATTTTTTTGATTAGTACTTGAGAAACAAAACCCATTTATAATTATTATTATTTAAACTCAGTGCAATATGAAAACATAAAATTTCTTTAGACGTTTGGAGCAGAAAAACTGAAACTATAGTGTAAAATAGCAATGTAATCCATGACCAACTATCAGTCACACAAAAATTATTATTCCTTATCTTAATAAAAGATTGCTAAAATTGACCAAAATATATTAGTTATTTTATGTTTTTATATTTTATGTACAATTTCATAATATTAATTAATTTATTAATCAATAAATATAATTTCTTCTTAAACCTGGAATATAAATTATATATTGTAATAGAATAAAAATGTGCATTGAGAGAATCCTGGTTTAATAACGTCCTATGTCAATTGTAATGAAAAAAAGTGGTTAAAGGCTCTTATTTAATAATCTCACAGGTTTGAGTGCAATTACAATGGAATAAAATGTATAATGATGATAAAGTGTGAAAAATTCACTGCTAGTTTACATTCAAACCATCAATTAGAGATGCCTAATTACAATGGTACAGAAACATATAAGATGTTGCTGATAGAAGCTTCACGGTCATCTACAAATTCGAATATTTCAACCTATAACTGCTACAGCCATTGTGATTCTTTCTAAATACTTCAATAATTTACGGCATCAGATTGTAATGGAATAAAATGTTTGTAATGCCAATTTTATATATCAAAACAAAATTGACTTATCTAATACACCTTATGACTTGCACTAAATTATAATGTTATAAAATGAAAAACAATATTTCAAATAACCCTAAAAATTATGGTATCTAAATTATAACAACATAAAATATATAAAAGATTCTATTTAATACTCTTCTAAATACAGCTAACAAATCACAATGGGTTATTTCTTAAATTAACAAAACCTAAATATTAAAAACCACATTACAACTAGTTATAATATGCATGGTATCATTAATGATTTATTTTAAACAAGTGTAAATATTAAAAGCATACTATCTAAATCAAACATTAACTACAATGATAGCTTCAAATTTAAATGAATTAAATCATTCTAATTAATATAATTAGAATATCAACCTCAGTTCATATAATTATCAATTGTGTAGCAACATAAAATTATTATCTTTCTAATGAAATAATAAATTTTTATACTACATATTCAACAAGTAATAATTTAAATTAATATGCTAACATTTAATTACAATAGCCTTTATTTATCTTGAATAAATTAAGGTACTTATGTCTTATAAATTATTAAATTAACTCAAATATGGATTTTATCCAAAATAATTATGATGATTAAAACAGGTAAAGCTCTCTATATGTATTGCCACTCAATGCAGACCAGAGCAATCAATGAATGCCAGAAGGCTTGTGCATAAAATCCCCATCTAGTGCCTACTCATCCAATATCACCAGACTAGTTTCTGGCTTGTAAGCACTAGATGGAGATTTTATGCACAAGCCTTCTGCCATCTATTGATTACTCTAGCTTGCAATGTGGCAAAACGTGTAATGAATTTTGCCTGTTTTAATAACAGTTATAAGCAAGCATAAGAAATGGTGATCATATGATAGTTGTGATGATCTAATTAGCTACTAAACATCTAGCAATAATAAATAAATTAATTAATCTATTATCATATAAAAATGTGTATCTAGCTCAAATAATAATGATATAATGAATTTACAAGAAAAAGAATAATACATTACAATATATGCACTTATGAATCCAATCTGGGCTATTTTATAATTATTTATTATAAAATGTAAGATCTAAATCAATTCATAACCATTAAATATTAAAATTCTATTAGCTAACAGGTTTGCATTACTAATTGAAAGACCACTGAGACAAGTTTTATTTATTTAACTGAATTATTATTTATTAATAATAAATATAAAAATGATAAATAAATAATAAAATGTCTGTGATGGATTTTCAAATTAAATATCATGAAGTACATCATTCATTCCAATTGATATTAATAAAAATAAGTACTTATACAGTAAAAGATTTATCTATTTTATATCTACCATATAATTTAAGGAATTATGAAAAACAAAAGTGTGGCTTTACACACACAAGATTAAAAATATAAGAAAGCTAATAATGATTTATATAATATTTACAATATATTAGTTTATTAAAATAAAATATAATAAATACATTTATTTGCTCACTTTATTTTTAAAATTTAATATTAATAAGTAATTGTTATATTACAATCATTCCAATTTCTTCAATACTCATAACACATATATATTAAAGATAATTTATGATCATCGAATAAACATGATATTTCAAATTAGAATTTTAATCATTAAAATTCAAAATATAATTTTGAATTTAAATTAAAGCTTAACTGTCTTTTATTTTACATATATAAACAAATGATTTATGAAATTATAATATGATTAATCAATAATGTTATTAAAATATAATAGAAATAAATATATAAATAAAATACACATTAATATATTATCTGAACACAGTCCTGAATACAGTCCTTCTATGTAGGTATTCCATAAAACATCAAATGTCTATTCCATGATCTTCAAATAATTCAATGATATCCACTAATCCGAACAAGATAAGATATATTATAAACAGTTAACGAAAATAAAGTATATTTGTCAAATTCCAGTATTCTGACAGTATTATTATTTTGATATGCTCTATATTACAAACATTTGACATTGTAATAGGATTATAAATAAGAAGTTGCTGGACACCATTTACAATGTATAGAATATAAAAATAAATTGGTTCAAATATTATGTTATAATAGACTCTCCAATAACTGGCAGTTAAGTCAACGGTACTAAAAATAGTTTTACCTCTGAATCGAGTTAGTAGGAACATACCTCTATGGGATACTCAATCGATTCAGAAATCTTGCATCAAGGCATACCCTGACACTGCTATTCTTCTTTGGAAGGATAACCAAAGTGTTATTGTACACACCAAAGGTTTATTGTATACAGAAGGACATCAATCATTTTACTGATTTGGGCCCTGTCCTTGGCTCTATATTGGTAAGGGATGGGGTACATTTTACATTGATATGGTTCTGAATTAGTTAAGAGAATCCAATGTACCTTCAAAAACACTCTCTATAGCCTATATTTCTTATTCCTTATATCCTGCTGAGGGGAGGCTTCTTGGACCAAGGTGGTGCTTGATAGAATAGCACCGCTCCATCCAGGACCAATTCTCCACTCTGGCATCTTATGTGTCCATTATGATAATTGATCATGCTCCCATGCCCATTTAAAAAAGCCTATTATAACCTCATATATAAGGCCTTGCATGACTAAGAAGGCATGTTCAAAGAAGTGAGATCCTGTCTGCATGGTCAGTCATACCTGTTGCATAAACATCTTGGTCATTCTGCCATTGGCCAACATGCCAACAGTTTTTACAGGTAACTTGGGAATGTCTTTATTCTCTTTTAGTATTTTCTCATACAATTCTTCTGAAATTATCAATACCTGGCTCCCTGTATTCACTAACACCTTGGTATCAATCCCTAGAATTATTAGTTTAATTTCTGGACAGCCATCTAAGGTATAACATGCTTGTAGGGACTCATTGTCTAGATCATCTCTTAGGTCCCAATCCAAATTTATGGTTATAGTCCTTGTTCCCCAAGTTAGCAGTGGGGCTCTCACAGTAAGGAACATTCTGTCAAGGCCCATCCTAGTTTGTTGGACTAGGTTTTTTTCAGGGTCTCTAATGACAATGGTTTTACTTTTTATATAACATTATTATTACCAGAGTAACTTGCTATTATACTACTACTTCAATTTATTATGCATTCATTTCTTCTTGTTTGAACCTTGGAGGCACTCCCAGGCCTTTTTTGTTTGTTTACTGAGTTTCATGGGCCCTTTTTATCCTAACTGACTAATCCCAACTTTCATACTGGAGACCTTATAATTATAACCTTCTTTCTTTCCTATGTAACCTCCTGTCATATTTTCACTAGCTTTTAGCACATCTAACATATCTGCCATCCTTTCTATTGAGTATATATCGGCAGCTATTAAAGCTTGTTCTACCTGTTGAGGTAGATTTCTTCTAGTAATTCTAACTATTTGTGGTTCAAATAAGGGACATGCAGTTAACATTTATAGTGAAACATCCTGACTATAAAAAATTGAGTATAACTTCCTTCTCTAGAGTTATATTCCTGATGGCCTATTTTATATTTCAGACTCTTATTTCTCTTTACTCCAAAACATTTGAATGTATTTTTGAAATCTCCATATGTCTCAGGTTTGTAAAAGAGTGCACATTACCAACTCTTTGATGAGGCATATAAATGATTACTGGCTATTGCCAATTTTTCTTTGTCACTCAATTGACTCAAAGAAAATAATTCATCAAAACCAGTCAAATACTCTATGGAGTTTTCCCCATATTCACCTCTAAAAACCTTTACTTGTATATATTTAGATATATTGCTACTCCTCCCCTCATTCATCAAACTCTATTCTTCTTCCTCTTGCCTCTTAGATCCTTTTTCTAACATATGCACATTTTCTATGCCAATTAGGGTTATTTTCATAAACCTTGGGCCCCATGCTCTGTGGTAATCCATGTGAACCATTGCTAGACACTTCTTTCACTCAAGTCTCCTTTATTTCGATCAATTTATCTTTCATCATGACTAAAGTTTTGTGATTAATGTCTTTTTCTTGACACCTTAGGTATTCTCTAACCTCCTCTACTATAGTTCTTTTTTGACTCTTTATCTTGTCATCAAAGTCTATTTGCCCCTTCTGGCTATTTATTTTCACTTCTAATAAACTCTGCTTTATTTCTTCCATGGTGGTTTTTGTCACTTGATAACCTATATTATTTATTTCCTTTTGTACTTTCTTTAATTCATGATCAGCATTGCCCAATTGTTTTTGAATTGCTTCAAGTTATTGATTTCATTGTTAACATCCTACTTAAAGCTATTCTGAGCCTGTTCAGTATTTTGACATTTCTTGGATATTTTTCTATAACCTTCTTGTACTATCTCTAATTTTTCTGCTACATCACCAAAATTCTTGCCCTATTTCTCTTGGCTTACTGCCAATTAATTTGTTAATTCCCTATAACTTGTATGACATCTTTCATCAAACTGTTGCTACCTATGTTTTAAATCCATTTTAATATTGTCTACTTTATCATTGGAAGATTTGAATTGATTTTGTAAATCCTTATTCTTTTATCTGTTTATTCATCTTACCATCTATTTTCTGATCTAGACTAGTTATTCTACCATCTATCTCATTATTCAGATTATCTATTAATACCCTGATTTCTTGAGATTGTTTACCTATCTTGTTACTCAGTTCTTCCATTTTCTGAGATTGTTTATTTACTTTCTTGAGATTGTTTATCTATCTGGTTACTCATTTCATTTCATTTCTTTAAATTGTCCATTATAGTTTGTAACAACTGATGGCCTAGCCTTTCCTCTGCCTTCATCACTTTGGTGGCTTTCTCCTTATCTTGATCCATGTTAAAATTCTTCCTACCCTTACCTATCAATACACATTCTTACAAAAATATCTATATTATTTACTATCTTTTATTTCTTGTTTTTCATTTTCTCTTTTTTTTTTGTCCCTCGATCTTTAACACACATGGAGTCAACACCTTCATTTATCCACCAATACATTCTCTGATTTTTTATAACCACTACTTCTTAGCATTGATTCCTTTATATATTTATGATACCAACTGTCAACAAATACAAAATTCTTTATTCACATTTTTTTCTCCATGTCCATCCCTCCTTCCAACTATCCACTCAACCACCTGTATCTTGAGTATCTCATATCTACTTCCATAACTTTCAATTACTACCTAATTTTTATATAAAAATTGCCAAAATATCACATTCTATACTGGATCACAAACATTTTTCTCAAAACCCTGCTTGGGGGCAGGCCATTTCTATTACAGTGTGCCATGTCAACTGAAATCCCAGATGCAAATATACCTTCATAGCCACATGCTGGTGCACCATTCTGAACAGTACATAATTTTGAATGGAACCGAATAATTCAATAAGTATTATCATCTAATAAACAATCATTTATTATTACCATGGAAAGGTTCAAGGCTCCACTTATAAGTATCATTATATATTACCAGCCATGAATCCATTCCAGGGCTAGCTCATGGGATTTATTGGTTTAACCCCAATAGATTCAAAATGATATCTACAGTCTCTTTCTCATATTAACATTCCTATTCCACCCAAACCTATGACCCATACAGATCTTATGGGCATTTTGATATCAAAGCTGGGACAACCATTTCATCAGATTACCAAATCTCCCCATTCCCATCAATATTTATACAACACCTGGCTTCCACTGTACCACTATCCTATCAAATGAGCTATAATGAATTTATCACCATATTGACCCCTCCCCAACTATAATAAAAGACCATCCAGGATCACCATCATCTAGGTAATTATTTGGTCATCCATTTTTCCAATTATAAACTCATAAATTTAGGGCATATGAGTAAATCCCTTTGTCAGAGACATGAAGGAGACCTAGGACATCTCTTAAGCCCCACCTGTTACAATCTATATATCCATATTTACTTCATTTATGAATGTGGGTCTACTTTTATATAGCTCTATAATCTATTAACCAATGGTAACATTCATATTAATACCTTGTACAGTCATTAGTTATGATGATGAATATCCCACGATCAACAAACACAAACCATACTCACCTCATCTAAATAGTCATGTATACTTGGGTCACTACTACTTGTGATGCTAAATCAAACTGATAACAATTGCAAACAACCATGCCAATAGCACCCAACCATCCTCCTGATGACAATCATGTATGTCTATCCTCAACATGTGTTATCAATTAACTAAATAACTAAACTAAAAAATATGGCTATACACAACATGTGTTAATTTTGTATACTAAATAACTAAACTAAAAAATACTTCTAATAATAACAATAATGCTACAGCAAGAATATTAGATAATTATGTTTATTAAGATTCATTTATTTTAATAAATTTTCGATCATGTAATGGACTTCAATCATAATAGTAATCATAACAATACATAAATAAGAATTATTAAATGTATAAATAAATAAGAGACTCAAGTATAAGTGCTCATATTTATCTTATGTAAGCTGATCTAATATGATACAACCAAATTAAAAAAAACACTCTATTTAATATTTTCTTCCAGCTTTATGTATATATGTTGTCAAATGCAATAAAATGATTATTTATGTGGTATGTGTGCATTCACTTTCACACAGGTGCGTCTATGCTTTATGAATCTGTTCCCACAATGTTACACCCATTGAGCATCTAAGATTTGATATGACCTATTCCTAATTTATTCTAATTAACCTATGTTCAGATATGCAGCCACACACACTTTGTGATATGTTGATATATATAATGTAAAACACATTTTTCTTCACCTTATTAAATACAAATAAAATATATAAAAAAATTCTTTAAACCTTGAGCAAAGAAACATTTTACATCAAACTTAAATATGCAAATAAGCAAAAAGAAAACATTATACAAATATATATGGACAGGTTGCTCAAGTATTTTAGTTACCATATTAATAACTAGGTAAGCAAACAAATAACAATAATAAATAAAAGACATAATTATAGCAACAAAAAAATATTCAAGGATAATTAAAAAAAAATACATCTAATGACTTTAAAACTATATTTGCAGTGTTGTTATGCATAACATCCAAACAAAAAAACCTTTTAATGCTTATGTGCCAAAGTAAAACAATAACAAAAATGAAGAAATGAGGTCCTTACACTTGCAGGCAGTTGCCCGGGTTGCGGGTTTGTGTCCCGGCCGATGCTATGACACTTAAAAAAAAAAATTCATAGAAGAACATTCAAATGATCACTTTTAAATGAGAAATCAATAAAGTTCTAAAATGTTTACCACTCCATTTCAATTCTTGAGGAGAATCTCTTAGCTGAGACAGTTGACTTCTCTTTCCTTATTTTCAGGCTTGTTTATTGCACTTCCCATGTGTTCTCTCTATTTTTCCTTTCTCTTGCACTTCCCATGTGTTCTCTCTATTTTTCCTTTCTCTTTATTTTTTTCTCTTCTCTTTTTCTGTTTTATAATTTTCATATGACATAAAAAAAGTTTTGACAAAGTTCCTGTTCTTGGGATTTCTTGAAACCTCTTGGATATCAATTAACATTGTAGAATTCATTGGCACTTCTAATAAAAATAAACTCTGAAAGGCAGTATAGTAGTAGAACAGTGAAAGCTGGATATGGGGGATTTCATACAATTTCTTCTCTCTTCTCTTCTTCCTTCTTTTTCTTCCTTTTAAAGATGATGGTGATTCTTTAAAGAACCATAGGGTATGAACTTGATCTTCACAACAAAATGTTTTTTACATGGTTAATCAGAAACACTGCCATTCTATTGATCAAATGCAGGTGTGTAGACAAATGGCTAGCTCATAGTGGCTTTGATCTTGGGACAAAATAACTGCAGTTAACAGTGCATTGTTCTTTCTTTCATAGCTATCAATATATTAATCCAGAGTCTATATTTTGGCAGCAATAATTTATATTGCCTCTTATAAGGCTATTTTACTTTTGGTTTTTTCTTGGAGTTGGATCTTTTTTATTGATCATGATAAAAGACATTGTTTTCTTCCGAAATTCCTTTCTTCTCCAAATTCTTTTCATAACTCTGGTATATATCTTTTTTTTACTAACTTAAATCTGATAAACAATTATCCATATATCTGCACATCTCTGATCATTTTTGTAAAAGCGATACTTTAACAAATTTTGTTTCTTTCAAATCCCTTTTCTCCCAATGGTATTTTAATAAGGAAGAGCTTGTATCCTATAATTTTCTTCTTTTCCGTATTCCCCCTTTTCTTTTCATAAGAAAAAAAAAACAAGTCATTTACCTTACTCCCTTCCTTGATGTGGACATGATTCTTTTTCTGACTTTCTGCTTTCAGTCCCAACAACTTAAAAAAAAAACTTTTTTTTAAAAAGCAGCCATTTTCACTTAATAATTTTAATATTTTATCCCCAGCTGTCCAAAGATTACATGTCATCATGCTCAAGTCCACATGCAATCAGATCAAAATCTTTTCAAACAAACTGCTTTAATCTTATCTTTTAGGGAAAAAACTCAAGACTGTTAAAACTTCTATTGGCAATTTCCATCAACTTAAAGACTAATTATTTATTAATTTCTTCCTCCATGATAAACTCATCTCTTTTTTCGATAATTTTAGAAATCAAAAATGTATACAAAAGGAAAAAAATGTAGATATCTACTGATATTTGTATTTGCACAACTTCAATACATGTACAATTTTTTTTCTTAATATATGATATCTATATTAATGAAATTATAGAACTGTTAACACTATTCACACACTCAAATATTTTGTTACAAACATATATGTGCATTCTAAACTATCTATTTACTAAGCTATCTTAGATTAATGGTTAAACAATTTATTTTGGACTGTTTTAACAAAATGAAATTATAAAATGAAATCATCATATCCTTTAATAAAATATAAAAGTTTAAAGCAACTAAATATTTCTTTCTTATATTCATATTTTTTTTTTCATTTCTATTTACTAAGTAAAATCACATATATAAATATCTACATATCTATGGCACACACACACAAACAAAAAAAAATTGGGGGGCTGCTAATATTCTCTCCATTCATTAATTTATGTAGGATTCAACTCTATCCCTACAATATATATAATATATATGTAATAACTTGGCTGAAACATTTTTAACAGTTAAATAAATTTTTTTATATATTATTATTAAATGTAAAAGAGCATACTTTTGATGTACAACATGAGATTAATAGTAATTGTGGGTATGCTGGGTATGGCATTTCTTCCTTAAATACTGCAGTGCACTCAGCATATCCATGAGTGACATGAATCTTATGTTCTACATCAAAAGAACACTCAGCTACAATTAATAATAAAAAAATAGATATAAAAAACTTTTTGTTCCACTAACATTAGAAACATTTCAGCTAAGTTATTATATATATCTATATAAATTGCAATCAACATATGTAATAAATAAATTGTGCCAAGTTAAGTTTTAGAACATTGACATAATAAATAAATTGCAGAAAGCTTTCAATTGCATGGCAGTAAATGAAAGGCTCCTATAATTTATTCATTGTTTAATGTTATAAAACTTTAAAGTTACTGTGATTTATTTATTTATCAATATGCATAAAGAATTATCAAATGTTTTCAAAATTCAGTAAAATCTATAATAGTTTTATATATTAATATGTTTAATGAATTGTTCAAGAAAGGCTCATGTTGCTAAAAGAAATGATAATAGATGGACAGTTGAAATCTTAAAATGGACTCTTAAGAGATTGTAAAAGCCCTAGAAAGAGACTATATGTGAGATGGATGGATGGAATAAAAAAGTGTTCTGGAGAAATGTGGAGAAGATAGGCTAAATATTGAAGAAGATGTATTGAACTTGGGACAGACTTTCACACTGTAGTGCATTATAAAGAATGAAAATGATGATTATGTATGAATTCAAAACAGTTTTCACATAATTCACTGCAGGGTCAAAACTTAGGTACTTGTGCATTTTTCAATAAACTACGATGACAGTCTGTATTTTTGATAAATCTACAGTTTTGGGGGCTTTCACAAATGTTTATGTAATATGCCTGTTATGAAATGCCATATTTAATTTTTACATTTATTCTTTATTACTATTATTTTTAAAACGAAATTATTGTGGAAATATTAATTACATTTACAGTTTTTTTTTTTTTTTTAAATTAACTTATTAATAGAAAAATTAAAAAAATATATAAATACAATATTTACACTTTATTCATGTATGTAGCACACAATCATATCATGACCATTGATGCATACATTTGGTAGGGCAGAATCCCATCTACTGCATCTCATTCTGTGACCAAAAAATTCCAAATTTTTATCATTATGTCAATTTACCAAAAAACTGCTGACAAAAAGAAACACACTGATTGAATCATTCCCATGTTATAATATATATATAATTGAAATAGAACATTTTAATAAAATTTATTAGAATTTATTCCTTTTTTAAACTTTAACAAATCATTTATTAATTTGGTTTTAATTTAACAACTGACAAACCTTCAGTAGATTATAGGCTCTTGAAACTGTACATTTATCAAAAATACAAACTGCCATTTTGGTTATTTAAAAACTCACAAGTATCAAAACTTACTTCACAGAAAAAACTGTGAAGGAATGAACAGTATTCATCAGACAGTTATTATTCGGTGATGAGTGGTTGAACACTATTTTGCTGTTGTTTTACTGTTTAATTAAAAATTCATTTACTAGCCAATATTCATTGATGAGGCAAGTTGTCAATGGGCAGTCTACTATAAAAAAATCTCAGGTCTGCTTTAAAAACTTTCCAGTTAAACCCTTTAAACTTTATTATAAGCAATAATATATATATATTCTTATTCTTATTTTTTACTTTCTATATATTTCTTCATATATTCATATATATATATATTGCTTATAATAACTCCTCTCATATATCTTAGGTAGAGGAAATTGAGAATGCTCTGATGAAGACTGATGGATAGTCGAAACTGTCAGGAAAATAAAGAGTTTTATTTTTAAAAAAAATTGCATTAAAGTGTATATGAGAGGAGTTATTATAAGCAATATAATAGATGTTATGTTTTATGTATGCTGCATGCTATTTATATATATAATAAATTTGCTGATGGCTATTTTGTTAACATTTTCCACAAATGAAGTATAATTTCTAAAAAAAAAAAAAGCCATCTAAAACATTTAGTTTTATTGCTTGTGTCAGAAAGCTTTAATATCATATTTGTTGAATGGTAGACTAGTATATATTTTCTTTACTACCTTGAGTTAATGTTAATGCTTTATTGAAATGCATTATTCCCACTTAAATAATTACTGTCAGATGATTTTTCTAATAGCTTTTTATTAAAAGTTAAAAAGAAAAAAATATAAGAAACTATTTTTGAATACTACACATGATTTTAAAACAAATTTGAAATTTCGTTTATGCCAGATCTTTGAGAGTATCTAACAAACCAAAGAATGTAAAGACATAAAATAATGTATATAATCGAGTGGGTTTTATTGATGGCATTTCACAAGAAGTTCGAGTACTTAAAGTTAACGAGTTGGGTCCTGCTATACGTGGACCATGAACTCCAGAATCGACCATTAATCAAATACAACCAGCAAGTCGTTGAATCAAAATAACTAAATTTTTCGATAGTTAAATGTTTATAAATGCACAGAAACGTTTTTAAAATTATAGTAAGTATAGAAAAGTTCAACTTAATTTATTACATGTGTATTTTTAAAATGTTTTGACTATATGAGAAAGAAAAAGTAAAAAAAAAAAAGTTTTATAAAAATGCAAAATTTGTAATAAAATTGAAAAACTTTCGGAAATTTGTAAAATGAAATAATTATAAAATAATTTTCAATAGTTTGGATTAACTTAGGAGCAGGCTACAAATCATATTTTTGAGATAAATAAAATTTAATATTCTCTTTTATTTCATGTGTAAATTCTAAAATCTATTTAAATTGTTTTTAAAATTTGGATGTAATAAATACTTTCAAATAATATCTGATTTGAAGAAAAAACTATAATTTACTATTTTTTTTTTGACTACAATTTTTTTCATTTGGGGGGGGGGGTCCTTGTAATTATGACTCTATAAAAGCGGATTACGAATGAAATTCTACGAGGCAGAAGATTGTTAAAAACTGTTAGTGTTATAAATTCTCTACTTTATTTAATAGAAATTATTTGAAAGTAACTGAGCGGAAATATATAAAGAGAAATTTAAACTCATAAAATTGATCAAAGCTTTGATTAAACGTTAAAAATAGTTCGCACCAAAAATCAATGAAATACATTTTTGAAAAATTATTATTGCTCATTATAATCAGTTTAAAGTATTTCATTTTTTTACACACACGCATATGCCTAAGTCCCTTGGAAATGCATGCATGTGTTCACTAGCTTAAATTCTTCAATGATCCTTTCTTTCTTTATTTTTTTTTACTATATTTCTCTTTCTCTGTCATTTTTATACACCTATCTACCTACCTATTTATCTTTATAGGTGTGTAAGTACGTATGTAAGTATGTATGTATCTATATATAATAATTGATCGTTGTGCTGGAGAAATAAATATAATCAATCAAATATATTTATTAGTGTACTCCATTAAAGCTATGTATGGAAACTATCCACCATTGGAAAAATTTTAAGACTATTTTCTTTTATTATACCAATAATTCTAGAAAACTTTTTTATCAAGTGAAGAAGAGATATGAAATACTTACAGCTCTCTTATTAAAAATAAAAGTTTATTTTACATTTATATGTTGGTATTGTGACTTTTTTGATTTTAAATTTATACATACATAGTTTTTGATCTGTCAATGTGACAACTAACAAATATTTTACCGATAAAAACAATTTCTTTCAATATTAAAAAAAACTATAAAATAGTAAATATCATAGCAACAAACTAATTATTGAGTTAGAAAAATAAAAATAAATTATATTTCAGATATATCAATACATTTTTATATTAAATCTATTACATTGTAAATGTTTACTAGTGTAAACTTTTCAGAAAGTTGATGAGTTGTTATACCAAATATGATGATTGAATTGTGATATTACTTTTAAAAGCAATTAGTAATGAGAGATTGAGCCAAACATTGTAAGTGCAATTTAAAATCTCAAGCTTGGTGATTTAAAACTGAAAAAAATAAACAATTTAATTTGTCTTTCAATCTTTACAAAAAATTTTTTATTTAGATAGTTAATTTAGTTTTGGTCACATTAGCCAAAATTCAGTTTATGCTGTTGTTCATGTGTGGAAGCTGTAAAATAATTTATGTACATTTAATCAAAATTCAATTGTTAATACTGATGATGAAAATGAAGATTTAATTGATGTGTGAATGTTATCTGATATGTCTATTAACATCAACATAGATAATAGTCACTATCGCAATCCAAAATGTGACATATATAGATTCTTTTAAGTTTTGTACCTTTATTGTTAAAAGAGGTTGCTTTGACAACAGTTTGAAATTGTTGTTTGTTATTGATATTGGGATTGTCTAAGTGCAACTAGTTTTTAATGATATATATATATATATATACTCCCCCAACACCTATCCTACACTTCCTATCAACAAATACTCAGGGCACCAATTCTATTGATAATAGAATAAACTACTTGTCTGATCTTGCTTTGAATTATTATTGAGACTCTTATAATGCTGTTCTACTATAGCTTAGCTCAATGGGGGCTACAGAGATCTATAAGGTGTAAAATGCATACTAAACATAGGAAGAAACATTATAAATTAATAGGAGTAAAATATCTATTAAGTATTAAAATAAATAAATAATTGAAATTGGTAAAGTTCCACCATTAAAATTTAAAAATTATAGTTTAACCTCATCTCCTTCCATCATCTAAATGCATCAAAAAATGTTTATGGTGATAGAATTAAATTAATAAAATAAAGATGCGATACTAATTTACTCTAATGTATGGTAAGTTAAAATTAAATACAAAATGTAGCACTACTTAACCTCCATTGTACGATAATTTAAAATAAATAACTGATTAATGTCTAATCTAAATAATAAGGGAATTTATTGTATGGTTAATTTTAAATTTATCCTTTACATTAACCACTAATTAACATAATAAAGTAATGATACAAATTAAGCATTATTCTAATAAAATAGTAGTAGTTAGACAATGAAAGAAATAGGGTGCGTTTTGATTTCAATTCATCATCTAAAGAACTGAGGAATAAAGTTTCCAAAGAATCATTAATTAGTCAAGCACTTCATATGGTGTTTGGATCAAGAAAACCACATCATCAGATCTGAACACGTTCATCATTAAATTATGGAATAGTGCAATCATATATTGGATATGTAAGTGTGTGTGCATATGTGGAAACGTAGAACATGAATGCATGCCAAAAAATAACTCTGAACAAAGTTTTTAAATAAATAAAACATTTATTACAAGATATAACTAAATAAACATTTGCATTTCTAATTTACACATATACATGTTTTGGATAATTCCTACATCAATGACTGAATAGTATACATGAGAGTAACTAACATTAAAATATACTTCCTTGTATTTTATTCCAACCATATACCAGTTATCAGTCAATTCTGATGAGCCAGAGAGAAGAAACATTTATTAACACTACACTGATAAGTAAATATAAAATTAAACTTCTTGGTATTTTTATTTAAAATATACATGAGCTATCAGTCAGTTCTGATATGCTTGTGAGAAAAGAAACACAAACAATGGCACCAAAATAGTAAAATATGAAATTAAGAAGCTTGGTATTTTTACTTAAAATACACATATGCTATTAGCTAACTCCAACATTCTGCTAACTAAATCAACATTGGAGTAGTTAAACATCAAAATAATACAATATGGGTTTAAATCTATGAGTAAGATGTCAAGCCTTCCTTCATAAATCACTTAAATAATTCTATCAATTAGTTGCATTTTCTTTCCTTTTGCTTGCTCATTCAAAATGAGGATGAATCATTCTGAGAATTGATGATGTAAAACTTAAAATAATTAGTATGATATGATTTGAAATATTGATTTAAGACTTACAAATCAGTGATAGATTTGCTCCATACCTTCAGAATTAATAGTATCTTATGCATGCATCTGAATTGTGTTACATGTTATAAAATAATTAACATAGCTATATCCAATCAGTTTACTTATGAAATTGAGATACCATGCCATAATATATACGATGCCATGGCCAGCCAATCCTTAACACTAATTCTACTTTAGATGTTCTGTGAAAGAAATCAATTCTACCTTTATTTTCTTTTTATCAGCAAATTACCTTACCCTTGGCTATGAATAAAAGGTGGGAAAACATTCCACATGGATACATGAGGAACAAGAAGACTTTCTTAAGTCTAATCATTTAAATAACAAATTACAGTGACTCCCTAGCCTAATTCAGAGGCTTAAATACTGGTGTCAACTTTTTCTCATCACTGGAAAACAAGAGAAATATACTACTTTACTTCACATAATCTAATCACCATAACACACAATTACTTAATCTGGAAAACATAATGCACTCATGACAAATATTTCAATAAACTGAGGGAAAGTTCTCTCAATCCCTATAACACAATACATATTATAAATGCTTTCTTTCTCTATAGCCACAAAATACATTTCAATCTAAGCATAAAGAAAAAATAATAAATTCACTCTTAAATAAATCCATAATCCTTCCACTTCTTTTGGCACATCACACCATCCGAAACCAATTGAAAAAAATAAGTCAATCAACTTTTAATTCAGCAATTATATAAATGGATTCAACAACAGACAGGTATACATGCATAATAACACATAAAACAATTTCAAATCACATTCGATAAGGAAATATTGTAATGACATTAATTAATAAGTTAAAAAAATGAATCTCATTTCTGATGAATTATAATATTTTAACTTTAAAATTATAATAATTATTACTAAATAATCCTTATCATTTCTAGCAAAGCAATGGTAAAACAATCCTTTAGTGTATTTGACATTATTCAAATAAATTGAAATAAAAGTTTGGTTTGTGACAAACAACAAATCTTTAAATTTGAAGCAAAATAATTATTAGGAAATGGACCTCGTAATTTTTTAAAATGCAAAGATAAAATAATTTTGGTAAATTTACCCCTTCTCAAAATTAGTTGTTAACTTCCTAATAGCAAACAGATATTTCTGTTGCCAACACATGCATACAGAAGCATAAGTATATGATAAAATTATATTAAAATAATAATTAATTATCCAATACAATATTACTCCATATTATACTTTTCTGAGACATTCTGAAAAAAAAAAATTAAATAATAAAAATATAAGACAAATAATTGGTCTACCTATTCTATTATATGATAACAAAAAAATCATTAATCATCTTTGGCTGGAACTCAAAAGTTCATTTACACAGTCTGGAAATAACACATCTTGGTCATGTATGAAAATGATGATGATACTTGTATAACAAGAGATATTAGTAAATGTAACAATTTTTTGCAGGATAAATAACACACAATTGGATCCAATTAAAAAGCATTTCAAAAGTTCTTAGCAGTAGCTAATGAAACTACTGGCAATATCACATGTGAAACATTTAATAATGGCAAATAAATATTTATGACTGCATATGTTTAGTAATAGTTTACAGTTTAATTCATTACATTCATCAAGGCACTTGTGCTGAATTATCAATGGTCATCCATCAGGAACATAGCTAATTAATTCATAACATCCACTTCAGTATATATACTTATATATAAGTTTATTGATAATATATTTTAATAGCAAATCAACTGCAAATGAGAAGAACAGTAAAATAAAAATATTCACATATAGTGTTCATGCTCTTCCACTTGCTCAGTTATAAGCACATTTAGAGATAAGTTAGTGATTCATTAATTATATATGTCATGCATTCTGTTCCTTAATTATAAAGGTGTGAATGATTAAGTACATCTCTTGTTATTAATAATAATAAAGCATGTTGTAATAAGTTATACACACATCCTTACATTTAAACTTTACTCCTTTATAGCTAGTAGAAATTGTTACTACAAAGTCTTTGAAATGTTTTATAAGAATGTTCAGCATAAACTTTCCAGAATAATAGCAAAATTCACACATTCAAGGTATTTCTTTAATATTAGAGATTAAATTTAGGCAAATCAAATTTGAAATAGAGACACATATTTCAATTGTTTCTTTAATATTAGAGATTAAGTTTAGGCAAATCAAATTTGTAATATAGACACACATATGCATCCCAAATGATGATTTGAAATTTAGATTAGTCAATTGGAAATAGAGAAAGATGTATCTTGTTTTTAAAGTTGTTTACATCTGCATCCTAGTTTTTACTTCCCAAGAAAAATTTCTTAACTCTTTTCATCCAGAAAATTAATATAATTTTATACTTTTGAGTTTGAATTATGGAAGAACCAATTTGCAGAAAGAAAATTGTAGTAATAAAAACCATTTGTGGAGAGAAAATTGTTGCAATAACAGAAAGCCAATCTTTTTGTAAAAGTACCCTCTTTTATATCTGATTATTACTTAGCCATCTGCTCTTTCTACCAATCAAATGGTTACTCAAAAGTTCAACTTTAAAACAAAGGTCATCCCTCCTACTGCACTGAGATAATTAGTTACAAATATGCAATAACCTTTTTTTTCTTGAAAACAAAAAGAAAGAAAAAAAATCATTTTGCCTTTAAAAAAAATAATTAAATTGAACCAATAATAAAATATTATGCATTACTAAAGTAATAAAAATAATTAATTACTTCAGCAAATAAAATAATTGATAGTATATTTGTCTATTTGATAATCCACTGATCCATTAATTTATCAATTCATTCAAAATATTTTCAAACTGGTTATCCAAGTAATTGATTATGAAATTAAATATTTTACTGTGAAATGTGATATTTGATAGTTTAATGAAGTACCTGAAGAAAAATCAAATTGAAAGATGGCACAAACATACATGTACACACATATGCTGTACTACAAGTACTAAACTAATCTGATTGAAATATGTTTCTATGACCATGAGTCAAATATATTGCACTAATTACACTATGGATTGAAATGTCAAAGAGCAAATAAACCAGAAAATCACTAAAACAAATACCGATCACTGTTCTGCAGACAAATCACTGTTCTGCAGACAAATAAGACAAACTTGGACCAACTTAAACAATACACTGAAAATTTCTATGACAAGCCACCCCCTTTCTATCATTAAATACTCACCAAAGAAAAAATATTAAATTTCTCAAAACTTTCAAATAATACCTGCAAGTGCTTCATAAACAGAGTTTTAGATTACTAATGGAAAAAAAAATTAAATTTCAGGTTATTTCTTTTTTTTAGTTAGATGCATTTACTGATACAGTGCTATTTAATTACAATTGGTTTCTTGTGCCTATTCAGAAGGTCACAATATATATATATATATTGTTGTACCGATGTACATCGTGACCAAATGTGTAGTATTCTTTCAGAGTAAAAATATTTAGTAAATTTCATTTTAAAAAAATAAAACAGAAAAAATTAAAGTAAAATAAAAGTTTTAAAAGTTGAAGGAAAAGAAAATTAAAAAACAAAAGATTAGGGTAGGTGGGTTTATTGTTAAAAAATATATATAAACAATTTTAAAAGGAGGATATGATTTTTTTTAAAAAAAAGGTGAAATAAAAAATGATTTAATATTACTTTTAATTAATTCATAATAAAAGTAATGAAAAAAAAAGATAGAGTTCATTTTGTCTTATAATAAAAGAATTAAATATGTGCGTATATAAAAATTTTGAATAAAGAAAAAAAAAATAGAAGCCAAATTGGAGCAAAGTTAAATATACAATGGATCCACGAGATAAGAAGCACTGGATAAAAAAAAAGTGAACTTTGTATTGTTAAAAAAAATGTACTTTTCTACATTTCATTTTAGAATATTTCAAAATATTTTATAGAATCCAAAATTCATAGATTCATTCAAAATCATTTAATTCAAAATTAATCAATTTTAATCAAAATAAAAATTTAGAATCAAAGAATCAAAAGAAAACTATAGAAGTTAATATTCAGACAAAATGATGCATTGCTGAATCCATCGTATCATGTAACCAGCTGAAGCCTTCTCTGCAGCACCATCAGCAGATAGTTCAAAGAGCAAACCATGTTCAGGTAAAGTCAAAGAAACAGCTTGAGTGTCCATGCCGATATCCATGAGTGTCATCTAACATCGCAAATTAAGGGAATATTTACGTGGAGTTTAGCGCTAACCGGTTAAAAACAACATTCTATAGAAGTTACATTTTGCTATACTTACGTCAAGTCAGATTTCAAATCCTAGGTAATGTTTCATTTTTTCTATTCTCCAATTCTTGCTCTCTAAGCCATGATAAATAAATAAATAAAACTTTTAACTTTACAAACTAGTATCTTTAGGACATAAATTAAATTGGCTCCATTGTTCAACTTTTATTCAAAATTATTAATTGTGTGTATGTGTGAATTTTAATTCAATATGTTCTGTATTTTTCTTAGTTATTTATAATGTATTAAAATATTTATTCAAATAAAAAGAATGTGCATGGTTATATTATAAGACCAAACGATTATTTAAAGAAAAAAGTGAGATTTAAATTGTCGTTGAAACATTTATGTTGATAAACGAACATACACATTTATGATAAGATAATATGTTTAATAAAATGGGAATTGAAAGACTTAATTGTTGTTGAGAAGAGATTAAGTTGAAACTAAAAGAGTAGGGAGTATTTTTTTTTAAATAAGGATTTTTTTTAATGACGCCAAAGTTTATCATACAGTAAATCTTTATTATTACTCTAAAATAGAATTTTAGAGTGGGCGGAGAGTTTTTTAAAGACAGCTACAACTTGATGAGCTAGCTGGGATTTCAGGTACTAAATTTGTTGCTGGTCAAGTAAACATGTTAATTACTCCGTGATTAACTGGCGCCTAAAAGGATTACTTCAAAATAAATAAAGTGTTTGGTTGATCAGTGTTTTAGTTTAGTAGCCTAAGTGTTTATATTATTGGTAGCTTGCTGCCAATGATATTGCTCACTCTACCTGAGGACCAGAGACTTTCAGAGATTGGATAGTGTGTTAATGAGGGAAGAATAAAAATATATTTCTATTGTTATTATTATAAAATAAAGAAGGTGGGTGGTTCAATATATATATTATAATGGTTAACTGAGAAGCAATAGGTTGAACAAGACCCATCACTAGAAAGTGCCACTATATTTATCATCTGTAATATTTTACTACTATTTATGATTGTTAAAATTTATGCATCAGCCTTTATTGTGTGTTTAACTTCTGATATTTATATAGAAAAATTAATATTTAGTGGTGAGATATTCAACAATAAATCCCTACAAAGCCTTTAACCACTACTAGCAATTTGATTTACGTCCAGAGAACTAGAGATTCTTTGGAATATTTAGTTGTCTAAAGCATATGTCTGTATAACAATGACAATGATTAATAAAAGAGAGCTACTAAAATAAAATAAAACCACCAGGAATAAATTGTAAATTCATTCAAGTAATATTAAAATATTCATTATAAGCCACAGTGTTTTATAATTAACTTGAGTAATTTAAAGTCTATTTTTCAGTTTATTTATAATACAAAATTGTATCAATGAATCATAATTCTTAAACCTTATGCCATGCACACATAGATATAACATTTTTCTACACATCTTTCTGCATACCATTATAGAGCAGATCTAAATAGACAATCAATAACATCAGCTATTTTATTCATAAATTAATTGGTTATGCATGTTAATACCATGTTTAGATGTGTTTGCACATATATCAGAACATTTTATTTAGTAAATAACACCTGCATAAACTCCAATCAAGCATCATATAATAGTAACTCCTACAAATAATTACACATTCTTAATCCTCCCAACAATAAGAATTTAATATCGATGATCATCATTATAAAAATCAATAATTAACCACATACTAAATTCAGAAATACTTGAAATATACATGTATATATATTATTTGTGCAAATTATTATTAAATTTAATAAAACACTACTTTAAAATCTAAAGATTAGGTGTTGAATCATCGATAAATTGTAAGTATGTTTCAAAATACGTCATAAAAATTAGACACATAAAATCTTGTAAATATAGTAATAATTTAATATAATTATGTCAGTAATGATTCTGCAATATATATATAATTGAAATAATAAATTTAACGGTTTACAGACTATTACAAACAATCCTTAAATCCGCAGAAGTACTTTCGGTTAATTTCAGGTTTAAGAAATTAACCGAAAGTACTTCTGCGGATTTAAGGATTGTTTGTAATAGTTTGTAAACCGTTAAATTTATTATTTCAATTATAATTACAATTTTGTTTTTAATTAACGGACATTTTATTTTATTTTACATATATATAATACTATATAACTAGAATCACTTGGAAACTTAATTCACAAATCAAGCCTATTTTAAACAAAGCAAATGCACATTCTAGTATTAGCTTCAATAGGCTTCCAATCAATATCTTGGCATTCTTTTTCCCTTTTTAATATTAATCGTAATAAATTCTTTAAAATTTGATAGTATTTACAGAGATCAATTACAAATAATTTTCACTATCATATGCTTTCTGATTTAATATTTTTCAAGTTTTATACAAATAAGATTATTTTTTGAAGCACTAATAGGTTAACTATATATAAGGAGGACGATTTCTTTTTCTGCAAACCAAACTATTGATTCTTATTAAATGTTTTGAAATGAACCATTAGCTGTGAAGTTTAGCCGTCACAACTCACTCTCTTATTTCAAACTCTTAAAAATAAAATTATAATAATACAGAACAATTGAAACCATAAATATACTTTCCACAATAAAAAAGAAGTTAACAAAGAAATAAATGATGAAGTAAATAATAATATGAGTCTTCAGACAAAAAAAAAGTCCATTTAAAAATTTAAATGAAGTATTTGAGATGTTTGTAAATTAAAAATGACTTTGCTATAATACTTCAGATTAGAATTTATTCAGCAGTCAGCAAAATCCAATGGCAATATTACCAAAAATTTTTTTTTTACATAACATATATATTTTTTATTTTAAAAGAACTCTGTATTTGAAATTTAAAGTTTTAAGTTGACATTGCAGGATCCTGTATTTGCTTTGGTGGAGTTTAAACATTTGTCATAATCGATTTTCCACACACATTGTCACCAGTAGTTTTTCATACATATTTGAAATATCTATCATTGATAATTATTAGTTGCAGATTTCTATTGATCTAATTGCAGATAATTAGATACCACTGAGATTAATCCAATGAAGTTTTATATAGTTAGGAAGAAGTTCCTAGATGCAGATTAACAACGCATGAAAAAATTGCAGTATACTGGGGATGTTTCTGATAGTCAATATTAATTTTATGGCAATGCCATATTAATAATCAGGATGATGAGCGAGAGAATTAGAAAAAAAAACTGAATTGATATCAGTTGCACATTATTTATGTTAAAAGTTTTTTTTTCTAGAGAATTATAATTTCATAATTACAATAAAAAATTATAGTAGGAATTTTCTATTTTTAAAACAAATTAAAAATTTATAATAAGTCATAATTAAGGATTAAATTATTTTAAGAGCAATTATTTCTGATAATATAACAATATATTACAAATTTATTTCTGACTAATACATCCTATAGTTTTTTTTACTGGAAATTTGTTATTTAATGCTTTTTTTTTTTTTAAGAAACTTTTTTAATTAATAAATAATTAAATTTTTACATATAAAAAGAACAAAACATTTTCTTTCCTTAAAAAACATTTTTATTAAAACTAAAATATAATTCTCTATATGTAGGATGTGTGCATTAAATTTGAATATAACCTATTATATTATATTGTAAAAGGAGGTTGCCTTGACTATAGGTCAAGGATCCCCAACCTTTTTGCACTTAAGAGCACATTTTATAATACCGGCCAGGTGGCGGGCACCATTTATTTTTTCAATGTAAATTTATAGTTGGATATTGTTAATAACACACATAATGTACAAAAAAATATTTATTTCAAAAATAAAGTATAGTATGCCCTATAATTTGATCACAATATAATACAATAATTTATAAGAAATTTTAAAAATTAAATTTATTTGTATCAGATAAATAATTTTTTATCGTATTTGGATAGTGGCGGGCAAACTTAAAATGGTCTGTGGGTGCCAAGGTGCCTGCAGGTATAGGGTTGGGGACCCCTGCTATAGGTTGAAATTGTTGATAGCTTAAGGATTGATAGTTATTATCTATATTTATATATGTATTAAAGCCTTGAGTAATTGGCTTTATTGTCTTAGTAAACCTATTCTATTATATTCACTTGGCCATACTTTCTATCTTTTTAAATGCAATTTGCTATTTTAATCTTAAATTAATCTCCTTTTACCAACTAAAATAAACTTGAAATTGATTTTCTATTTCAATATATATATATATATATATTGTGACCTTCTGAATGGGCACAAGTAATTAAAGTATACTGTGTTAGTGGTGAATAACTGCATTTAACTAAAAAAAAAAGTGAAATAGCACTAAAATTTTAAATTTTTTTTGTTAATGGTCTAAAACCTTATATGTAAGTTGCTTATGAATGTTAGTGGAATTTTTATAAGAATTTGTTAGTATTATTATATTTGATGAAGTATTTAATGCAAGAAAGGGTGGGTGGGTTATTACAGAAATTGTTGATATGCAAGTTAGGTTGATGTAAATTTATTTTATTTATTTGTGGAATAGTGGTTGACATTTGTCTAGATGGTTTTCTGATCTGTTTCTTCATTGGCACATCCATCCATGTATAAATAATATAATCAGTGAAATATTTTTAACTCATAGCCATATCAATCATATTTTAGTCAGGATAATTTAGTATTCATATAGCAGTATATGTGTATGCATGTATGTCTATATCATCTTTTAATTTCATTTTCATATTTAATTACAATATAAAATTTGACATTCTACAAAACATTTAAAATTACAGTAAATATCTCTGATAACAGATGTAAATATATATTGAGTGATTAATAGATATCTGGATTAGTGAATTATTTGACAAATTAAATTGTGTTATCAACTATTTTATTTTACTGATTAATTAATATTCATTTATTTCAACAGTGTAAAAAAAGTTTTTTTTTTTAATATTTTTTTTTATTTGGTTTGATTTAATTTAGAAAATCAAAATGATTTTTTTTATCAAGAAATTTTTTTTGAATATTTATTCCCTAATTAACCAAGTGCAAAGGGTGGAGCTAACCTTTGGAGGATAAGATGACCTCTTGATTGATGGAAAAGAAATGTATTTAAGTAATAGTTAGTAATAGAAATTCAGTGATTATTCATTCAGTCATTCATTCATTATCTGCCACTTCTTCTTTGTGCATTTTTTTTAAAAATCTCTTCCAAAAATCAAATCAGTTAAACTCCAAAGTGTGAATTTTTAAACATTATTTTCTTTATTGATTTCAGTGTGGGAATTCTAACTACCAGACAGTTTTAAGGAAGGATGTCAAGCAAAATTATAAAAAAGGTATATTTTTCTTCATTTTCTCCATTCAGTTAAATGTTAAAATACCCTAGCATCTTTAAAATGTATGTATATGCTGATAATTTTAATCTACTTTGTTTGCTTATATCTTCTATTAATACTAAGGAAAAAATGAAATTGCATGAACGTTCTAATCTGTTAAATAAATTGTGTGAACTTTATAATCTTTTAAGGAAATTTATGCAGAACTACTTAACAAAACCTACTTAAATTTTTCTCTAATTGTATAAAAGTCAAGTTAAACTGGAAGGATGCAAGTATAATATTTCTGTGCTATATATTTGAATTACTCCGTGATAATAATTATGCTTGTTATTCATACCTATAAATTACTTTTTTAACAAAGTGAATGTGTGGCTTACAAATAATTGATTAATTACTAGTATTTATTTAATATGACATGTTTAAATCAAGTAGAAGAACATTAATATTACATATTTCTTGTTCTTCTTGATATATGGACTTATTATAAAATAAAAATATTATTGCTTAAGGAATTGTAGATCTATGTGAATAGTTAATTAACAAAGGACCAAAAATAATTATATCTGTGATAATTTATAAAGTTAATAGCAAGCTAATGTTTACTTATCTTAAAGTTGTTCTTTCTAATGATCCATTCATCTATTATAATTATCCATTTTTCTGAGTCATCAATTACTTATTCTAAGGTCTATTGTTATCTTCTAAATCCTTTGATGTTTTTTTGAGGATATACCAGATAATGGATGAGGATCTCTGGAGAAAAAGATTAGAATGAATGGTTGATATGCTTTTTGGAATTGCATTTTACATGGGATGCCATAATTTTGGAAGGTCTGGATGAGCTTATAATAGTTTGAGCACATTGTTTTATTTTGTCTTTTTTTAAAAAAAAATAGTGGTGATGGTAAATGTCCATAAGCCCATAGAAGAATAAATGTCACAATTTCCTTCTGCTTTTTTAAATGACTTAATATATCCATTTTGGTTTTTAAGCTCAAACATTTTCTTGATTTTTTTCATGATCACATATTAGTTGCTGCCATGATTATAATTGAAAATGTATTTAGCTATAAACTTTTAAGCAGAATCACTAGGAAAAAAGTGTCTTTTAACTATCCAAAAGAAAAGCAAAATAAATGAGGAAGTGAAATTAATTAGCAGTTAACATTTTTTTTGTGTTTTTTTGCAATGAAAAAGAAATCCATATTGAAGTTTTATTTTTTTAATTTTTTTACTACTATATTATATTACTTACATGAAATAATTTAGAATTTTAAAAAAATGTTTAATAACTTATCTTGATTATAAAGACGTATTATTTATCATTAGTATAAGAGTACCAAAATTAGTAAAATGTACATTATCAAGATAACTTAAAAGAAATTCTGATACATTTAAAAAATATCTAATATATTCTGTGTTTGCATATTAAAATCAATATTTAAAGCTTTTTTTACAATATACTGTGCAGATCTAAATAAATAACATTTTTTGTACAAATAGGCCAGGGCATGACATTTTTTTGCCACAAAGTGTCACATTTTATTAAATGTGGTAGCTATTTTCTTTAAAATGACTTACAAATTTTCTGATTAGTGCAGTACTTATGAAGGCAGAGATATAAACTATTTAAATAAATATTAAAGATATGAATCTTTTTCAGTTTATATACATTATATTTTTATCATACAAAATTTATTAATAATTGCATAATGTATGCAATTTTGCTCCCATTTTTTAAAACTGAAAATGCATTTACTTTAACAGTTTTATGCTAAATGTTTACTATTCTAAAACAAATTAAAATCAAGTAATTAGATTAGTTGTTATTTTTGATTTAGATATAGTCATGTTTGATGGTATTTTGGTATTATTCCTGCTAAAATGTATTCCTCTAAGTTTGTAATATGTTTAAAATAATGCCTCCAAGGAATGTGCAGACAAACGTAATCGATAAAACTTTCCACAGATCCCATGAAGGTATTATTTTAAACATATCACAAACTTAGAAAAATATATCCCTGGAAGTAATAGGTCATATCACATGTAACCTCAAAGTTCAAATGTAAAAAAAAATAATGGACACATATATTCATTATAGAAAAAGGAAAAAAGACATTATTATACTAAATAAAATAGGTACTTGTGAATTGTGCCTTTTGAATATGACATTTTGTATCGTCAAAACTATCCTCCCCCTCCCAGCATAGTGGGGTGCTTTGCACTGTCATATTCCACATGCAATATCAAAATTCAAATCTAAAAAAAAAACATGTGTAAAAAGGAAGAAATATGAAAAAGAACTCTGAAACATTTTTTAAATGGTGAGTTGTAACAAAGTTTTAGATTTCCATTATTTTTTTTAATTAAAAAAACCAAACAAAATAGCAAACAGTAAGTTTAATCTTATATTTTAAATATCTTTTTTTTAAAAAAACACAAATATAAAAAGTTTTACTTGTAAATGTATATAAATGTTTAGCCAACCCCCCCCCCCCAAATATAACAAATTTTACCTCTAAATGTATTTTTCAATTAAAAAAACAGTATTAATTGGAAATGATGGGATACATTTATGTTGCTAAAAATAAAGCCATAATGATAGCACAAAATCTTGCAGGTCAACACATTTTACAACTTGGTGTTGTGTATATATGTAGAAAGTTAATATGGATTTGTTGTGCCAGGATTTGTTTGCCATGACATCATGAAATATTGTTTGAATAAATATTATTGGATTAAAAACATCACCAGAGTAATACATCATAGCAGGAATAATGCCAAAGAACATTTTTGATCCTACAAAGTTTATTATCATAAAACCATTTTTTTTGTTTCAAAATAACAATTACAATAAATTACATTACAATGATTGCAATTTTTTCAACAAGAAAAACACTGTTAGTAGAATTTAAATTCATTAAAGTGAGTAAATAGAGTGTACAGTTTTTAAACTAATAAACACCTTTTAAAGTTTAATACTCATTTAATATATATGGTTGCTGTACATTATTAAAATATTATTTTGATTATTTATTATACTGTAAAAACACTTTTTGGCTTAGTAATCATTAGCAATAAAAATCTTTACTTTAGATATGTCATTAATGAAGTACTGATTGTCTTGTAAGGACCTTCAATAAAAATTAAATAAAATACTGTGCACTGTAATTCATTAATTGTATTTTAAGTTTAAATGAGAATATTGTATACAACACTAATATTGTGTACTGTATTGTGTATTATGAATACACTCTGAAATATATAATTTCAGCATAAAAATTTCTATTTTGTTTTTGGATGGTATAGCATTAATGACTATCTTAACAAATGTTCATCAAAATTTGTTTTTAATTTTTTTAAAAATTATACCAATTTTAAATCAAAATAGTGGGGTATAAAGGCGAAGCACTAAGTGAGGTACAGATATATATATAAATAAAATACCTAAAACTTTCTTTTTTATTTACAAAAAATTCCAATTTAATTGTGACTTGCCATCAGAAACATAATATTTATTATGCTTCAAAAATAGTTAAAGTCCACACACATATATTTGTATATATATACAAATTAAATCCATTTACTTCTGTTTCTAATCATGATTCAATCCTTTTTTCTTTTCAAAATATACATTACATATAGCCATATAATTCTATAATTAAAACACTTCTTTTCTTTTCAAAAACTTTTTGATGTATATATATATATCCACTTGTTCCAACGTTTCGACTATTTTTACTCTATAGTCATTTTCAAGGATCTAGAAAAAACATATTACATTATAACAAACTTCACATAATAAAACCAAAAAAACCAAAAAAAAAAAACCAAAACAATATAAAAAACACACAAAAAAATATAAACCCCATAAAAATAAATAAAATACATTAAAATCAATTAAATTAAAACACAAAATATACCCCACACTTACTTGACTCCCTTCTCAAAAAACTTTCCTTTTTACATTTTCTTTTATCCAACAAACCAATTGTTACAATAAAAAACTTAGTTCCTTTTTCTTTCTTATATACTTCAAAAATGAAAGAAAAAAGAACTAAGTTTTTTATTGTAACAATTGGTTTGTTGGATAAAAGAAAATGTAAAAAGGGAAAGTTTTTTGAGAAGGGAGTCAAGTAAGTGTGGGGTATATTTTGTGTTTTAATTTAATTGATTTTAATGTATTTTATTTATTTTTATTTTTATGGGTTTTATATATTTTTTGTGTGTTTTTTATATTGTTTTGGGTTTTTTGGTTTTTTTGATTTTATTATGTGAAATTTGTTATAATGTAATATGTTTTTTCTAGATCCTTGAAAATGACTATAGAGTAAAAATAGTCGAAACATTGGAACAAGTGGATATATATATACATCAAATAAAGTTTTTGAAAAGAAAAGAAGTGTTTTAATTATAGAATTATACAAATTAAAGTGCAAAATCTTTTAAATGTTCTGTTGAAAAATTCCCATAATGTTTTTCTGATTTTACTGACATTATATGTAAGCTATCATTATTCCAATTTACCACCATTCCAGTAAAATTATTCATTTTATGATGTTTTTAATTTTAAAAATAATTCCATATTCAGCATTTTACAACATTTAATCTGGGTTTTGTTTACATATTAGCAATGCAATTTGTAACTTCTTCAAATTTTTTTTATTAAGCTGTGTTGCAATATTTAATTTTGATATATCATTATTAATCACAATAAAATGATATTATCCTATATTATCATATTTAGATTCCCAGAAAACTATAATGTCTTTTTAGAAGACATTCTGTGACTTTGCTTCATTATACTTATTGTGACTTTCAAATAAAATTATTTTATACATAATAGCAGTATGCTATTTTAGCCGCTGAGATAAAATTGAGAGATTAATCTAAGATCAGGGGTTAAAATAGCTTTCTCCCAATGATGTTATATTTATGACATTACTGGATATATTGTTTCTATAATATTTTATTTTGTAATCTAATTTTACTCATTTTTATGGTTTCTTTAAAGCCAAATTTATTCATTTCTTCATTTTATGAAAGTTATTTTGATGACATTAAAATGCTATTTAAAAACAAGCAGTTGTTGCAGGTTCGCTTCCAGGCCAATGCTTTGATACATAAAAAAAACCTTTACAAAGCAAATAGTATACAATGTGTTTTAAAATAATAAAAAAATAATTTTACAAATTAAAATACAAAATATATTTAAAATCATATCTTAAAATAAAATAATCATCCCTTTCTATTTATCTATTTTTTACCATAATCAATAATTTGAATACCAATTTTATATAAATTCAAAGATTTAAAAAAAATATTATAGTGAATATGTAAAATTTAATGCTTTTAAATTATACTAAAATGTACAAACACATACATGCATACACATACTTTTAACAAAAATATAATATTCTATTCATTTATTCTTCATAATTATTTCAACATGTATGCAGTAAATAAAGTATAAGCAATTGAATTTATTGATTTGTACCATGTCTTATTACTACTAGTCACATAAAAGTTATTTATATACTTTTATAAATGTTTAAAACAGAAAATTTATATGTTATTGGTTTTATAGTATCATTCCTATAATAAAGTAGCTAACATTAACCTTAAAATTTATTGCAAAAGTAAAAAAAATAATTTTTAATATATTGTCTTTTAAAATATATACACATATGGCAATTTTATATTACTTGTTTTAAAACAGTATTTAATAACAAGATAAACTATTTTAATTACTTTTAAATAAATTTAGTTAATTCTAAAGTTGAAATCAAGATAATAAAATTTTATAAAAACATCAAATCCAACTACTACAATTCATATATACTAAATACTGCATACCACTATACTAATAATAAATAAAATAGAAAACCATATAACATTACAACACTATCAAAAAAATCCCAAAATTTTACTAATTTTTTTCCATAACCATGGTTTCAGCTATTAACGAATAGATCTTTTCAAGTGAATGTCAACATGATAGACACAACATATGTATATAAAACAAAATTGACTTCCCATCATTCACTTCAAAAACAATTTCATTTAACATCAAAAGGATGTGTTCATGAAATTGATGGCCTCAGATTCAAACAAATTATCATCAGAATTTCTTTCATTCTTTTTTTGAATTAATTTCTTCCATCAATTAATGTTTTATGTTTTGTATTTAATTCATAAATGTACAAAATTAATTTATGACATCTATTTTTAACTTTATTCTTATGAACTTTAATTTTTTCATTAATACTTAATTTTCTTTGACCTACACAAATTTTATAACAACTGCAAGGAATCTTGTAAACTAAATTAGGAATAGATTTACTATCAATTGACTGTTTTGAACTATTTAATAATGAATAAAAATCAAGGCCTTTCTTCCAGACCACTTTTATATCACTCAATTAAAAACTATTTCTATAAATTAATTTATAAATTGATGCCTTTGATAGTAAAAAATTAAACTCTTTATTCTCGCTAACAATTAACCCTTTATTATTAACAGACATATAGATATTTTTATTAAATATAATATTTCCAATAAAGTTGATAATATTTCATTTGGCAGTCATTTTAATAAACAAAAAAAGTAAAAAATACAATGAGGTCAGACAGTTATCATCATATTTTGGCCACAGGCAAAATATCATTTGTAAGAATTTTAATCCATAAAATTGACTGAATGAATATAGATTATCTAATACAATATTTTTGTACATGATCGAAGTATATTATTTACACTGTGCTGGTTAAATTGTTGGGGTTTTTGATTTTGTAATCATTAAAGATGAAAATCT
Source organism: Epiperipatus broadwayi (assembly GCA_028023455.1). NCBI lineage: Eukaryota > Metazoa > Onychophora > Udeonychophora > Euonychophora > Peripatidae > Epiperipatus > Epiperipatus broadwayi. Next base: position 6,663,637 of record JAQFVV010012420.1, read on the forward strand.
TCTTTAATTTGAGTATGACTTAAGTGAAAACACTGAATGTTTTGTAAAGACACTGATTGAAAATTAACTAAAATGCATTAATTGTATTTTATTTATGTAATCAAACAATATAATGAATAAACTCTTATGTACATTTTCAGCATGAATATAACCATTTTATTTTCAGAAGATATAGCTTTAAAGAAGTCACTATCCTATGATGTCATCAGTATTACAAAATGAATACGATTTTTTGACTGCCATCTTGAACAAATGACAGATGTTTTTTAAAAAATGTTCAATTTTTTTTAAAGATCATAAAGTGAATAATTGATTGTAAATGAAAATTATGTATTTAGTCAATCCCAAGTATAAATTGTGAATTCTACGTATGTGTCCTTTACTCAGGTGATCAATAAGCGGCTTCTTAGAGTAAAGTATTTTTTTTTCATTTAAGAGGGGTGTTTTTATTTTTTTTAAATATAATAATATCTCTGGATTATCATGCATTATAGATTTTTATTCATGAGTTTACATGGTTATTTATTTTTTTAAAATAAGTTTTATGGTTTTGGAATCTATGTAATTTATTAATTATTCTTTTCTTGCATCCCAGAAAGTCTCTTACATTCTTGAATTCATGATTTCAAATCTATCTATGTTGCACTATTTTTTAAATTATTTCTGTACATAATGAAATATACAAAATTTCCTTCTACATATAATAATATCATAAGATATAATAAAACTATATGAGGCTATAGTTACATCTATGAGTTAGATTTTCCACCATCATCATTTTTTCATTATCCATTTTCCTCAAGCTTCAAACTCTGCATGTGGTGTAACTTCCACGATGACATATGTTATTTTAATTCCAATCCAAATTTGGGTCTTGGAAGATTATCTTATATTACTATCATTTTAATAGTTACTTTTTCTATTAAAAGATATTTTCCAAATTGGATTAATAATAATACTTTGTTAAATATTAACTCAATTATAATTACATATACATTATATAATAATACATTTTGACATTCTTTAAATAATTACTCTATGATTGACATAAATCTTATATGAAAGTTCATTTTTTATTTACATTTTAAACTTTATCATAATCTAAACTCAAAATTATTTTTATCAAATTTTATTTTGTCAACTTACTCTAATCTTTATATCTTTGACAATATGAAGAAATGTTATATAGTGTCTATGATTTATTAATTATCATGCTGACAAAATATAGGACAACTCATTTTTAGATATTTATAGTAATTGTACTATCATGCTTTGATATCAAACAGTTTGACTATTAAATGAAAGCAATGACAAGAACATAATTTTAAAAGTTATCACAATTCAATTACTTTGACATAAAAAAAAGCCTCTTTAGAGTTATCTAGCTGTAACATTCTTAAAAATACATGCCTTACTTAGTTGTTAATTTAACATCAATTGACATATCATACCTCCTTTAATTTTGTTTTATACACACATGCATAATAAAAAGATTTCTCGTATATTAATTATTAGGACCAATTACACATAATTTTATAGTTCTAACATATTATTCTGATATATATATATTGTAACAGTATGGAAAATATGGGATGTTACCTAGAGTGATGGTACTCATCATCATCAATCTCAAGTCAGTGACTCAAAATTTAAAATATTAAATATAAATTTAATATAAATAAGCATGAGATCATGAAAGATGCGCACAGCTAAATGTGTTGAGTATAATCATAATTAACTCTAAGTTCATCAGCATTATCCAAATCTAATACTCATTCATCATAATGAATGATTAATAATAAAAATAAATTAATAGTCGATCTGGTGACTGGATTTGAAATGGGTCTACTATAGACCAGGCTAATTATTTAGCCCTTGCCAGCTTGGGCAGATTATTTAAACATTAATTTGTATGCACACACTTAAGTGTTAATCCATCAGAATATATAACAATAAAAACAATTCTGGGATATTAAAACATGTTGATCATCATCAATGCTCTGGCCACTTAGTACCATTAAGGTGCTGGCCAACTATAAACTTAATTTCTAAATAAATACTAGACTAAATAAAATGTCATACATGGACTTTAAAGAATATTCTCTTTGTGGCAATCTAGGATCATCATCATCAACTGGATGCCCATAAACACTAATATAATTCACTTTTACATAATAGATGATTTTGCACAAATCTATATCAGAGAACACAAGCTTTATAAGTATTACTGTGAGCAAGAGATGATGCAAGATATTATATTCTAAAAACTATTTAGTATTAAATTTATTGGAATAATTTTAACAATGAAATATCAATTTATTAATAACAATAAAAAAATGAAATTAAAGTCTGTGGCAAATAGTTATACATATATAAATTAAGCTTTCTTATTTTGATTAATATACAAAAAATTCTATAACATTGTGATTTACATATATATTCCATTATGTTTACATAAAACATTTATATATCAGCACATAGACATGTGGTATAATATAAAATAAACATTTGAATTGTCATATAATAAAAAAAAGATTAATTTTAACATATATGTGTATACCTGAAACCCATTGATATATGCATTTAGACATGCAGTATAATTTATGAACATATTTGAATTCTTATATAACAATAAAAAATTAAGTTATCACATTTTAGTGATACAAATAACATATAATGGATTTATATAAAACTTATATATCTGCACATGAACAGGCAGTATAATAATTTACTGACATATTTGAATTGTCATAAATCTATAAATGAAATTCATTTTTTTAATAATACCTAATTAATGACTTATTTAACATATGTGTATGCACATGGAAATGTATGTGCACACTAACATTTATATCACATAATTTAATATGTCAAAATAATAAAATTATTAAAAGTATATTTTTCACAATTATTCCATGTTGAAAAGATACATAAAATCCATTCATTATTTTAATAGTAAAAGTTTTTCTTTTTTTCTTTACTTTTTTCTTTTTTTAAAAAAAATTACACCTTTGACAGGTTACTGTTGATTAATTATAAATAGTTAAAAAATACTCTGGCAAATTTTTTTGTTTTCCAATCTAGAAATACAATCAATTTTTTACTTTTAGATTTTCAATTCAAGCAAAAATTTCTTACTTATACTTTTAAATTATTGAGTTTAATTAAATATTTTTGTCAATAAATGATCTAAAATAATATCATTCTCTCTATATATATCACTAATCACAAGCTGTGTTTCATATGTATATATATGGTCTTTTCTGCATATAAATAAATTAATATATGTATAAACTATTTCTTCAGCAAACTGATGGATTATCTTAGTAAGCTGGTCCCTTTTCAACAGTAGACTAGCTTATTGTCATTATTGGTAAAGGTATTATCCAGGTAACTGTTAGTCTGCAGTGATCTCTCTTCAGTCTCTATCATTTTATAGACTTCTGGCAAGCTAGCCATCTAGTTCACATTATATACAGGGTAATGAACACAGAAAGCTGATTGTATCCTTCATGTGAGTCAAAACTCCTCCAATGTTGTACTAGCAGCAGCCAGATCCACTGTCCATTGTCTTCAATTATTTCTTCATGGTATTTTTTGTCCTAATCTGAACAGCTCTAAGAACTCACAAAAACCACTCTAATCTTTTTTTCAACACCTTTATAGTATGATGGGGGGATACATTAGTTAAAAAAAATTTCTATCTTGATTGAAAAAGTTACTGACTTTTTTCAATAGACTTTAATCCTTTGAAAAACCACTTTGTGGAATTTTATTTAAATATGTTATACAAACATTACTTAAAAACAATTTCTAAAATAAATAGAGGAATTTGATCAAAATGTTATACAAGCTTTACTTAAAAAGACTTCTAATATAAATAGTGGAATTTTATAATTACCAGGATATCTATTTAAAGTTGTAATTATAAATTTTATTAAACGCTCACTATTATTTCAGTAATAGTTTTAACAAGGCTGTAAACCTTAGCAATGAGCATCTGAAAAAATCATCACTAGGGACTTCTGTTTTCTTCATAGCATAAGCATGTGTTTTAAAGACCTACAGAGGTCCCTAGTGACGATTTTTTCAGACGCTCATTGCTAAGGTTTACAGCCTTATTAAAACTATTACAGGATATCTATTGTAACATAAAACATGGTTGTTTTAATTTCAAAATTAGAATTAATCAAATATTAATTAGACCTTTTTTAAAAATGTTTAATTTAGAATAAAAAATTCTAAATTCAAAATTATTTACTCTTTTTACTGTTATTCCAGTGTCATATAGAAATATCTACAAAAAAATTATCTGTATTTATTTTTCCTTTCAACCATATATATATAAGTGTGTGTGCATGCACACACATTACTATGTTGTTGTATGCCATGAAATACATAATGGTTTTAATATATATATTTAATCAAATAATTTGATGGATTGTTATTATAATAAAAAATAGAAATAAGGAAATTATATCCATGTAAACAGAGATAATGTTTTTAGCTTTTGATGTTTCCAAGAAATTTTCAATTACTACTAATTGACAATTCTTGAAGCTAAATTAGATTTTTCATTAACACAAAATAGTTATTTTATTAGGAATGATCATTAAATATTTTATCAGTCAGAAAAAAAGAGGAGATTTATTACAGAATGAGATACTCATTCTAAATATAGGCAATGCAAAAGAGCAAATAAAGATATTTAAATAAAATATGAGAGTATGCACTTAAAAAACAAATAATTTATAATATTAACATGTATATATAGACTATGCAACATATGTGTGTATACATGCATAAAATATTTACCACTTTCTGATAAAACCTGTTATAAATTATCTTAGGTAAATTAAACAAAAGAAAATTTACTGTAGAGATTTTTTTTTAGAAAAAAGCATTTAAAAAATATATATTTTTCAAAAATAATTTAAAGTAATCTGTTATTTTGGTATAGATAAGCAAAATCTTATTAGAAAACTATTTCTTGTGTGTGTGTGTGTTTTATTTTAATTAATTTAAAATATAATATTGTTAATATATCTGAAACAGAAAAAAGAAAACAAATTGCAAAGGATACATTAAGTCTAAAATACATGTGGTTAATAGTAGATATATTTATTTGAAAGATATCAGTAATTAAATTTCTTTTCAAAAAAATAATTACACTTTTACCCTGGTAAGTGATATATATTTATATGAGGATTCACCTTAGTGGTCATTATTAATTTATATTTACAATAAATTATTTACTTTATAGTCATTAAAAATATATATTTATATATTTTAAAAACATCTGTTAATTGTTCAAGATGGTGGTCAAAAAATGGCAATCTAAGACTGATGACTTCACAGGGTAATCACTTTATTAAAGCTATATCTTTTGAAAAGAAATGGTGATATTCATACTAAGCATGTACAGGAGAGTTTATTCATTATATAATATACAATACTGCTTTGATTATAGAATTAAAATATGATTAATGCACTTTATTTAATTTCCATTCAGTGTCTTTACAAAACATTCAATGCTTTCACTTAATGATTCTCATTTTTAATGACTACAAAATCAAAAATTCACACCAGTTTCATCATGAGAAGTAACAAACTTTGATCATGTACAACAACAAAGTGTATTGATATTTAAGTATAAAATGTGTATATTAGATATCTATATTCATTCAATCAGTTTTATATATTAAAATTCTTACAAATGATATTTTGTCTGTGGCAAAATATGATTGTAGTAGTCACCATAATTATAAATTATTTTCAGAAAAAAAATGATTTTGTACACTTTGCAGTTAATAATCAATTTTATACAAAAAAAAGATTACTAAATATAAATTTAAAATATTTCTTTTTTCAATTTTAAATCAATAATCTCATACATTGTATGTGATATTTTCAAGATAAAAAAACACTTTTATCATATAAACATAGATAGGCAAAAGAAAAAAGATTTAATCATTTACATACATTATTAAAACCACATCAATAAATTATACATAACATTTTTTTTACCTACATTTTATTTAATGGGACTCCATTTATGTAAAATAAAACAATATATAGTTTAAAATAAAATAACAGCATTGCAAAAAGAATTCAAAATCTTATTGGTTAAAAATTACAAAATTAAAATGTTTTAGTAATGGAACATAAAGTGATAAAAACTAAAATTTAAAGTGTACATTGTATTAAGTTAATTTTTTAAATGTTGTTTTAAAATGAGCATAATGATTAGTTTTTTTCTTCAGGCTTTATTTTATTTCAACAAATTGTGATTTAGAAAATACCATTCTGGAGCTACTTAAAACACAAAACACTTATCAACAATGGAAAAACTACATATAATTTTTTCTTTTAAAATTATAGCTACCAAAATGCTTTTAAATAATATGTTTACCCATTGATTAGTATTTTTTTAAAATAATATGCTAAGTAAAGTAGTTCAGTTATTCATTAATTAACACTTTTATTTTCAATTTAAGCTTTATGTTTTTAACTTCCTTAATTTTTTTGCCAAGACACATTCTTACAAGAAATCACAAAATTTAATTTACCACTAATTGACAGAAAATGGTAGCTTTTTAAATTATTACTAAAATCACATATATTTAATTTTAATATTTTAATTCCAAAAAAATTGTGAATGCAGCAACTTGAAAATTTTTTAAACTACACCATGATAGCCTTGTATTTTTTCTTGGAATTTTCAAACATTGCAATATTATTTCAAGAAAATATTTTAAATGGCTAATAACTGGATTTTTTGTTGTTGAAAGTTTATTAAAATTTATGATTATTTTTGCACAATAATTGTGGGATAGTTATTAAAAATTAAGAATATAAATTATTACTTATATATTTTGTATGCAAATATTTTATTTTTAAGAATAGAATGTTATATTTTTCATTGTAATATTAACAATGCAAATTATAGTGAAAGCTATTTACTAACACATTACCCCTAAGCTCTGTTAGCATATATTGCAATATTTTAAAATTTATTTTAAAAATTATACTGATAGAGCATAATTTGAGAGATTTATCAGATACTGAAATTTATTTACTTACATTTTAAAAACAAGCATGAAATAAGAAAGTGTTTGTTCATTTTCTAAAATGAAACTGCTCTACTTGACTGATGATGATGAAAAAATTTATTGTTATGATAACAATATATATTTTTTAGTATTTTCACAAATAAAATGTGATTTTTTTAGAATTTACTTTGTTTCTAAACAAAAATATCTTTCAAATGAAGTCAAAGTTATTATATTCTGATAAATAATAATGGTTTAATATTAAAATTAGTGTTGAAGTCTTACAGACAATGAAAATAATTAAAATTGTTACAGTCTTGGCATAATGTTAGAGGATCAATCAATGTTTTTATATTTTAAATTTAAAATAATTAATTACTTTTTCCCATAAGAACTCATTATAACTGCTTACTTTATATGTAAAGTTTACTTTATGAGGCATTTGGGGGATCAGCTGTCATTGCTGAGGATAAAAGGTGTATAGTATAAATAGATTTGGCTAAATTAAAAAAGTTTGTGTGTACTGTTCAATTGTAGTACCCAGGAAGTTGATCTATAGCAAATATAAAAAAACCCTTTTTTGAAATACTTCTCAAATACCTGTGTTTCACTACTCTGAATATGGAATGCCTAAATCCTAGTTAAACACTTAATATTATTGTGTTTGAAGTAAAATTATCTGAATACCTTTTATTAGAGCTAAAAAATGAACTGAAAACAAACATCATGTCTTTGTTTATAAACTTGGCTTCTAATTTAAAAGTAGCTGAATGCCAAGTCTGATCAGAACTCTTCATTCATACGTAAATCATTTGTAAATTTAAAAAAAAGTTTTGGTATGAACTCCAAATGAACTTTATAATTATTTATGGTATGATTTATATAATTAGTATTGAATTGTGATGATTTGTATTATACTTCCTGAACTATCCATATATGAAAATATACTAAACCAATAGGGTTGGTCACCACCAAATTAATAGAGCTATCTGGAACTCATATAATTCCTCAAATAATTAACTGTGGATCTAAATAAGACATTACTTAACATAATATTGTATAACCTAGTAAACTTACTAAGTTTTTATCTTTTATTTGACATATACAAACATAAATATCCATAGTTCAGCTCTTTATCATAAGGCCTAATCAAGAAACTACCAGTCATGATGATTGTACTCTTACTTAAACCAATAATAATCTAATCAAATTAAAATAACAGAAATGATGGGATATGTTTAAATAGCTTTATTAATTAAGAGTATATCATTTTATTTTATTTATCAATACTGCTATTATTTTTATTAACATACATTTTTCAACTATCAACTATTGGTATATCAATACTCAATATTGAATTTATGAATAATTGAACTTTCACATCCATATGTATAAATGATTTAATATTTAAGACTATCCTTTATAAGACTATTTTTATATTAATGGGCAACTTTAATAGAAATTCTGATTAACTTTAATTTAGGTTATTTAGAAATTCACAAAATTTAAGTTTATATTTGATCTATTTTTAGAATGCTTCTCAGATCTCATGATTTATTTAATTACTCAACTTTTTTTTTAAAACATAAAATTTCTCTCTCTTTTTTTTTTTTTAAAAAAAAAGCTTAACAGATAACTCAGATTGTAATTTCAACAATCGCTTCCTTTATAAAACTCTAACATTTTATTGATTATTACAATTTACACAACAAATGAATCCTATACTGAAAAAATGGAAGGTGTTATTGAATTTTATACAAATGTTTTAATAGTCAATAATTTATAAATAATATTAGTAATAAAATATAATTATCCATAGTTGACTTATATATGAATAAAAGCATATTATTTTAAATAGAGCTTAAGACTCTTTTGAAAAGTATACAGTCTTTGCTGAATAATTTAGTAGCAACACATGTTGTAATGTAAGAGCTCTTTGTTAAATAATAATCAAAATATGCATATTTTGTGGCTTTAAGTTCCTTTTTTCTTTCCTGTCCTGGGAACCTAAGGTCACTTATATTCAGTATTCAATTGCAAATTATAGGGGCCAGTGTTCAGAAATTTGCTATATTTTTATCCAAAAATTAAAATTCAGGCATTGTTTTTTCTTTAAATGATAGATATGAGTAGGATCATTTACAGAACATTTCTGAAATCTCTGAAAACTAGGTGAGTCCAATCTTTAGTGATTTACATAAACATTCTTAAATTAATTCAAAAATTATTTTGTTTGCAAGTTCAGCCACATCTTTTTTTATTACTGGTCCTTTTTCTAGATAGCACAGGAATGAGCAAGAAATTTTTTTTTCTTAATTTATTAAAATCCTGTCCAATTAAAAGTCATTCTTAGATTTTCTTTAATTAATTCTATAAAATAAAAAAATCCAAACTTCTAATCTCTTTTTTTAATCAAAACCTATAAACCTCATTATTTCTACAATATCAATAAATAACAATTTCTTTGTGTTTTTATTTATACAACAATCTATTGATTTTTAATTAAATTAAAAGCATTCATTTTTGTTTAATTAAAGCATAACAAGTAAAATTTAAATTCTTATCAAATTATAGACTTATTTGATTATTTTTTAAAACATTTGTTAAAAATAATATTTATTTAGCTTATTAAAATATTATTTACATGTATTAATATATTTCATATGTGAACTTGTATGCACATATGCACACATGTTTAAAGAATTCTATTTATTTCAATTTAATAATGAATTTTCACTTAACCTGTTTCACTAATAATTTACTGTAACTCTTTCACTCTTACTATCTGTTATATGACCCTATAAACTTTACCATCTGCCTCCCCTATTATCCAAGTCTTTCAAACCAGCTACATTAAATCTCAAGCAAGTACCATAAAATATTTTATTTGAATATATTAAAATATCTCAAATAATATTTTTTTAATATTTTGATATTAGAAAATTTAAATACTACTAACTGCAAATAATATTTTCCTGCTCTTAAGGTCACTATCTCTAACTTTGTAGCATAATTCAAAAATGAAAATTCATTTTTAAATAGAGTTATTATTGAAACAAAACTTTACTCATAAATAAAATTAAGGAGTGTTCTAAATTGGATTAGTAAATAATAAATACAAAATAATATTTCATAGTTAATCTTATGTATTGAAATGAATAATATCTTATTGATTTTGATGTCTACTTAGTGTTGTAATGATGTTAATAAATATAGCATTCAAAAGTTTTAAAGAGATTTATATAAAGTTAAGTATTATTTTAAATTTATTAAATGTAATAATGATTGATAATGTTGAAATTTTGGAATAAATTGTTAAAAGTTGTATTTTAAAGTAATAAATAATATAATAGTTTGTTAAAAGTATTTAAATTTAAAAATAACTAATAAATTATGTAAACTATGTTAAAACTTTCTTATCAAATATTAAAAAAATGTATGGAATGTAAACTCATTTAAGGATAATAATTTGTTAAGGTAATCCAGTATTTACCTTGCTATGATGTCTTTTGCCTGAAGGCATACAACTGTAATTATCCGATATTTGCATCATCAGAAGAACACATGAACATTGTCATGGCAACGAAGATACTGACATGACTAATTCTAGAGATTTGATTTTTTGTTACCTTGCTATGACATCTTTTGCCTGAAGGCATACAAAAAACAAGTCAAATATTTCTCTCTGTTTTAACAACTATTCAAAAATACATATTTATAGTAATGAAAGTTATTAGAGAGGACCAGAACTAGGACAACTCCCAGGTAAAGAATGTAATAGATATTTAGACTACATAAGATGCAAAGTACTAACCCAAAAGCATCACCTGGAGGGAGTTTAAGCTCTCAATAAAACAAACTTTTGCTCAATAGAAAATCTACTGAAATGGTGACCACTAAGCCATATGACCAGGTGAATAGCACTAATACAATCTTTATGCTATCAGAGATCTCAGAGTATCAAAACCCATATCAATTCTACAAGCAATAAGTTGAAAGTAATCAACATTAAAAAGATGTTTAAGTCAATCGACAGTAATTTTTTCCCATTATTTTTGGAGAATTAATGCAAACGATATTAAAGAGTTCTATTTACAAACACAATAAAATCAACTGCCACCACCTGCACTTTGAATTACCGATGAACTTGAATCATTTAATGACAGATTAAATAAGAAGGTACTGAGGGGATTATATGTATATTTTAGTAGATTTCTTCTTCAATCACTCATATTATCAGCCACAGATATGAATATATTGCTAATCTGCTGCTATATGAAACCATTACTCTGCAAGACTCTGATATATGGTACTGAGAATGTTCAGAACATCCCAACTATCAATATCTTATCCTAGAATTTTTCCAAAATTATCAGAAGACCCATTTTCAAGCCACCATAAAAATATTAGGCAACTACTTTCTCATCATTGTGAATCCAAATCAACAAAACAACACCATTGACATCCTTAAAAATGTATATCTTGGGTATGACATCAAGGAGTTCCAAAATATGATGGAGCCATTTGACCAAGTCATTGCATTTTAACCAGTTTACTTTAATGATAATCTACAAGAATAACATCAGTGTTAAACTCAGGTTATAGGCAGATATAGATCCAAACAACATCCCCACCCAAATAGTTGATCAGGAGGCAACACTGTCTCTTTTTAAAAATACTCAAACTGCAATGCTACTCAAGCAGGCAGCTTGGCCATCTTGCCATATTAAAAGTTCACAAACATAACCACTATAACTCAACAACAGTCACCCTGAAGATAATAATCACACAAACACAGTTATCATGGACACAAATGTTAAACATATAATTCAAATTCATTCTCAACCTGACAAACTATTTCCCTCATAGATCAAACCACAAGTGAAGCTAACTGCCTCATAAATAAACCAAACAATTCACATACCACCAATTCAAACCCTGCCCACACACAACATGTCCCTGCAGTCACAGGCAACACTGTAATTGGATCATAGCAAAACAGCTTCAATCAGATTAACCAACACCATCAAGATAAATGTTTCACATGTCACAAAAGTAATACCTCAATTTCTATTATGAAAACACTAACATCACATCTCCCACTCATTGGAGCAACTGCAACAGAGGCCAAAAACTATCTGGTTAACCAAAAAAGAGTGGACATGTAAAGAAAACTAAAACACAACACATTGCCACTCAGACATAATGACTAGATTCCCACCAGAGGACATCATACCAATGGCTCTTAACCTCAATAAAACCATTGACTCATTTCTACCAATCCAAAATATATATTCAATATCCATTGAAATCACAGCATAACAAGGATACCATGGCCAATCTCCCATTTGAATACTATACTCAGATGGGCATAGGGCCACCTCCTATCCATCCATATTGATACACTAAATAATACTCTGTTAGAACTATCCACATGACAGACTTAGAATTCCATTACTTCAGCCAGGTCTTATGATCAGCTCAAATAATCAGACATGCTACCCAGCTCAACAATGCTACATGATATTACACAGTCTGTAAAATCTTGCATTCAACACATCTATGTCTAACAAACTCAATGTTTTACAACCATATGCATTTGAATCAACTATAGCAGTTAAAAACCAACAATTCTAAAATTGCATTTTCTAATATCTTTGCCAACACTTGAATGACCCCTGTAACATCAACCAGAAAAGTACAGCCTAAAAGCTATAAAGAGCCATTCCAAGCTCACAATCCAGCTCAACACAAATGTCCATACATACATTACCAATCAAAATCCCATGAACTCTTAAGAAAACCAAATTACATACAAATAGAAAACAAACACATCTAATGGACTAACACTTCACCAAACAATAAAACTATGACCAATAACCAAACAAGACCAACAACACTCATACCAATTATGTACCCACTAACCACCATACAAATCTCTACACTAATGCAAAGAACTTTGAAATTGCATTGTTAATAAAAAACAGAAAACTGATAGAAACAATTTGAATGTCCATAAGACATATATATAAAAACCTAAAATCTTTGTAGGTATACATATGCAAACATCAACACTGACTTATAAATTTGTACACAAATTATATTTAATCATTGTTTACATACACCATAGTTCAAATATATGTAATTATGTCACTCTAAATAATCTAATGCTTTTGCCTCATTCAGAAATATAACCCCTCCCCAACTCTGACCTATGTAGTTACTATACATTGAAACTGTGCATGTAAATAGAACAATCATTTATGTAAGCATATGGAAGCCAAAAAGAATCAGGTAAAATCATTTTAGTCTTAATAATGTCCCCTTTTTGGAACAACAACAATAATGTCTCCTTTTTGCAACAACAACAACAACAACAACAACAATAATAATAATAATAATAATAATAATAATAATAATGGTGATGATGATGATAATAATAATAATAATAATAATAATAATTGTTATTATTATTCAATTTACTTTATTTATTTAATGTACAATTCCACAGCACTGTAGTTCAATTATAGATTGCACATAAATTAATTAAATAATACTTATAAGATTATTAAAAAAATACTGTAGTTTACAAATATGAAAAAAACCCATAGATGCTACATATCATCACTGTAATAAATAAAATGTTGCATTTTTTTACAAGACTCGTATTATAATTTTTATCATTCAAATTAAAATAAATATTATCAAAATCACACTTTTCATTATTTTGCTGTAATATCCTATAAATATAATTTATCCAAACCAATTCGAACACTTTTTAGCAAAACTCTTTAGTTGTACATATATACATACACCTATGTTTCGACTGTCCTGCAGGGCAGTTGAAATGTAGGTATAGGTATGTATGAACAAATAGAGTTTGTTTGAAGTGATTTGGATAAATTGCAAATTAAAATAGTTATTACTGCAAAAATCTTTACTACAAGAGTCCAATAACTAAAACAATGGAGGAAATGTAATCATCATCATCATCATCAAAACAATAATAAACAGACTAAATATTTTTGAATTATATTAATTCTAATTAAAAAATATTACTGTACAAAATGTATGATTTTATCTTCTAATAATACACTCTTCTTCAAATGATTAAAAAGTTACATGAAAAATGCTTGTCTTCATAACCCATTAACAAAAAAAATATATATAATTATTAATCAATATTTTATAAATTACAATATTGTGCTAAAAGATGCAGAATAAAAGGCAAAATATTTTTTTGTCAGCTGGATTTTCCAAATAAATAATAAATAACAGAAATAAATTTTATTTTTTAAAAAAAAAATGCTTTTATTGACTATGCACTAAAAAGAGAAATAAAACAACTGTTTCTTTAACTACAATTGGAGTATTTAGATTTAACTTAAATTCAAAGCACGGGGGGGGGGGTGTCCGGAAATTAATTATTTGATAATAAATAACTTAATTAATTTCTGGATCCTCCATACTTTTATTTCAAATTAAATCTAAAGAGTGCATTATAAGCTATGCATTTTGCCAGTATAAAATTATTTTTAATTTATGTTTCTAAAAAATAAACATAAATAAGAAAAATGCTTGTAAATATTAATATATTCATGTATATTTTCATATATATATAAAATAGGTATTAATAAAAATTAGTCACATGTCACATGACCAATATGTAATATATAAAGAGCCTGCTAGGTCTAAACAAGCATATTTATTTTATTTTATATGATAAATGCTACAAGAAAAAATACCTGAAGCCTTTATCTATGATGGGCCCCATCCCCAGATCAGTTTTGAGCTATGGCTCTCATCAGTGAGGAGCTAGAACATTGGATTCAAAGTATTAACTCAAGCCAATTATTTATCTAATTCTTACATTTTAAGAAAAAGAACTAAATCTTCAGACACCTACATATCTTCAGATTCAGCTCTTTAACTAAAGAAACTATATGGGCCTGAACTAAATATATGGGATCACTGAATTTAGCTCAGGCCCATATAGTTTTTTTAGTTAAATAACTGAATCTGAAGACATGTAGGTATCTGAAGATTTAGATCTTTTTCTTAAAATTTAAGAATTAGATAAATGCTTGGCTTGAGTTAGTATTTTGAATAAAATAGGTATTATGTATATATCAAGGTGGGATATTATAACATCAATAATATTCCAAGAATAAAATAAATATTCCTTCTATAAAACTGGGCAGATATTAAATAATGAAAATATATTTATTTTTCATTACTTTGTGATTTTTTTAACAATGATCTGAGCACAAATGTTTAATATTTATATTATTATTTATTTATTTTATAAATGAGAGTAAAACCCTTAGTCATATATTTATGTTAAATAAAAATGGTATTATTTTAGATCCTATGTAAACCTGAAGAGTTAGATATGATATTCATATTAAATGTGAATCACACTTTCACATTTTAAAAAAATAGAGTGTTAATAATTTTATATGTGCCATGAAAGATAAGTATAAACAAAATAGATGTTTTTCTGTTACCCTTGTGAGTTGAGATTGGTGTTGAAGAAATGTATTTTTTTAAGCCTTTAAAATTTAATTCGCATAGCAAAAGCAAATCTTATACAGAATTATGAAGAGATAGTTTTTTTTCATGTGAAAAAATTTCATTAAAATTAAAATTATCATTAATATTGGTTTAAATAATCATTCAAAAATTCTGCTCAAGTTCATAGATAAAATACTTATCAACAAGCCAATGTTATTAAAACAGGCAAAACTCTCCATACAGTAGTACCGCTCAGTGCCAAACATAGTAATCAATGGATGCCAGAAGGCTTGTGCATAAAATCACCATCTAGTGCCTACTCATCCAATATCCCCAGACTAGTTTGTAGCTTATAACCTTCGTCAGTGAGGAGCCTTGGATCTGAGAATACTGCACCTAGATCTTGGGATCTAATGCAATCCTCCAGCAGCCACCTTTTATCTCTACTTAACTACAAAACTATGAGAATAAAATTGAAAACACAATAATATTTTCAATCTAAACTCAATAGCTTATTGAAAATATTATTGTGTTTTCAATTTTATTCTCATAGTTTTGTAGTTAAGTAGAGATAAAAGATGATTGCTGGAGGGTTGCATTAGATCCTAAGAGCTAGGTACACTGCTCTCAGATCCAAGGCTTCTCACTGATGAAGGCCACAAGCCAGAAACTAGTCTGGGAATATTGGATGAGTAGGCACTAGATGGGGATTTTATGCACAAGCCTTCTGGCATCCATTGGTTACTCTGGTTGGCACTGAGTGGCAATCTCTGTAGGGAGAGTTTTGCCTGTTTTAATAACAGTTATGTGCTAGCATAAGAAATGGTGATCATGTGATGTTTAGTGGTTTAACAAGCCAATGTGTGATATGTGTATGAGGCAATAGCTTCAAAGGATGTCTGTAATATAGCATGACTTTGTTGCACAAATATTACATGCTGTTGTCTAACAGATACATGAATAAACATGACTGATGTATATTTTACCTACAACTCATTAAAAAAAATTTCTATTTATTTAAAGTTGTTCAATGCAAAATGTTCTATCATTAAAAAATATTAATGAAATTTCTTTTAAGTTTAAAAAGCAATCCAAATAAACATATTTTAGTTTTCAATGCTCATTTCACTTGGCCTTTTTTTATGTATTTATTGTTGCTGATGTTTATCGTTAGTTATTTTATTTTAATTTTGATTATGCATAGTTTTGTAATAAAATTATATATTACTTCATTATGATGATCTCCATAATCTCTCACTCGTTTTTTCTCTATTTCTAGTTATATATATATTTGTTAACATAAACTTCATTAATGTGCCTATAGATTCCTCTATTTGATCTTTATCTTACTAGAAAAACAATACCGTCTACAATTTCATTATAGGCCTCTATACTCCTTGCACAGCTATATCTATGCCTTACGTTATATATACATATATATATAGAGAGAGAGATGTGTGTGTGTGTGTTCAGTTTGGAAATATTATTCACAATATAGCTAACTGATCTGAAGGTTTGAAATTTATTTATTTATTTTAGTTTTGTATTTGTTGGAATTCAAGAGCACAAGCCTGTTACCCTTGACTTCTTTGAGACAGATTAAATTGTTGACGTCCAGGAATATCTAGTTGTTCTCTAATCCAAGTATTTCACTTTCAATGAGTGTAGTGTAATTATTAGAGCTTTAAGTTAAAGGTTTATTTTGAAATTTAATCAAATCATTTGTGCATAAACTAACTCTCCTTTTGATTATTATTAGATTTTATATATGAAGAACTTATAAATGTAATTGTTAGATCAATGTAAAATAGTTAAAATAATCAAAAACAGAAAGAAGTTTAATCCATTATGATACTTCTACATATATTAAACAAATCAATGATATAATATAAAATATCCTTATATAACAGCAATAATATATATAATAATCATACACAAAAAAGCTCTTTTCGGAAAATATTAATTTTTGCCTTTTTCATGTGCTTCAACTAATTTACAAGGTTATATAGTAGTATACAATTATACAGTTTTTTATGCCTTAAAAATATTGTATGGTTTTAATAGGTTATAGTTAATTTTATATATATAAAAGATAGATGTTGCTATGTATGTAATATAGATCGCAATTGTAAATTAGTTGACGCACATTGAAAAGAACAAAAATTAATATTTACCGAAAAGAGTTTTTTTGTGTATGACTATTATTATATTATTGCTGGTATATAAGAATATTTTATTACATAATATCATTGATTTATTTAAATGTTTAAAATATATTATATCTATATGGTGGATTTATTCATTGTTTAAATTTGGGATCGGTTTTAAAGAGCCACCTCAATTAAGTCAGACTCAAAAAAGCCATTTCTGTAATTAAATAGAGTTATTATTAAATTGAGATTCAGACCAAAAGTAGCCTCTCTTCAAAATTATTATTGATTAAAATAGTTTCATATTAAATATATGTGCGTAACTATGTTATGAAGCTAATAATGAATAAATATTTTGTATCTGTGAGGGTAGTCCATTCATATGATTATAGTCAGAGTGTACAGAAGGACAGGGATTTACTCTGCAGAAAATGTCTCATTCATATAATCATGTTAGTATTGTAATATATAGTTAAAAGATTAATGTTTAAAATTAAACAAAGTAAACCTTGGACATTTTATAAATCATTACTATTGTTTTCCATCATGTGTGTGAACTAAAACTAAAAGTTCAATGATAAGTGCCAAATCGTGTATTAAAGCAATTATTACAAATTATTACGATATTGTCTTTATTGTAAACTTGTTTATATCTTTTCTGACAATCATGATTCATTGTAAATAAAGTATTGTTTTGTTGTTTGTTTAAATAAGGTGTTGACTTCTTTATATGTAATACTGTTTAGTCTGCATATTTATTCCAGATAGGACTAACTTATTTTCTACATGATCTAACAAGGTATTGCAATATTGTTTGTGCACTGGTCATCATCATTATATATTAAAGAAAGTATTTTAAAATCTTATATATACAAACAATATGTGTCCATATATTTCCTGATATTCAATGTCAGATGGTACTCGAATCAATTAAATCAAATTAAAATAAATTTAAACATATATAAGCTGATCATTACAATATATATATATATAGTAACGGGCTGGTGGTTTCCAGAAGAGATAGGGGAAACACATCTTACTATGGTCGGACTTTGGGTCTTTGGATAGGATGCAAGTGATTACGCGATGAAATACATAACCTATGATTGTACCTACTTCCAATAGACTAGCTCTACCTATTTTTATTAACCTAGATACAATTTGGGTCAGTTCATCCAATTCTCACCCCTTTCTAGCCACATTATACCACAGTATTCGAACTCAGGGAGTAATTACTTGAGCTCTCTTAACAGGGAAGGAGATCACACTAATAGTAGTTATTGCACCTCTATATAGGTGATAATTAATTACCAAAAATCACTTAAACATATCCCAAAACATAAGAATATATATAAAAAAAATATGTATGTGCAGTATAAGTATATATGTATTGAAACAGTAAGATTCGTATTCTTAATCTTAAGTTTCACCTTTTTCTATCGTCTCTCACTCACTGGTCTATCCTGCCCAAATTTAAACTTTTTTGGTATCGAATTGTGTGTGTAGCAATATTAAAAATGTATAGATATAGTAGAATTTTTTTTTAGCGATTCGAATACAAATCTTACTTTTTTCAGTATTAAAAGTTATAATAAATGACTTAAATATGTATATGTATTTCCTCTATCAAATGTAAAACTAAATAAAATAATAATGTTTATAATGGGTATGTGAATAATGAAGAGTTATAAAGCTGATATTGGATATGGAAATAATGATGAGTTAGAGACCAAATTAAAATAACGAATTATATAAACATTTATTGATTAACAAAAAAAAATTATTGAATAACAATTAAATCTGATACACTTGTAATTTATTTTGTCAAGGATGAATCTCTACCATATCGATATCTATAATGATATTAATAAAAATAAAATCCTTGCCCTAAACCCAATGGTAGAAGTTCATGTACTTGACTAATTATTTACAACAACGAATATGTAAAATTATAATATGTATATGTGATTGCGATTTTAGCTGGCTAATTTACAATATATATATACAAATTTAACAATATATATATATCCTTGTTGTCTAGATAGATCAATGGTTATAAATCATTCATTTAAAAGTAATATAAAAGTAAGCTTAATTAATGAGATAATGTTAAAATTTCTTACCTCTCATTTTTCTCTTAATTTGTCAAAAGTCAGTCAGATGGGGAGGTCAAAACTAGTAATTTTTTTATTCTTTATACAATTAAAGATGATAAAAAATATATAATATATATATGTGTGTATGTATTAATTATGATATAAACAAAGTAAGAGTGGAATAATGAGAGATATATTAATAATAATTAACATAATCTATGTTAATAACATCTATCATAATCTTATATGAAAATATTTTCCATATTTCTTTTGTTTCCATCACAATTAATTGATGAAAATATTTAATCTAACATATACAGATTCTATGAATATCAATTTTTATTTAAGACTTTACACTTATAAAATATCTGCCTGAGTTTAAATTCATATAAGAACTTTGTTTAAAAATAAAAGATGGACTACATTTTGTTAAAATTACAATCAAGACCCAAAAAAAACACTACTATTGAGTATTAGATCAAAGTTGTGAAACTTAACACTAATTGCTAAACATATATGTAGTTATTACACGAAAAAAATTTCTATTCTTTTTTGTTTATATATATATTCCTTTTAAATGCAATAGCTTGACAGTTTTATTTTCACTTTTAACCTGTCATTTAACCTTGATTGGCTACTGTCTTGTCTAAAGTGCTTTCTAATTAAATAATCACAAATGGATACCTCTACACACTAAATATTTTTACCTAAACATCCATTAAAAATATTATCCTACATATAAATGTATTTTGACTTACAACTGATAAACTTTCAAACTTGCTGCACTCATAATGTTGACGCCAACCACTTCAGATAAATACATTAATCATTATTATTACACCTTTTCAATCATTAGATTATTTCTTTCTCACACATAACTTTTAAACATCATTTAAAGATTAATATATCAACATTTTAATCAAATGTAATCACATGGTATAGCTCAACATTATCATTGATTTTTTTGTATAATGTTTTTATTAAAATATATATCAAAGTTTCATTCAACCACATATTCCTGAAACATATAAATAAAATTGTATTTATAAGTTGGACTATTTCTCATCTAATATAAGTATTGAATGTTATTAGAAAAATTTAATTTTATTAAATGTTCCAAATACATTCAACTGTTAGTAATAGTAGTGCATATAATAATCTGTGTGTTATTATTAACAGTTGGATGGATTTGGAATATTTAAATAAAGTTAAATTTTTCTAAAGACATTTAATACTTATATTAGATGATGGAAATAGTCCAATATATGCCTAAAATACTATCATCACAAAACTTCAGAAAAACAATATAAATAAAATCATATAAAAAATAAATACTGGGCATGGGGGGGGGGATATATAACAGAAAAAAAAAAGATATATCCTCTTATTTGTGTTTGTATATATAATCACGCAGACAGTATACTTGAATTATTTATATGATGTAATAGCAATATTGTGTATCAAATATTTGATACACTAACAAATAATTATTATATTTAATATCACATATTTTATAATTTATTCTTTTTCTCCCTTATATAGTCAATAAACACTGCATTAGAACTAGAATAGAACTCTGGTTTTTTTCTTCTAAAATAATTATATTATGTGTATCTCTGTTATAGCAATATTAATGTTTTACTAAAAATAAAACACATTAAAATATTTTGTTTTAAATGATATTCTATCCCTTAAAAGATACAAATTGTTGGATTATTTCTTCTGAAGACTAGAGAAATTTCATTAAGGTATAAAAGATTTATATAATTGTGTGCAAAGAGTCTTGCAAAGACTATTTAAAAATTACATGACAAAATAGCTAGAATGCGGATTGAGAATGGAGCATTTTTTTGCAAATATGGAAGTCAGAATGGGAAAATAATTTTATATATATTATCAAAAGAAGTTGGTTTTATTGTAAGTTTTGGGCTTTGTAACATGTTTCTAGTTTAATCTATAAATCAGAGACTATGTATTACAAGAAAAGATATAACTCTGGATCTGTCAACTATTTTTGCTAAATGAAATTTCTACTCCAATGTAAACATAGAACCATTCTTTTTCATTCATTTTAAACATTTTATTTTCTGCTGCTAAATTGTAAGCAGTATTTTGAAGTTTTCTCATAGTTTTCCATGTTTGCATGAGATTAATGGCAGTATTTTCTCAAAGAATACTATTTGTTGCATAAAACTTTGGACATTTAGTTATGGGAAATGGTGCCTTAAAACAATGTAGATATATATTTGATGACAGTTAAGTAATTATTCATATTTAATAAAAAGTAATAGTTGCTCAATTGGCCATGGAAAATAGAATTGATGTGATATGAGTTAAGCAAGAGATCAAGTCAATATGAACATTATTCACATGGGAGTTTATGGAGAAGTCTTTCAGTTGTGTTTCTGTAATTATATAAGGCTATACCATAAAATAAAAGTGACATTTGTATTTAATTAGTTGCATCTATCAAATGTCAACATAATATATTTTATGTTTACTGTTGATTTTAATTTTTAAGCTTTGTTTTTAAAGTATTGCTGCTTAATTCGCCTGTTCATTATTAAATATCACAAATGTATACAAGAATATTATATATGTTTACATTAATATTTATAAATAGCATTTTTATGCCTACAAACAAGAAAAAACAATTTATACTGAAACTATGCTGAAGTTAATTCATATTACATACCTATATATTATTTTAATTTACTATCAGCATTTGGACTTTACAGCAATGTTCTTGAAGCACAAATGATTAGATTATTTAATTAAATAGTTTATTGTTCAGAAATTTATATGAAATTTAAGCACTGGAAGTGATAAAACTGAAACTGTGACTCATATATCTTTATCTCATCTTCTAAGTCCACCATTTCATTATTGTATTAAATCCCAGGATAAAATATTTAAAAAGTCTATGGCTCAAGAGGTCACATGAAAGTTTATATAAAGATCAAACATTAGAAATAAAAAAATAGAACTATGGTCCATGGAACTGAAACTTTAAGTAAGCAATTCTAAATCTTCCAGAGTAATCCTAAAACATATGGGGCTTACATACACCACCTGCTTTCTTTAAGGATTATTTTTAAAAAGAAATGAAATGAAACATGTTAAAATAGTATTATATCAGAAAGCACATCTTTTAAACACTCTTACCAGATCTCATTAATTTTTTTTTCTGAAATATTTTAGTACATCAAATATTATGTATCCTAATATTAAATAAGCTGCAAATATCATTTGAAAGACTGTGAACTACTCTATATCAAAAGTAACAGGATTGGTCATTATTGTTCCAGATAGTGCTACAGAATTATAAGCAATGGTTTTAATTTAATAGGAATTTTACAATATCTGATGATTAATAAACATAAATGAGAGTACAGAGAGTAGCCTTAATTTATCCAGAATAATTGCAAGAATAACATATATGTTGTGCTTGTAATAGATAAAACATACATATTATGAACCAGTTTTTGTAATGGAAATATGCAATATTAAATGGTTGATTTGTATACATGACTAGGCTTAACAATTAGATACTATCATAATTTTCAAATAGTAGGATTATGTTTTGCAGAAACAATTAGTTTAGTATAAATTCAATTTATTCCCTTATGTTGAACACTTTTTAACAAAAAAAAATTGTATATATGCATGCGCAATCTTACATTTCAACTGTCCTGCAGTCTTCTTCAAACTAAGATATAATGACAATAAAATAAAATAAATAACTATATAAATATTGCCATAAAATGTAAACAATGAACTTAACAAAAAAATATAATAAAATATAACAAAGAAAAACAGCATAAAATAAAATATAATAAAACTGAAATAAATTAAATATAATTAAGAAGACTGCAGGTCAGTTGAAATGTAAGATTGTGGTTCCATATGTACAATAAATTTTTTTTGCTAAAAAGTGTTCAACGTGAGATGAATAAATTGGATTTATATAAAATATTAATGCAAAATAAAAAAGTTATGGTGTTAGGAATTGATTGTAATTGATTGATGAATACAGTAGAAAATAAAATGGGCTTATAAATTTATATTAATTATCCTTGTTGTGAAACTTCAGACTAGAAACATGAGATTAATGTTATTACTCATATAATTAAAATTTTGGATTAAAAAAAAGAAATAAGATGAACTTAATAAAATAAAATTTAGTTAATAAAATAATAATAAAAATAATGTATCTATGAACTGACTATTTACAACTGATTTACTCATATAAGTAAATGAATTATAGTACATTATAGTTAAAATTAAAATTATTATTAGTATATAATTTGAGTGATTTGTCACAATCCCAGCATTAATGTTGAGATGATTAATGTAATCTTCTGATTGCTATCCAAGATGTCAATACTAATGAATTACATTTACCTGTAAAATCATTCAGATATAATACTAATTATAATATTGCAAAATATTTGTGAAAAAAATAATAAATAGTAAATAATTTTATAATCTAAAAGTTAAAGAACTGTTATTTTACCTAAGTCTTTAAATAAAATAATTTTGTATATTCATTTAATAAATAATGAAACTTGCAAGGATAGATATCTATTTATGAGAATAACCCCTTTTTGTCATTAACTTATTCCTAGTATTCTGAAGTCCAATAAATGTTGTTAATGAGAATTGTTTTTGTTATTTAACAATGGTAGATTTAATTATTCTTCCTGATAAGACTTTTTGTAAGCTTTCAACTTTTTATTTTAGTATTAAACTATTATTTTATGTCAAATTTTAATAAATTTAACTTGATATGGTAATAATACTCCTTTGCAAATGAAAAATATTATAAAAATTTATATTTGAACTACACAGATAATAAAAAAATAAGATTGTAAAACAATAATAGATGCTTTCATCATTGAACAACTCACTCTTATAAAATAAATTATTGTTTAATTGAAATTTGTTTTTAAAAATGCTAATGAAAAATAGATTACTATCAAATTCTACTTTAGAATATTAAAATTGAGTTTTAATTTTTAAAATATCTCAATATTATTCTAATAGGGTGATTGCAATGACATATTAGCTATAATTGTCATAATGTCAGGTAATAAGACTGGCATGATTTTTTTTTGTTAACATTATACTAGATGTTATTCCCTTATATTTTAAACATAAAATATATGCATGTAACATAACAGTGTAATAATGTATCCATTTGATTTTTAATAATTATACAAATGTGCTTGATAATGATCAGGAATCTTAATATAGTTTGCAAAAAATAATGTTTTTAGTTACTCCAAAATAATTTTTGAAATTAGCTTGCAAATAGTTGTGGACATCCATAACAAAAAAAGAATTCAATCAAAGAAAATAATACAATGTTAAAACACTTTTTATTCTATTCTGGCCTCTTGACTTTTTTAAAAATTAAAACATCATTGTATTAAAAGATGAATTTATAATATTTTTTTTATTAAAAAAGTAGTTAATTATCTTAATAGAGGTTGTACAAATGCAATTAAAAAATAATAACTGCTTTTTTTCTAGATTCGTCTGACTGAATGCTTCCATGCTGATGACTATTTAAGTTGTGTTTAGTTGTTGTTGGTAGATCAATATGATAATTCTTGTTAGCAATTTTGTATGTTTTTTTATTTATTCAAAATACTAGACAATAACTTTATGTAGGTGTCCACATCTTTACAAAGGTTTTATGGAGCTTTTAATTTTATAACCAGAATGCTAACTTTGCTAGATAGTAGATAATATGCATAAACAAACAGTGTGGCAAACAGAACAAAAGATTTTCCTTAACTATTCATGATTTCAAAGCAATGTACATAAAGTTTCCAGGTTAAATGAGCAAGTGTTTATTATCTTCTATGACGATACCCACCAAATAATTTATATTCACAATTTCTAATTTTTAAAGACTGGTATATCTTCTGCTTTCAGTATTTAATTTGTCTTGACTCCTATAATTCTCCAATACTTCAACTGACTTAAAAATGAATTATATATCTTTATATACTTGATTGGTTAATGAAAATTAAAAAAAAACAGATTTTGTTTTTGTGTTTATGCAAATAGTTTTCTATATTGCAGTAAATTTATCAACATGGTGATTAATTAATTTTAAGTATAATTAATAAATAATTCAAGAGTTTTAAGCAGATCAAGCAATAGAAAAAAGACAAGTTAAGACAATAAATATTTGTTTATTCTTAATTCTATAATTGCTATAATTAACATATTTTGCTTGGAAAAATAATAATAAATACATATTTTCAACCCCTCCCCCCCAAAAAAAAAAAATTAAAATAATCAACTTTCATGTATAATCACATTATTTTAAAATTATTATCATAGGTTAAATATAATCATAAACTTTATCATCAATTGATTCATTATTATACTCAATAAATATATATACATTCATTTGAAGCTGGGATTTAGATATACCTTTAGAATGAGATGGACTAAAAACATAGCAGCAAAAGACATAAATGATTAAATATATAAAAAAAGCAGCTATAATATATATTTTATCATTATCACTTGCTACTAACTAATAAGCACATAAAAGTGTCACAGCTGATATTCAAGCAGAAATAACCAATGTAAGAACCTCCAAGTTCAAACTCTCAAAACACTAGTAAAAACAAAAATGACAAGATATTTATCTTATCAACAAAAAAAAAACTAATAAAAGTAATCAGTTAACACATTTTTGTTACAAAAATTCAATTTCTTAAATTCATTTTTTAAATTTATGATTTTTACAGCATGAAAATCTAAGTAAATATGGAGTCTAGACAGTCACATGATCTACTAATTGGTGCCAGGTGCAACAATACCATGAAAGAATAAGAAAAATCCAATCATTTACAGAAATAGTTAAAAGTCAATAATTAGCTCAAAGGAACAAAAATAATCAATGATCAACTTAACTTCAAACTCCCCCTCCCCATGTTTTAGGAAAGGTAATGCTAATGATATTAAGAATCTTGATCTCACTGCTCAGCAAAATCAAGTCCCCCACCTATAAGGTTAAACTAAATGTTGGCTACAATAAATTTCAGGTTTAGTAATACAGTTCCACATGGGTTGTTTAAATCATTTCAAAGATTTTTTCTTTCTTGTTTTATTGTAATATCAACAGGACAGTAACATTATTTTGTATCACTTCTGATGCTAGTTGCTATATGATGTCATTCACCAGTATGGTTTGTGATGCTAATAAATAAGTGCTAATTTTAAACTCTAATTAAAGCATTGGAGAGCTGGCTGTCATAACCATTGATAAGAACTGACAAAACTACATCACTGGAGTGCTTATAAATGCTTACTTTGGCTACTCCTCTTTTGATTCCAAAAAATAGTGCTGACACTTGGAAAAGTTACTCTCTCCAACAGATATATCTTCAGGATACACCAATACTCATAATAATCAATAGCTTTGAGTTCAAACTTCATATATACAAGAGCTCTGATCCTAACAATATGTCAACAGATCACTGATAAAGAGGCAACTCTATTACTATACATTAGGGGCTTAAAACCACAGTATTATACCTGCTGTCAATGAGACTACCTTGCCACATATTGGATGAAATATCAGAGTGCAACACAATCCATTTCAGGGTTAACCAGAGAAACTATGGTACAAATGCCAATCTGAAGTAGTGATACTATGTAACAAATCACAGTCAACTAACATATTATACATTGATGAAGAGACCCACCTCACTGATTTCTTGGGTGAACTGGGAGACAAAATACATCAAGACAAGCAAATGCAATTAGCTACTAAGCCAGAGGTAAATGGTCATTGTCATGCTTTGAAGCTGATCAGAACCAACTATGATACCACAAAGACACAAATCCAATTAACCACTAAACCAGAGATCAAAAACCAACCAGTGATCACAAGCTTAATGATGTTAATGTTTTCCTGAAGATTTGTGATGGTATTTTAGCTGTATTTATAACTTGACCTATTTTCATTATCTAATATGAGTATTGAATGTATTTAGAAAAAATGTAATTTTATTTAAATATTCCAAATACATTTAACTGTTAGTAATAGCACACAGGTTAGTATGTATGCTCATATTAGATAAGGGAAATTGTTCAACATATAAATACAACTAATGATGATAATGTTGACATAACAATGTCAATTTTATCCTTCACACAAGATCATCTCCAACAAGGCAAAAAGTCCATATATAATAATTAACAAAACATCCATACAAATTATGAAAGTAATAATACCATGTATCTCAGACATCCATATGAATTATGGAAGTAATAATACCATGTATCTCACCAATACCCTTGAAATCGAAAGGAAAACATGATGCTTTAAAAAGAGCATGAAAATAATAAAAAACAAAAACATCATATATCTAAGATGAAAATGATTATAGCTTGCAAACTCCTATGATATAACATTACCCACAGACAATAACAGCAGCTATCAACACACATGGCTAGGAAATTCATAACCAATGTCAAAACTCAGGATACACTGTCAATAATGGGCAGCACCAAACTGTAACCTGATACAATGAGTTATTTAATTACATGGTGCAGCCCCCCCCCAAGAGAATAAAGATAAAAATACTTAATTTAAGGATTATTAAGCGAGTGTCCTGTGCATCTTATTTGATTGGTCAAAATATTGTTTTCTTTTTTTAATGACATAAAACCTATAAGCATAACATCAACAGCAATATAGGCATTTGATACATCTCTAAGGTAGCTTTCTAAAGATGGCTTTAACAGAAAAAATCCGATGAAATTTGGATTTTTTATTAATTTTTTTCATAACAGGTGCATTTAATTTTTTTTTTTAATCAATTTTTTAATTTCCATGAAGCAATAAAGATAGAAAACTTTTATCGGCCTCATGAGTTTGACAAAATGGATTAAAAATACACCGATCATTCACAAATAAGGCCTTCCATGGAGTCTAAACATAATTGCAAAATATCGGGCTCATAAGTATACAATTTTAATTTTTTGAATATTTTAATTTTTTTTAATTATTTAAAAAATGATTTAATTTTTACTAATTTGCATTTGTAGTGATGTGTATATAAATTCTTTATTTATTTTATGCTCATATGAATTCATATGTACAGTAATTTTGTGTGTTCTAATCCACTTATTTTATAAAAATAATGATTCTCAAAAGGTTTAAAAATGTATTATTTGAAAAATGATTTATTTTTTATTAATTTGCATTTGTATTGGTGTGCATATATATAAATTCTATATTTATTTATGCTCATATGAATTCATATGTACAGTAATTTTGTGTGTTCTCATCCATTTATTTTATAAAAATAATGATTCTCAAAATGTTTAATAATTTATTATTTATTATTATGTTTATATGGTGTGTTTGTGTTTACAAGTAATGATTTACAAAACTAATAATCAAATGTACAGAAAGATTGCATATGCAGACAAAGAATCAAATTCTAATTCTTGCCTATGCCTTGATACTCATGCTGTGGAGTCACTAATTTTGCCATAGCTTTCATCACATTGTTTTCAAATCTATAGCTAACAAATAGACCATATGCAAATAATTTACATCTATGTGATGCAGTAAATATAACAAGATAACATCACTGGTGTGCATAAAGAATATAAACATCACTGATTTACACAAAAAATATAAAATGAAGAGATGAAACTAATTTTAGCAGTGATACAGACAGTAGCCTACAATTTCTAATTTTAGACAGACAAGAAGCCAATTTCTATGATGACAAATGCATATCTAACTTCTGGAAATGATTTGTTTTGTATCTTTTATTAGGATGAATCTTTTTCTTATAGATGTCTTTGAGTTTTGGTAACTTTTGGGGTACAAGGCAAAAATTAAGAATTCTTATGCGAATACTTTTGGAGATTCTGAAGCGATGGATTATCTCAGATAAGACATATTATATATGGTTTGAAAGATAATTTTATGAAGAATACAAATAAATTATCACTGAAGATGTAATTTAAACTTAGCTAATGATGAATTAGAAATTATGAACAACCAATAAAGTAATAATTATGTCAGATGTTGAAATTTCTTTTTTCCTTATTTTTTTAAATGGTAAACACTATTTGTCTTAGCCTTATTGTTTTCCTTCATTTTTCTAATTTATATCAATGTAAAGTTTTTTCTCTAACATTATTAAAACAAGTTGTTGGAAAAATTGTGTCTCAGGTCAGTTTTTTAAAAAATTCAATATGGTGCCTAGAGAACATAGCAGTTAATATTAGAGATATTAATTCAATCTCAAAATTATCATTATATCATATATTTTGGGACTGCTTAAAATAAAGATTTACAGTGACTCCAAAACTGATTCTCAATTTGTAGCTGTATTTTTATATTGGAATATTTCCATCATCTAATATGTATGTTGAATGTCTTTAGAAAAGTTTAATTTTTAGTTAAATATTCCAAATGCGTTCAACTGTTAGTAATATCACAGCAAACAGGTTAGTATATGCACCAACAGTTAGTAATATCACAGCAAACAAATGTTAGTAATATCACAGCAAACAGGTTAGTATATGCACTAACTGTTAGTAATATCACAGCAAACAGGTTAGTATATGCACAATGTTTCGAGAGGTATTTTTCTCCCCTCTTCTTCAGGTGTTGCTGGCTTGACCGGTGACAGTACTAGCATGGGATTCAAACATGGATCCTTAGATTTTTGATTATTGAATTTTTAAGGTAACGCTATAACCAACTGAGCCATCCTGCCAAAGGCAACAGTATGTAGTAATTTCATATACCTATCTATGAGATTGTTCCTGATTTCTCCACTTTTTCCTCAGAGAAAAGTTGATTAGTAGTTTCCATACATTATGTATAGTCACACTAGATTGGCTTATGGGATTTTTTGCCATTGTCATGTGAGCAGCTTCTTTAAATTTTCTTCTTTGTATCTTTTCTTTTTTATCTAATATTTTTGTATTTTCCCAATTGAATGCATGTTCATTGGTCCATATATGGTCTGCTACCTTAGACACATTTTTTTTCTCTCTTCTAGTCATCAGTTTATGTTCTTGCAAGCACTTTTGAATGGGACGGCTAGTCTCACCAATATATGTTCTTCCACATTCACTTGATATTTTATAGATGCAGTTTTTTCTTTGCAGCATTTCAAGTTTAGGCTTTGTAGATGTTAGAATTCCTCGTAGTGTGGTATGGCTCTGAAAAGCTGTTCTGATGTTATACTGATTGCAGATTTTTCTTAATTTGTCTGCTATTTTGGGAATGTATGGATACACTACAGTACCAATACTTATCTTTTCTATTGATGTTTTTTTTTGTTGTCTAGTTAATGTTTTCTTAATAACAGCTGATTGATAACCATTTTTCTTAAGAGTTTGTTCTATATAGATCTTTTCTTTTTCCAAATCATCAGTTTCTGAACAAACTTCTTTTGCTCTGTTCCACAGTGATAGTATAACTCCATGTTTTGTGTTTCTGGTGTGATTAGAAGTGTAGGCTAGGTATTTTCCTGTATGGGTAGGTTTTCTGTAAACTGTAGTTTTAATTTTGCCATGAGGGAGTCTGGTCACAAGAACATCTAAGAATGCCAATTTTTGTTCTTGTTCTGGTTCTATTGTGAATTTAATTGAAGGGAATATGTTGTTGATGTGTGTCCAGAAAGTTTGTAGCAATGCTTCACCACGTGGCCATACAACAAATGTATCATCCACATAGTGAAGCCAAACTTTAGGTGGATAAGGAGTAGTTTTTATGGCTGTAGTTTCAAGTTCTTCCATGTAAATATTGCTAATCAGGGGAGACAATGGTGAGCCCATAGCCATTCCTTGATTTTGTTGGAAGAATTCTGTGTTATATTGAAAGTAGGTTGTTTTTATATTATTGTAACTCTTGCTTCCATATAAACTAATATTACTAGTATCATGCTTTTCATGATATGTATTATGAAAGTTTTTATTGTAAAATATCCTGGTTTTATTTGAACTCATTTTGGAAAAACAAGTTGACTTGACAGAAGGAAGAGAGCATTGAATACCTTTGCTAAAATTAGAAGAAAAATTCAATGATTTATTACAAAGTTGAGACATCTTAATAATTAGAGAATGAATTTGTGATATAGAATAAGATTGTAAAACCTCTAAAGTAAAATGTTCAGGTTGTGAAATGATATCATTAAGACATTTATCCATGCAGTTTAAATCGACAGAAAAAGATTCAAACATTCCTGTGGATGCAATAGTAGAATTAGCACCTGTCTTCACAACATCTGATAACCTAGTATTAGATTTAGAAATATTATTTAATTCATTAGAATCATGAGAATTTTCTTTAATAATCTGAAATGAAGTATTATCAGAAGACACTATTATCAAATCTGAATTTTTCTTAGTAATATGACCATCATAGACCATAGGTTTGACCAAGTTACATTCATTGTCTTCAGAATCTAAAGCCATGATGTTATTGGCCAATGACTCTGCTGAGTCACTATTTCTTACCAATTCATCAAGAAGTTCATTATCAACATCTGGAAACTTCATATTTAAGGTTATATTATTACAAACCTGACATTTAAAAAATCCATTACCAATTTTTTGAAAAATAATAGCATCAGATTTAGACATCTTAGTACAAGACAAATGAAAATACTCCTGACATTGACCAGAACACTTAATCCTCATGGCTGTATCAGAAATAATCAAAGAACAACCATGACAAAAGATAACATCCAGAATACCATCTTTATCAGGAATAAGCTTACCAGCTATAGCATTCACAGAAGAATGATCTGAATCAGAAATTGATGAATCTGAAAAAGATGATTGAGAAGAAAAAGCTGCATCATTATTAAGAGAAATCTTACAACAATCACACATAAAAACAGACCCACTACAATCTTTATTATTAACAGAATTAAAACAGTCAAAGTGATACTTCGAACCACAGGGCCCAGAGCATTTCAAAGACTTTTGCCTTCCATAAATAACAGATTGACAAATTGGACAGGGGATGGAATAAGGAGGCATGGTAAAACCAAAAATATTAAGCAAAATATATAAGACAATGGTGATTAAAAAAAAAAACTCAGAAGAAAAAATGTTAATAGTATCTGTACATTTAAACATTTATATGATCATATTATTAAATTGTTAATTGATTTAGAGTTTAACTTCTTTTCCCTCTCTTAATATTCACAGTTTTTATTTTTCCTTTAAAAATCCAAATGAACACACACATATTAACAAATCCATGTTAAAAAAAAACTTGAGATAACTCATAAGTTCATTAAGAATAAAGTAAAATGTTATATGAAAATATAATATAATTAAATCTTCATAGTAAATTTTTGTATAATCCAATATAAGAGTCAATAAATCTTATGACACCAATAAACCATAAAAATAAAATAAAAGATATTTTCAGTCATATAAATTAAAACATGACACAATAGTTTCTAAAAATAAAGTATCACAAGCTTTAGTAATAAAATTCTCCAGATGTATTAGTTTAAGAGCAGATCACTTAAAAACAAGACTAATAAGTCCATTTACTTGTTTTCTTAGCAAACAATCCATTCAAAAGATAGTTTTCAATGATCAATTATATTAGAATAATAGAAATGCTGAAAATCTTTTTTAAAAAACATATTTTGATCCAACTAATTCCACAGAAAATATGCACACATTAATCCTTGATTAAAGGCTTATAAAATGTATAAATCTTATAAACATAGTACCAAATTAAATTATGTCTACCATAAGCATAATGTTGAATTAAGCCTTCTGTCCATCTAATAACATAGAGGAAACCGGTATAATATCCAAAATAGCTGATAAAAAAAATAACGAGAGGCTTGTTAACAAAACTAAAAATTCCAATAGTTTTAAGAGAAAAAAAAAAGTCCTTCTTCTACAAGAGACAGCAGGATAATAATAATAATAATGATGATGATGATGATGATGATGATGTTGATGATGATGATGATAAAGTTGGGAGGAAAATGGGTGTTAAATAAAAATTGGAAAGTATAAACACATTTTTTAGGGTTGGGATTGGCTGATAGAGTGTTCTAGATGATACGTAAATCACATGACATTTTTTGAATTATTGTAACATCTTGATAAGGTTCAATTTTGAATGAAAGTCAATTTGATGGAAATAAATTTTTAATTTAAATATGTAGTTCTCTATTAAATTGATTATATTCAGTTGAGGAGAAAGTATATAAGAAAGGCAACCTAATGGTTTTAAAAGTAATACCATCAAGTGAAACATATATATGTATATTATTTTCAACAGTGAAATCAATATTAAGAAAATTTTAGTCTACAAATGTAATATTTTTGTTGGTTCAGTCGTTAAGAAGTCTTTTGGGGGGGGGGAGTGTAAATATGTGAGTTCAAGTTCTAAACTTGAACAGATTTTCTTTCATTGTTAATTCAAAAATGTGACATACAGACAGAAACACAACAGGGCAAATTAATATAAACTCATTTTAAAAGAATCTAAAATGAGTACAATCTGACAAATGTCTGTATCTCCTTTGCGGTTTTAGTCCGCCAATATTTTTTAAGCTTTCTTATTAGTTTCTGAACTTCTGTCTTAAATCTATATATTTATTATGAAGCTTCAAAATGAATTTGTCATATAATCAAGCAGAAAATGCTATGTGTCTTTTTAATCAATTCATTAATAATAATAATTATTACAAAATCTAATAATAATCACTGTCAATAATTCAGTCATGATTCTTCTTTTCAAGAAGTTGCAAATAGATTTATTTATATCCATAATGCAATTCTTAAGATAATTCCATGGCTCAATAATCTGACAATTTTACTAATTTTAATTAACAATTTTACTGTTAGTAAATGTTAAACTCACATCAATGTTTTTGTGAATGTAATTAAAGTAAGTCTTATTAAAAATTGCAATTATCATTTTAATCTGGAGTGTACTAATCTATAATAAGTCTCACAATCTGCTTATGCTTGTAAAATATTAATTATTATTGTATTATTTTTTTAACTGTAATGCAATCTATTAAATGTTAATGTTTTAAATGTGAGTGCTGCCTAAACAAAAATCTTTCTAATAGTTAATCCATATTATGTATAGAAAATTAGGAGTTTGAGATTACAATAGGAATATTATTATTTTCCAATAACTTTTGGATAAAATCTACAATTTATTTATAAATTATATCATACAACAAAATCTACAATTTATACCAACATGCATTTAAAAATTTCTAAGAAGAAAATTTTGCTCTTTTAATGATACCACTGTATAAAACTATCTAGCAAAAATTAAAGTTTTCTTCTTCTAAATTCTTTGAAAATTGGACTAAATGACCTAATAAAGGTATACAGGTACCATTGTGCAAAAGAATTAGTAACATTAGCCTTTCAATAATAAATTTGCTTGATTATTGCAAATTTTAAAGTGCATTGAATACAGGTTAGTGCCTGTTCAGACTATTTAAATAATAAATTAAGAAATATTACATTTACAACAAGCCCAACTCCACCAGTTTGCTTTCACTGATTTAAATTTAATCTTTCAAAAGGCATTGTAGCTATGTATTTGATTCAGTTAAATTTGCTTTCTCTAGAAGATATGCTTAATTAAATGCTGCTATAACAATTTTAAATCTTAACAGCTTCTTATCCACCAATGCTGCCTACTATTAAGGTCTTGAAGAATTTGCTACCTTTAAGTATAGTTTTTACTTTTCATTTGTCTATATTAAAAAATACTCATAATACCTATTTTTAATACTACTAGTGCTTTTCACTTTATGACTAGCATTGATAAGATTATTGTTTCTATCATTTTGATGAGTAATCCATCCACCAGGCACCAACAATCAGACAGACTATTTTTAGACCACGTTTTCTATATTCCTTCCTCTTACATAGTAAATAGGAAATTCCTAATTGAGCTGCTTAAAAGTAGTCTTCACAGAACTGAAACTTTCTATATGACATATAAATAACTGTACTGTCTCCAGAAAAGATTATGATGAAGGATTATCAGTTTGCTAACTTTATACAGGTTATTACTTTTTTAATTTTTGAAGGCTTGATCTAAAGAAAAAAGAAAAAAAAAGGCAATTAGAATCAGAATTGTTGTGCATGTAATTAAAGAATGAGAAAGCAGTTTCACAATACCCAATTCCATTGGCACAATTAATTTAAGGATATAGAAGGTGGCCAAAGTCATGAAAGGCTCATGATGATTGGATCAATATCTCATAAGTATATAAAGAGTTTTTTAATTAACCAATTAAAGAATAAAATTTCTATTAGTAAAAATCAATATTTTGAGCATACTTAATACGGGATTTTAAATAATTAATTACTAAAAGCACATGATAACGAGTTTAATTAAGCTTATCCATTTGTACACATATTACTTAATTACTTAATCATGTAATTCATATATATTAATAAGTATTTTAATAATTAAAAATATTTTAGTAAAATATTTGAAAACATTTAATAAAAATATCTATTATTTGTTATTCTAAATATTACTAAGATTTAATATATATGTATAAAAATAAAAAAAATCTTGTATTTTGCTTTTGAGATTTTTTAAAATTCTATTTAAATTTGATTGTGTACAATATAGAAAATAATACACTAAATTGATTTGTTTAAAAAAAAAAAGATAAAAAATAATTATTATATTTAAAATTAAAAAATAATGTTCAATTTACTGGCAGCGACCTCTCTCCCTCTAATTTTATTTTAATTTTTAAATTTAAATTAAGCTTCATCTTCTTTACATAAATGTCAAAATAATATACTTAAGTTATATGTAGATTTCATCAACAGTTTACAAATTATGTGATATTATTATATTTTACAAAATATCAAAACTGATGAGACAAGATTTGCTAATACCTTTTCATTCTCAACAAATTAAAATTCAATCCCATTATACTTTGAAAATGTTACCATGACAACGCACCATCTACAATTTTTACACTACAGATTTTAATTTTCAGTGAAAGAATGTTTCGCAAGATACGATTAAAACGCTTTCAGTCTTTTCGTTTATTTATGCGCTTTTTCGTTTCTCGCATTTATTAGAGGGCATATCCAAGTATTGGGATTAACAAGCATTGGGAGGGCTCTTTAAATTGGATTTACCCATAAAACCTTGCGCCATGTACGACATTTATTCCTGCTAATTTATATAGCTATATAATATTAACAGTTATATTTTTCATTATGATGCAAAATCGTATAAACTTATTCGATAAATTGTTTTTTTTATATATGATAAAGTTGCATATTTAAATATTGGATATTATTTGATAATATCAATAGCTAAAGTAATTTATGTCTAATTTATTTGTTGTATGACGGAAGGAATATTTCAACACGGTACATTGTGGAGTATATAATGGAATAAAATCTAAGTGATGCATCGGTTCAAGCGGTGGTTTAAAAAATCCTCTCCATTTAAGATGTAGCTGAACAAATTATCTTTATGATTTTAATGCAACAAAAGACTCCGTGCAAACAAGTGATAAACGCGTCGGAGCATGGATTCAGTACAACGGCTTTTTCTGAAAACTGCTATTACATTTGACCTTTGTGAGTTATTTATTTAAAATTTCAGGTGGTTAAATTTTATTATTATGTTTAATGCACGTCAAAAATGACGGTGACATATTTAATACAGAATTGTTTTTAACTTAATTAAAGCAAAATCTCAAAATGATAAAAGAAAAGCAACATTGACAAAGCAGCTTGTAAAAATAATTCAGTTGGTATGATTTTACAATTAAGCTGCAAAATATAAAGTGGAAAAGTGAATTTAACATTTTATTTTTTATGATTTTTTAATATTTTGGGAAGAATTTATTAAATTGCTATCGTCATGTATGTAAGGCATATTTTGCACGTATTATTAATGTTTGTCTTGAAAAGTTTTACAAAAGAAATAGAAACACACAAAGCGGATATTTACTTTGCTGGATTTTTCCCTTTAACCGAAAGCAAAGAAGCAGGTTTAGGCAGAGGCGTCATACCCGCTGTGGAACTAGCATTGACACATATCAATGAAAGTCCTAATATTCTTAAAGACTTCAAACTCAATATTATTTACAACGATACTCAGGTAAGTGCTTTATAAAGTTTACTAAATGAACATTGATTATATAATTTATCACTTCTATTATAAACGTTTAATTTTTGATTAGTGTATAAATAACGCTTATTATATACATAATAGCTACAATCGTTTTCGTATGTCATTAAGAGTGTGTGTGTGTGTGTATGTACACACACATTAAATCTATATGACTAAGCGTGTATATATTAGTAAACCCACTGAACAGAGTATACATATTTGTCTGTTTATGATACATACAGATAAAATTTACATTAATATGCTTCCATTGATTAATTTGCTTTATAAATTAAATATATATTTGTAATAAAGTATCTTAAAGTTATGTTTTTGACTATATATTTATGTTTTATCTTTAAATTTTATATGTTTATGAAGCACAATTGACATATTTTTATATACTGGGTGGCTGTTTATATATATAATACATTTTAGTTAACAGTAATTTTATATGTAATTTGGACTTTTTTTTATTATAACAATCCTATATTTTGTTTTCCTCTCTCTCTCTCTTTTTCTTTTTTGTATTAATTTGTATTGTTCATTCTTTCATTTATTTATTTAAGCACACATATAAACTCAAGAATAGAAAATAAAATATATTATTGTTTTTTAATACTATCTGTATTTTCTACTCTTACAAAAAAAATATTTTATTTACATATATAATTCTATTTTTAATATTAATATGTTAGTAAAGTCATGTAAGAAATTAAATATAAAAACAACACACAGTAGATTATATTCTTATTATATAGAAACAATGAGAATCTTTAAAACTGAATGTGTTTACTGTGGTATAACATTTGTCTAAATTAGAAAAAAAAAAAGAAAATAATAAGTAAATACATTGATGGATAAATAATAAATGGCTTAAGACCAAACAATTATTTTTATATACTCACATTTAAAAAAAAAAGTAAATAAAATATAAACAAAAACAAAATGAAGAAATGTTGAGCTTACACTAGTTTTAACAATCAATATCTTACTCTTTTTATTACTAAGTAAATGATATGTAAAAAAAAATAATAATAATAATAATATTTTTATGTAAAGTAGGAAAATAAAGTAATCCGCTTCTTAATTTACCATTCTTGAAAAATATCAGAGATTTTAAGAATCTAGACTTTTTATAAAACAATTAAAAATTGCAAGGATATTGTAATTTCATGAAAGCATTTGAAGCCTTTTAGATTTTTATGATTTATTTGAGCCTCAAATACTTTTATGAAATGACAATATTCCTGCAATTTTCATTTGATTTATACCAATGGCAAATTAACCAAGAAGTGGAATACTTTGTTATTTTTCTACTTTTTAGTTGGCTATTTACATAAAGCTATTGTTTAAAAAAATTTTTTTTGTTTCTTACATATTATTTTTTTACTTTTTATTTACATTTATATAATATTTTAAAAAATAGTTAAAACTACAAAAAAAATTGACAAAAATTATAATTTAATAATAAGATGTGAAAAAAAAAAAGCTCTCTAACAAATGAATTCTAAATTTAAATATAATGTGATCATTCCTTATATAAAAATATATATTGGCTTTTTAATTAATTTTATTAATTAAGAATGAGTTAAATCAATATTAATAAAATTTTATTCTATAAATGTAATGATTCCATCAGATATATATATATATATTTAATTAATTAAGTATAAGTTAAATCAATATCAACAAAATATTAATTTTATATATGTAATATTTCAATTAGCTCAGTTATTAAGAAGTTTTCCCAAGAACTATAAGAATGTGAGTTTGAGTTCTAAACGGGAACAATTTTTTTCATTTTTAAAAAAATTAAAAACATGGACATACAGATGGAAACATATATAGATAGGGCAAGTTAATATAAAAGCATTTTAAATAGTTAAAATTAAGATATTTATCCCTGATAAGTAATCATAGAAAAATCTGTATATTGTATTTTAAGGTTTTCTGGAAAGGTATAAATAAATGTATACATTAGAAAAACCAATAATTATTTCTACTGATTTTCCAGAAATATTTGAAAATTGCAGTTTTAAATTGTTATAAAAATGCATATTCAAATCAGTAGTAAAATATATATAATGATTTTGGAAATTTAAAACATCTATTTTTTTTAAAAAAATATTTATTCCACAAGTACTCATTCTATTTCAATTTATATCATAATCATCATCATCAACCATTATCATTCCACTGCAGAATGAAGGTCTCTATAAGTTCACTCTATCTCTGATCACTAGCCTCTTTTCTCCACATCAACACTGCACACTCTCTTATTTCATCCATCCATTTTACATGTGGTCTCTTTCTGGGTCTTTTATAATTTCTTAGAATCTAATTTAATATTTTAATTGCCCATCTACTATCATCTCTTATAATATGTCTAACCCAACTCCACTTCAGTCTTTTAATCTTTTCAATGATATCAGTAACAACTGTTTGTTCTCTTCCACATATATTGTGTTTTCAATCTCTTCTAGTTACTCCTAATGTGCATCTCCATTCTTCTTTTTATTGGTAATTAAAAGATAAAATTTTACATATTTTAAATTATATATAAGATTATTGTAAAAATTTTTTATTGTTATCTTGGATTTAAATCAGGGAGGGGGATAAAATGTAGGTATTTCTGGGATTAATGTTTTTCAAAAATAGAAAAATATGAAGCTTTCTAGATTTAAAACAATTTTGTACTCAGGTTATGCTTCTAATATGCAGTATATGATTTTTAACTTGATTTTTTAATAACCTAAATATTCTTTTTAAATGCTTTTATTTAATTAAGAAATACTGTTTGTTTATTTTTTTGTTAGTTTGTTTATTTGGGTCAAAACTTACAACTAATTTTAATATACTTCTATCAAAAAGATTTTCTTCAAATTTTGTATACATTTCAGGAATCAATGACAATCCAATATTTCAATGTTGTCTATTCTAACAAGTGTAGTAGCAATATTTCAAACTGTGTTGAAATAAATTAAGTAAGATTTCAAAATATTTAAAAAAAATACACTTTTATTGAATTTCATGATTAATTCACTAAAAAGCATTTACAATTAGTTAAAGTAAAAAGGACAAGAAATGAAGAAGGAAATCTTAATTTCTTTTGATTGTTTAATTAAAACTTGCTTTTTTAAAAAAAACAAGACTACCTTCATAAGCACAAAAATCTTGTAAATGATTTTTAATGCACATGATCTTTATTTCAATTACTAGAAATGCAGTAACTTTATTTGAACTTTCACTTTCTAAATTTGAAAATGAATAGTTACAAAAAATTAATTTAAAAATATTTGAATAATAAAAAGTAAATATAAATATAAAAGATTTAATAAAAATGCATTTATTTAATTTGATAAGAAATGTACTTGAAACCAATAAAATAACTTTTTCTTCTGCAGTCATAGTTTTGGTTTTTAATGTGTAATTTTAAATAAAAACATGGAGCATTCATAAATTTCATATAATAATCAAAATTGCAGTTGAAGAAAATTTTGTTTTGTTTTTTTATTGCATTACTCATTAAATTAAATAAAAGTGATTTTTATCAAATATATATATATATATTATTCCTCTATTATACATACATATATATATTGCATCTTTGACACCAACCATTTTAGTAAAAATATTAAATAGATAAATGTTAATATATGTTTTTTTTTTAAATTATACATAAACACATGGTTCTTTTTTTCATATATATAATCTTTCATTTTTAATTGGTTTTAAAATTTGTCTGGACTAGAAATGATATGGTAATAATCATTAATATATTTATTTAAAGTGGATGGTGTTTAATATTAATAAATACTATCATGAAGACTATGTTAAAGATTGTAATACGAATCAATTGAAGAATGCTGGTTCAGGGTGAAATGTGATCTTGGGAATAATTTTATCTTTTTTAAATGTCTTGACATGTTAAAAGAATATGTGATAGATTCGAATTTTATGTATATATATATATGTTTAAATGAAAGATAAAAAAGTTATCTTCTTAATTTAATTTATTAGTAATTATTATAAACATTTACAGTTAAATTGATGATCATTATTCTTTCTCTTATTCTGTTTTCACTTAGCTAATTATCATGCTATCTATGCTTTATCTGCATTGTTATATCAAGTGAGATTATCTCTTCATCCAACTACATCTTCATATTTTAATTATATGTTCAGAAATTCTTTTTCAATTTTTTCTTCTTTTTAGGTTTGTTTTTAGTTTTATCTTTCTCATTATTTTTTATTTCTGGAGTCAAAGCAACTATATTCATTTAAGAGTGTCTATAGTGAATGTTGATGAGTACTAACTGTATTTTATGTTTTTTTAAAATACAAATGATTTCAA
Source organism: Epiperipatus broadwayi (assembly GCA_028023455.1). NCBI lineage: Eukaryota > Metazoa > Onychophora > Udeonychophora > Euonychophora > Peripatidae > Epiperipatus > Epiperipatus broadwayi. The sequence goes on from JAQFVV010012420.1 coordinate 6,705,978, forward strand.
TAAACAATTGTTATGTTATTATATAGTTTAATTATTGCTTATACTATAATGTCATTCTATTTTTTTCTTCTTTGTTTATTTGTGTTTTAATTTTTTACTAATGTTTTCTAATTAAAAAATATGAATTTTAATTAAAAATCTGATTTGGACATTTATACTATTTATAAATGTGAAAATGATTTTGATTAATCAATAGTAAGGTTTTATATATTCGTATAAATAAATATATATTACCTTTCTTGTTTAAAGAAAATTTTAGACACACTGATACCAGTATTTAAAATTTTGATATGTGATTTTTTTTAAAAAAAGATGTTAGAAATTTTGTATATGAATAACATAAACAATATATATATATATTTTAAAGAAAATTAATACTAACATAAGAAAACTATATAATTTATAAAAATATAAATTGTATCTTAGTAGATTTATTCCACTCTTAAACAACACAGCATCAGCCTTGAGCAAAATGAAAATTTATAAACAAATAGTTTAACAATTCTGAAACAGTATAAAAGCAGACATATTATTGTTATATACATACACACACACATATACTCATATGTATATAAAGTACACACAAATTTAATTGAATAGTGCATGTGGAAAGATTATTTTCTTTCCACAAGATTATATTTATATACATTACTAAATTATTTATTTACATATATTCCAACTAATACAATTCAAAATTGTAGGTATTTAAAAATGAGAAACTTTCTCTTCCTTGGGATATATCAACTAAATTTGTATAAATGATTTGCCAATTAAAATACCAGGTTTATAATAAGTTCAATTTTTGATTTAAGTACAGTCAATAAGGATTGATTTATATAAAATTAAGCTCTAAGCATAAGTGATATGCTTATGCTTTTAAAACACGTATTGATGAATGAATGCACATAAATTTAATCTAATAATGCATATTTGAAGATTAATTTTCTTCCACATGATTATACTTACTAAATTATATATATATATAAATATGAGGTAACTGAAGCTTCCAATGAGTTATATAATGTAAATAAATTCTCCAAAAGACAGTTGATACCATCTATCTCTTAGCATTTATTCTTATATATGCTTAGTTTATTTATGTCATTTTAAAAGAGGAAGTTAATTCAATCTATTGATTATATATGTTTATAAAATAAATGATAGAAATTACCATTTAAATACTCAGAGAATCAAAGCCAAGCTTTAGTTTAAATAACCTCTATAAATGAAATGAAAACTCAGTTTTAATCCCTAAATAATAAAAAATTCAGATTATATATAACTGAACAGAAAGTAATTGAAGCCTCCAATGAGTTACAAAACTAAATAAACTCTCCAAAAGACAGATGATACTATCTTTCTCTTAGCATTTATTCATATATATGCTTAGTTTATTTCCTAATGTTCCATGAGAAAGTGAATTCAGTTGCATATATAAGAACTATATATTCTGTAATATACTGTAAATGCAAATTTATAAGTAAAAAAAAATTCATTCATGTGCAATATTTTAATACATGCAAAGAAATTTGACACAGGACTGTAACATATTAAGACTTTTATCTTTCTAAAATTTAAATTTAAGCCCATTAAACATAAAAATAAAAACAGTTTTGAAAGTAAAATAATAAATAATTATGTGTATACTTTTCAAGTATTATTTAGATGGATTTAATAAGTAAAAATGCTAATTAGCACATCAAGTTTGAGATCTCTTTTTCAATGTATATTTAGTAAGAGAGATTGGTCTCAAAAATTTTACAGCTGAATGATAATGATTCAAAATTTAGAGTAAGCATTGGAAGAAAATTTCAGAAAATCTGAGAGATTTGATTGGTTACATATATTTTTAAAAAGATTTGCAATGGAATAATGTAAAATATTTTATGAAATAACTATTCTAACAATAGTTCATGTGCTTATATGAGTATTAGTCATATCATGCAGCATATTTATATATTTATTAAGTTATTTCTAATAGGCTTAGTGTATTTTGACAACTATTTAATGCATTAAGTATATTATTTAAATATAATGCTTAAGAATGATAGTGTAATATATTAACTTATTAATGATATAGTTGAGTTGGCTTACTCATTCATCTAGTAAAAGGCAAGGATTATAATTTTTAATGTCAATTGTACAATTTAGTTAATAGTAATATTAATGAACTTAAAAAAGAATGTTTAAGAATTAATTTTCATTGCAGTAAAATTTAAAAAAAGCTTTAATTATGTCAACTAAATAGAACTGTTTTTCCCAGCCTTTTAGTCCAGGGTCTAAGGGTTATTTGAATTCCTGAGCAAATAGCCAATGACCATTAAGTTATTATTATAATTTATTTTTTATATTTTGAGTCAGACTATAAAACACAATGAGATTAATAAATAAATAATTAAAATCATCATGTATTTCATAAAAAATGTATATTTTTACCATCATCTTGATACTAAGTAGATAAATTGAAAAGTTCATTATTTATAAGATTGTACTTTAATTCATTGCTAAGTTTATTTCAGGCCATTTTTGTGCCTTATTACATGCACATCAGAAGTTTATCACATTCAAAACAACATCTGGAATCTACAATGTTGACTTCATCAAAAGTCCAAATACACTTTTATTTTCATTACAATGTGGCACAATATTACTTAATATCAATAAATCCATACAATTTATCTAGGATTTTGATTTTATCAGATATAGACTATAAGTTTTGAGAACAAATGTATTTCTCATACAGACATGCTACAGATAGCAAAAAATGATATATTTTATTTGCGTAGTTTTTTTTAATTTGGAGATTGTACAAACTAATTCTGGTTCTCATTTATTAATAAAAGTAATTGAATTTTGATCTGAATCTGAGAGAGAGAAATTATATAATGTCTTTATTATTATTATTGGTTATTAAAAGCTGTCTATTATATTTATTTATGTCTTTAGATCTAATATTTTTTTGAAGACAGAAAGAGAAATTCTTTGCTAATTTGCAACTACTTATGCCCAGATTCTCTTTAATGAATATGCTTTAAAGGTTTATCTGCCAAAATACATTTATGTGCATTTTTCAGAATATATAATAATTCCTATGTGATTATTCTTCCTGCATATAAGCAAAAATATTGACATGTTTTATACAATTTTTTTTTTCATATGTTATAGTATCGGCCGGGAGGTGAACCCACAACAACGGTCTGCAACCAATTGCTTGCAGCTTTGACAATCTCTTGGTTAACAATGCTTGACATGTTTTATACAATTTAAAATTTATTATAGCAGCAATTTTACATTTTCTTTAGAAGTTAGTTTTTTCTATTAATAAATTAATGCCCTATATTATTTAATAAATTTGTTTATGGATTTTTTACAGTTTACATAGCATTTTATAAAAAATTCTGTTAGTGATGATTTTACATAAAAATATTCTAATTTTCCAAAGTATAAAACAAATTAGATTTAGATAAAATAAGATAACATTGAGCATCTCATTATTATTAGATTTTTAATTAATTTATTAAAGAGTTTATTTCAATGATTGTTTGTTTGATAATGAACTTTGTGTACCACCATGCTATTCATTTGCATCTAAAAGATGTTTAAATCAAAATTCTATCTTCTAAGTCCTTTACTACTACTTTACATTATTTTTCTTTTCTTTCTCTATAGAAAAAAAATATGTTAAGTTCAAATTAAATTTTAGGATATTCTACAAAAATTGAATTTTGAATTTAGGACGGAATAATAATATGTAGTTTCAACAAAGTAAAGATGCTATATCTATTTCTTATATCTTTTATCTAATACTGAAGTTTATACTGAGTTTTACTATTCTTTCTCTAACAATTTTTCATCTTAATTATTTTTTACTGCCATTTTACCTATTTTTCTTTTGATTATTTACTTTTTTTCTTAATGTTTAATTATGGAAACCTACATTGAGGAGCTATTAAATTGATACCATTTGGTAACAACTGATAATTGTTTTCTCAACAAAATATATTACTTAAAATATTATGGTGAAAAAATAATAAATATTATATACTATAAATAGGAACAACATCAGATATTGTGATGCTGGAAGATACTAAGTAGGATCCTACTATTAAAATATATAATTATGACCTACATGATATGAATAGATTAAAATTAGTATGACTTGATAATAAGTTTCTAATGCCACTATAGACAAAAAATCCTTCAAAATTACCTGAAGGTTCCTGATAGAAATGGAAAGTTTGCAACAAAAAAATCTTGAAATGATAAAAAAAAAAAAAGGATCCCTTATGCATTGATTTTAATAAAGTGAAATAGACTTTTTGGAAAATTTAAATAATGAGAAAATACTGTTGTCTTTATATATTATGGATAACAAAAAAGAAATAATGTGTGCAACAAAATGGATATTGCAAAACTATTTAAATCAATTTAATTGTACCGATATCACTACAACATAATATATATCCTTCCAATTCAACAACTGGAAAAACAATGAACTGTATGGTAATTGACTACAAAAGATCAAATATAACACAAGAAAATGTTCTTAAACAATTTAATAATTAGTAAACCTGTGTTGCCAATATATTTTTAAGCATTAAAAAGACATAGTATATGTATATTTATAGGATTTTAACTTTGGACATACTAATGAAGACTTTAGTCATTTTCATAACTATTAAAAATGAGTATTAAGAGATTTTGTTTTAGAAATATTAACTGAGCTCATTTCCATTATGTGTATTGTTTAATTCTACAATATATTAAATTTCATTCTCACAGTATTTATCTAAATTTGGGCTTTCTTATAAGATTTTGGGCTTCAGGGCAAAAATGAGTTTATTCTTATTTGTTTAGAAAATTAGTGAAAATTCTTATAAAGCTTTATAGGATTTGGATAAGGTTTGGAAATTTTTTTAAAATTTCAAATATATATATGCACACGCTCATGCACGAACACACATATATAAATTAGAACATAGTAATTTTAACTATAATGCAATTAGGCAACAACTGACAGTATAAATGGAAACCCCATGAAGTAGTAATAACTAGTTGTCTAAACCAAATTAAGGTGATAACTTAATGATAACTGCTATAAGAATAATGAATCAAACATGGTTATTTTATATATGTGAAAATTTGAATTATATCAACTTGTCTTAATTTTATCAAGCAATCAAGATCCCACATAAAGTCAGAATCATTAATTTTTCATAGATTTATAGATTTAAATATTGAAGTATGATGATAATTTTTTCATTAATAATATAAATAAATTCATAACAATCTTTTAGTAATAGATATAACTTACTGTAGATGTTTAGATTCTTGTAATAATTCAGAGAAGTTGTCATATTTTAAATTTTTATGTGTATGAAGTGTCTATGTCTAGTTCCACATTTGAGTAAGGGTATCTTAGTCGATGATTATTATAAGGTTTCATCTTACTTTTACAATTTTAATTGGTTGTTGCTTAGTTACATTATAACTGAAATTTTATCTAGATTATTATAAAGAAAATTCCATTATATTTTTATGTTTACATATATAAGTTAAAGTAATATATATTAAGGCTACAACCTTAAAACTATGCACTTGAAAAAATGACAGTAGGGACCTCTACAAATCTTTAACACAAGATTTATTTAAAAGACAAGAGCAGCCAATGGCAACTCTTGTCTAAACCTACTTTTCTTATCTTGTCTTTTAAATAAATCTTGTGTTAAAGATTTGCAGAGGTCCCTACTGTCGTTTTTTCAGGCACATAGTTTTAAGGTTGTAGCTTTAATATATATTACTTTAAAATAACGAGTATGCGCTTTATAAATATAATTATTACAACTTTATATATGAGTTAACAAAAATCTTTAAAGTCATATATATATATATGGACAATATTTGAATATTTATGAAAATTCAGAGTTATATTAAAAACTAGAAACACATAAACACACAGTTTCTGATGATTAGTGTAGACACTGCACTTAGAATTATAAAAAAAAACTATAAATTATATAAATTAATTTGTAACAAAGAGACAAATAATGACTTTATAATTGAAATTTTTTTGATTCCATTCTAAATGAAAAATCTATACTTTTTTGCATGTCCTAAGCAGATATATCGTGTATTCAATCCTAAAAATTTATTTTCAAATTTTAAAATAATATTTATAATACTAATGCTTCTTTACCTCACTAATAATATTTTGCTATTATAAGCTAAAATTTATTTACAATTTGATTTAAACAAAAATCAAATAAGATTTAAACAAAAATCAAATAATTTCAAGTGCTATGCATGGGTGATAGTAATGTTAAACAAAAATAGTGCATATATATAGTTTTACTGATTATGAATATTATCCACACTACATGTTATGATTATATCACTGCCCAGTCTCAAAATAAAAATAAATTGTTGCACAATAAAAATTTATAGTTTATTTTAATATGCTAGGTAAAAAAAATTATACTCTCACAAACAAAATACAACTGCAGTCTTATATAATAATGATAGCATGAAATAAAAAACATTAATTAAAAAAATAATATCAGTTTTGATTTATAGCAATAGAAGATTGTTCACAGAAAATGGAGGAATTTGTAGTTTCATTATTTTTTTAGCAGTCCATGATAAGAATTATAATAATGTAACTGTTATAAATATGACAGGGCTTATGATATTTGTAGCTTAATGTAGCACATTCACAACATTAATTGATTATTTCTTGGTTACATTACAGCTGAAATTTTATCTAGATTATAATATGTCAATGTTTAGATCTATAAGATCGTAAAAATCTTTAAATGTATATATAATAAAACACCCATTATAGAATAATTAATGTAAAAAAAATTGTAATAAAAATAATAAATTATAATGGGGTAATATACTATCACCAGTATAAATATCATTATTATAATTCATTATTTTTATTACAACAATTTGAGATTATTGATTTTTATTAATATCAGGATTGTATAAGTGTTGACTGGTTTTAATGATTATATATATATATATATTGTTAAAAGGAGGTTGCCTTGACATCATATTAAAATTGTTGAATGTTATTGATATTGAGATTATCTAAGTGTTGATTAGTTTCAATAATAATTTATTATTTCTAATGTATACAGTGATGTGTAATCATACAATTGGGGTTTACATTGTTGTTCTAACTATCTTGTTATTTCCGTTTGGGTTCTGATGAGTCTATGTTGCCCAATATGGTGTGAACATTAGATCTTTCACATATTTGTTATCTGATTGTTAGCCCCCCCCCTTTTTGCCTTGTTGTTAGTTTGGCATAGTGTATAATGTCCAAGTGTCTTCAAATGTTTTCGACGATGCCAGGAGTTGGTCTCTCTTCTGGATTTTAATCATTGTTTTGGAAAAAACTTGTTTTATATTAAGTTGTGGGTGTTCCATGATTAGTTTACAACGTGTAACCCATATGGATAGTTCAAAAACACCGAGAGATGTATTATTGGATAGGTTTTAGTATTGATACTATCTTTCAGAGATGAAATCAGTTGGAAATCTATCTTGGTGTTGGAGAGTATGATTTCTCAGATCACTCTGAATCCCATACATTGTGAGAAAAGGTGTTCCAATGTCTCATCGCCGTTCATGCAAATGCTGCAAGTAGGGTCTATGTTGTGACCACGTTTGTAAAAGAGGAAGTGATTAGTAGGTAGTCCATTAATGTTGTATTTAATGAGGAAGTCTAAGTATTTGGCCTCTAGACTCCATCTTTTAAAGTTGGATACCAGTTTCTGATTATTGTAATAAAATGTGTTGATTATAGGATGTAAGATTGGATGGAGGATTGTGTATGCTTGCCATAATGATATTTTAGAATTGAATGTGGAGTCATTTATTGGGCAGTGCTGTTTGATAAAGCTTGTGTTTCTAGTGATCCATGTTTGTCTGTCTGGTGGGGGTCGGTCAGTGGGTGTTACCTTTTGAAGGAAAGTTTTTTGGAGAATTGTGTTAAAACCATATGATGCTACCAAGTTGTGTATGACATTGTGGGTTTTTTGGTAAATCAATGCCTGAATGGAGTGGAGAGCAAGACCATTTAGCTTCCTTGGTCGCTGAGTGCCTTGGAGGCTGATCGCGACCGTTTTACCTTTCCAGAAAAGCCTTGAGCACAAGCCATTTATTTTATTTATGAAGCTTTTGTTGCATTTGATAAATGGAAAAAAGTATGCTATTTTTGGCATCACATTCATGTTAATTAGTGCTACCTTGCCAGGGAGGGAAAGGTAGACTTGTGACAAGGAAGTGATGAATTTGTTTGTTGTTTCTAGGATGTTATCCTGAATCTCTTTGGTCATTGCTGTGGTAGATTTGAATATGGGAAACCCAAGATATCTCTGTGGCTTGGCAGAGAAGAGGGTGTTAATTTTCTTTCCTGAAACAATTTGCCAGGAGGCGGACTTACTGGGGTTGAATTGCAGCCTGTATTTCTCAGAATAACGGCTTAATATTGTTTGTAGCAAAGGAATATGTTTTCTTGATGGTAGGATGATCATTACATCATCCATGTAGGCAAACATGTTGAATTCTCTGCTTAAATTGGGTATAAAAAGACCTGGTAGATTTTTTTCCAAATCCATCAGGAGAGGATTTATATATGCGATGAAGCATAGGGCACTGAGAGGATTTATATATGTGATGAAGCATAGGGCACTGAGAGGGGAACCCTGAGGGAGAGCTTGTGTCGGTTTAAATCCGGAGGTGATATTACCATCCATAGTGATAAAAATTTCCCTGTTGTATAGTAAGTTGCTTATGATCTGGACAGCAGCTGCAGGAACATCATACTCGGCCAAAATATTTAAGAGTATGTCTATATGTACCAAGTCAAAGGCTGTAGCAATGTCCAGTTAAATAGCTATCAGCCCTGACTTCCGGTGGATTCTGACATAGTCAATGATGGAGATTATGTTGCCCATTGCATGTGCAGTAGAGGATCCCTTTTTGGCATATTGGTTTTTAGATATGTGCTTTAAGACATTTGGTTGGATGAGGTCTTTGATCACAGACTCTACAATTTTAATTAACAGGGGGGTCATGGAAATAGGTCTGATGTTTGAGAGATCCATAACCTGATTTTTTTTTTAATAAATGGAACACTGGGTAAAGGTTAGGTATCACTCTATTACCAGTTGCTAGGTAATCCACCATCTTCTTCATTATGGGAATTGCAAATTGATTGAGGTGTAGGATTAGGAATCTGGGAATCCCATGTAATCCAGGATGTACACCATCTGGAAGGGAAGATATTTTCTGTTGGAGTAGGTTTTCTGTGATCCCATGTGGTGCCTGTGGATCAACTTCAGACCAGGGTTGTGTGCCATTGAAGGTTGCGGTTTGCATTCTTTGCCGGAAGTGTTCTTTTATTGTGTTCATCATAGGTGTTCCCAGTAAGGTTTTCCCATCTACAATGATGGAGGTGGGAGTGGTTTTGCTATTTTTCCCTCCAAGTGCCCATCTCAAGTAGCCTTTTGTCCAGTGATGTTGTTGTGATAAATAACATTTGGCTCTCCTAATGGATAGGTATTCCGTCAGGGATTTTTGTCTTGATCGGTATAGGTTTTTAAGACTATATATATCTTGTGTTTTGATAGGTTGACTTTGGAGCATCTGAAGCTGATTCTCTATTTGTAGAAGATCTCTGAAGAGGCCATTAGGGCCTTTGACTTTCATGGTGTGGTGTTTTAATATTGTCTGTAGGATGCCTATAAATGAAAACCAGGCTTCTTCAGCTGGTCTTGAAAGGATGTTGATTTTGTGAAAATATATATAAGATTCGGACACTATGGCCTCTGTCATGTTTGATTTTGTTACCATCCGCATGGTTTTGTGAAGAGCCTCTGGGGTTGGGAGGCCAGCCATGGTTTCAAGAGTAACTACAAGGGCCATATGGTCCGAAAACGATACCGGTAAAAGTTTTGCATTTAGATGAAAATGTAAATCTGGTGAATAATATAATAGGTCTATTAGGGTTTGGTGGGATTTGGTGTAAAAGGAGTAGGATCCGGGAGGAAGGAATCCTTCCCCACACATCAAGTTTCTATTTATCAGTGGAAGAAATTTTAGGTTAAAGCGACCATATGTGGTGTTAAAATCTCCCAATATAAGTAAAGAGCCTGATTTGTTGCTAAGGATAGCATTTAAAATCTGAATTATTTTGTGATAGATAGTAGGATTGTTTGAAGTGTATATATAAGCTAGATTTATGCTGTAGCCCCAATAGTCTATTTCTAATAAGATTAAGTTGTTATCCAAATAGAGAATACAGAATTTGTTTGGAGGAAATTTTTTGTTAATTAATACTCCAACCCCTCCAGCTGCTGAGTGTCCAACTGAAAATTTAGTGAAGCCCATAGTGGCAATTAATGTTTCTATTTTAGTGTCAGTGTTGTTATGGAATTTGGTTTCCCCCATTAGAAGGATGTGGGGAGAGTTAATGCTTATCCAATTTCTAATTGCGTGAGCACAGGCCAATGAGTTGAGGCCACGGACATTAATCCCTGCAATTTTATAGTTCATAATATAGTGTCCCTGCCCCTCCAGCCGGCCCCTGGTCTTGGGGAGAATTTGGAAGTAAATGACTATAATTGGTTTCTTGATCTGATGCTTCTTCCAATGAGAGTTGATGTAGATTTGATTCCATGAGTACTGGAAGGTCCTCATTTTCCATAGAATCTGGTAATTCCAAATAGGGATCATCTTCCATTGATGCTGAATCTGTATCAGAGTGCTCAGAGGTTTTTCTTTTTTTTTTTTTCCATGACACTTTGTGTTTACTTTGTGATTGATTAGTTTTAATAATATATATATATATATCCATATAAACAGAGATAACATTATTCTTTTATGTTGTTAGAAAACTATCAATAATAAATTGACAATCCTGGGTTAAATAAATTTTCTCTACTAACCTATATATTAGTTTTTTTTGTTTTGGGTTTTAGTGAAGTAAAAAAGGTTCTCTTTAACTTAAAATCCAAGTTGTTATAATGATTGAAATCCAGAATGTTATTTTTATAGTTGTGAAAATGCATAAGAATAAAACTTAAAACAAAAGAGCTACTACTATTCAGATTAACAAAAAAAACTTCTTTAGCATCAGGATTGTCAATTAATAATTGATGGTTTCCCGGCAACATCTAAAAGTAAAGCAATCTCTGTTTACATGGAATAAGGATTTAAATCCAGAAAGCCCTTTTTGTAGTTGTGAAAATGTATAAAACTAAAACCCAAAACAAAGAGCTATTGTACAGGTTAACAGAGAAAATTTGTTTAGCCTCAGGATTGTCAGTAGTTTTCTAGCAACATTAAAAAGTAATTTATGTTTATATGGATATAATCTTTTAATTTCTATTCTTTATCAAATTAAAATTCCTAAAATATTTTAATTTGATATATATATAGTAAAGGGAACCAGGATTCAACTGAATTTAAACCTCAAAAGTTTGAGAGGGTGGTGTTCAAACAGTTATTTCAGAAAATCTATTAACATTTTCTCATACAAAATATAATTTTATTTCTATCTGCTTTTATTGGCACTCAATTGTATAGCCTACACATATATAGAGTTAGTTCATAGATAGGTGAATGCTACTTTTTTATAAAAAGAAAACTCTGAACAAGCGGCTATTCAATCACTCTCAGAACTCTCTGTTAAAATGCAGTTAAACTCTCAGTGTGAGAACTTGTTTCTTTAAAGATAGGATAAAATATTACAAATCATTTGAATGAGATTGAAAGGCATGAGACAAACAAATTTTAATAACTTATGTTTTATTAATAAACAATGCACAAAAACTAAATAAATATACATAGCCTTGCACATTACCCACCAACAATGTACACATAAAAGAAAATACTGAACATAATAATTATGTCAATAAAGAATGAATATAAATAAAATATTAAATATAATTAACACATTTAGTAAAATATTAGATAACAAATAATCTTATAATGACTAACTATGGTTAATACATTAGAAAATTTAAATATGATTTATAACTTAAAACTATCTCCAGAATATCAGATAATAATAATAGCCTCTATATTAAGTTAGTCAACTCATATAATTATTACTTTCTCAACATCAATTGAATATTGTATTAATAAGGATCGAAAATATATTCAATTAATAAAGCCTTATACTTCTAACTCTATCTCTTACCATTGATATCTAGGTATATTAGGTTATAATACCATGATTATAATATCTTTCTTTTTTTTTTAAAAAAAGTTCTATTTTATTGTCTTTAACCCACAACAGCTACAATGTGATCCCCCCCTCCCCCCGACATTTTAACTACAAATGGTGTCTTTCCCAGGAAAAGTATTATTTTTATGATTTCAGTTTTGAGTTTTATTATTATAAATGTTTTTTACAATATATACTATAATATTTGTATGAAAAAAAATAAATAATCATTGATGAAAATAATAAAGAAACAAAATTATATTCATTTCTACCACTGCCAATGAAGATTGGGGGATTTCTTACCTTTTTTTGTATTTTTAAAATTGATGTGAAAAAAAAAAATAAAATAAAAATTATTTGCATTTATACCCAATACCAACTGTGATAATTTGTTTGTTTATTTCTTTTAGTAAGTAAATGATTTTTTTATAATAAAATAACAATTGATGTGAATAAGTGAGAAATAAAATTACTTTTGTTTATACCTACTTTCAATTGAAAATTTGATTGTTTCCTTTCTTTGGTAAAAGAACAATCTATTTTGTAATAAATAAAATAACTGTAAACACCAATAAAAGAGAAGTAAAAGTACTTACATTTATATTCACTGTAAACTGGAATGATTCACTTGCTTAATTATTAAATAATAAAAGATATATTTAATAATAAATAAAATAGGTATTCGTCTGAATAAAAAAGAATTACAATTACTTTTATATCCACTGTTTATTAGGTAAATTTGATTGCTTATTTTCTTTAATAAAATAATCTATTTTTATAATATATACATTTTATTTCTATTGCATAGGCATGGTTCAGCACAAAATTCATTTTGGGGTCATTTGTATTTTATTGTATCTTTATTTACATTAATTTAAAAAGAATGGGGAAGTGTGGAGGTTGTTTAATATATCTATAAAGATATTATACATGGGAAAAAGAAAGGTGATCCATATGTGTGTATGTTTAAAATTTAAAAAATCAGATATATTAGTCTTTAACTGAGGTTTAAACTTCATATTTGTGCTGGCGATAATCTCTAGTTTTGAAAATGATTTGTAATAATCATTATTGTATTTATCTGAAGTGGATGATGTCAAAGTTGTGAGTGGAGTGAGTTTGACAATGGTAAATAAAAATGTAACAAAATATAAATACTATATTTTTTTAAGAAATAGGAAAAAAACATAATGATAATTTGAAAAAGACAAAAAAAATTTTTTTTTAGTCTACAACTGGTATATCCTTGTACCTAAAGAGAAATATTTTTCTTCTTCTTAGTTATTTTACCACTTATTAATGATTTAAAACTCAACTAGTTCTTAACTGAACAAAATACACAAGTCTGTCAGGTTTTTATTATAATGGTAGTTGATAGCATATAATTCAATCACTTAGTCATAGAATTTCTTAAACAGCCAACTATAGACAATGGAGGCTTTTCATGGATGCAGAATTAAAAAATAAGATAACTTTAGCAAATTAGTTAGCCAGGTGCTTAATTTTCATGATATGGGTTCTAAACAACATTATTTAGCAAGCCTTTTTAAGCGTCAAAACTACTATAGGGTTTGTGGGTGATATTTATTCGCATTACAGTATTATACTCTGTATGTAACTAATTACTCCTATAGTCACACATATCTCAAATCCTTTAATTTACTAGCTTGTGGACTAGCAACAGACCTTCTTATCTTTTAGCACATTCATCCAGTTTTCCCCCTGCTTCTCTTTCTCTTGACTTAAGCTTGCCTCTTATAACCTCCACCTGTCTGAGGAAATATACCTTTATCCATTAAACTTTCAATTATAACATTCCCCTTTAGTTGATTGTTTTTCTTTTGTTTAATTAAGGATTATCGTTGATTATATGTTTTTAATTTGTATAAAGAGAATAAACTATTTACTTAAAATACAACTTTTTTTATTATTATCTTAAAACATTTATTATGTTGGAACTCCTATCTAAAAACTATTTTTTCTTTTATTGACAAAAACAGAAAATTTTAATATAGCTAATTAAAAGATTAAAGTTGAGATTTGGAATGTCAATTAATTGCTATCCCAATATAAATATCTGAAAATATTTTAATCCATTACTTAACATTTAATTATATCCATTATATTTATTATCATTTTCTATTTCCAAATTTCTTGGATAATTAATAATAAATTACGAACAAATTCCTTGTCAATCTATAAATCTAATTAATTATCCATCTTGCAAAAAAAAAAAAAATTACTTTTGCTTGTAAAACGAAAAGGAAAAAAAAATCACCATGATTAACCATTAAATTAATTTACAATTTAATCCCCCTTTCCTTGCAGATAATTATATACTTAGATTACAATGTCAATTGGCTATCTGTATTGTGGGATCTGCATTTCAAAATATTGTTGTTCACTTTCTCCTCTTTCTTTTTTTTCTCTTCTACTTGAAAGCAGCAAAATTAATGTCAGATGACTTCATTTTCAGAGACCAATTTGGCAACTACAATGTACATATAATATTATCTAAGTTTATCCATGTATAATTAACATGTTAGTTCGTTTTATCTGGATTACACTTTCCAGCAACTGTTTATTTCATTCAAAATACCAGTATGATAGTACTGTTTATTATATATGAATGAAATCAGATCAATTTTTATATCGATTACTTGTGAAAATCTTCATTATATATATATATATTAGATAAATTTCATTAGAAATACTTTACAGTTATGAAAATCTTTCATCTTAATATTGGTAGACTTTCAATAAAAGTCAAATATCTCATAAACTTATATGGTATATTGACATAATTTTAAAAACATGCTTTTTGCATTTAAAAATAACTTTGAAAATAAATTACTGATTCTGGATGATATTAATGGTGAACCAAATAAACTAAGATTGGCAGTATGAGAAACGCGCAACCAAAGAAACCTCAAAAACATAATGGTAATTACAATAATAGAATAAAATTAAAGACTAAAAATGATAAATTAGAAAAAAATCATAAATAAAAGGCAGTATTATTTTATATGCAATAACATTGAAATCCAAACAAGTTTATAAAACAAGAAAAGCATTTTTTTGAGACTTACATTTGATCAAAAAATGTTTCAGCCCTGAGTGAGTTTACTGATAAATGTAAACGTATCAAAATCATAAAGAAAAAAGGATTATATGGAAAGAGCTGTAGCACAAAGACATTATCCAGACCTTTTAATAATGTCATTTACTGGTAAGATTTTTTAATGACAAAATATTGAGTAAGATTGGTCTTAATATAATTGTCAAAAGACAAGTCTATTACAAGTGAAAGAATTGCACCAAACAAATTACAGAAAAAAAAAATCTTTTAAACATTGACTAAACAATGTCAATTTACAAAACCAACCCACAGATGTAAAAAAAGTACATGTATATGTATATATTGTAATTGTGCAGATTAAAGGGATAACTAGGAGTGATGGAATTCAGCATTACTAATTTATCAAATATGGGTATAGAAAATGAAAAAAAAACAATCGTCAACAGAAGAAAGTAATAAACAACATATAAGTGATCAATGTGGTGTCACCAATAATTATTATTAATGGTCAATAATCAGCAGTTATTTTCTGTGACTGAATTTAAAATACAATATAAAATTTTAGGCTAATCATCACCTGGCCAATACCTAACCAAGGGCATATTGCAAAACAATCATCAATATTTCTATTTTGCCCAAGTGCTAATATAATTATAATAATATGTGTATCAAAAATGTTGGGATCATAACCATGCTGATCATCATCAGTACTCAGAGTCATCTGGTATGAATATACTGACCATCAGTAAACTAGTCA
Source organism: Epiperipatus broadwayi (assembly GCA_028023455.1). Classification (NCBI taxonomy): domain Eukaryota; kingdom Metazoa; phylum Onychophora; class Udeonychophora; order Euonychophora; family Peripatidae; genus Epiperipatus; species Epiperipatus broadwayi. Next base: position 6,722,055 of record JAQFVV010012420.1, read on the forward strand.
TTATCATAATAAAACACATAAATTGTGTAGACTTTAATGGTGATCGTTATTATTTTAGTACCACCTAAATAATTTTAAGAACTAATTATATGCATATCAATAAAATACAGTTACCATTAATTCTAATCTAGCTTTGGAATTGCAATGACCCTGATGACTGTGAACATGTGAAAGTTCACTCAATCTATTCTAGCATTAAATAACTTTATGAATGATTAATAAATTTATTTATTAGAAATAATAGTAAAATGAAAGGTTGCTAAATTACTCTATTATACAAATAAATCATTTTAACTTTGACTTACAAAAATTAGCAAACAAAACTATAAACATAGTTGTTTTTTTTTTCTTATGTGTCATAGCATGGCCGGGACGTGAACCTACATTCATCTGCAACCAACTACTTGCTTGCAAGGCAAATGCGATGACCTCTCGGCCAACAACGCTTGACAACTATAAACATAGTTTAAATTGTAGTCTATAGATTATCACATATATAAACACACATATTCATATATTAATAAAAAATCACCCAATCAGTAATTATTTTACATTATTCTAATTAAATAGTGCATAAGCAGTGAATGGATAGAGCCAGATGAACATTTGTATAGATATGTATGCACTCTGTATTTTCCTGAAGGCTTGTGATGATATTGGACTACTTCCATAATCTAATATAAGTAATGAATGTCTTTAGAAACGTTATAAATTTATTTAAATATTCCAAATACATTCAACTGCTAGTAATAGCACACAAGTTAGTATATGCACAATGTTTCAAGAGCTATTCTTTTCCCCTCATCTTCAGGTGTTGCTGGCCTAACAAGTGAGAGCATTAGCCTGAGAAGTGAGTTTGTACCCTTAGATTCTTGAATATTGAATTTTAAGGTAACACTAACTAAGTGAGCCCTCCTGCCAAAGACAACAGTCAGTAAAAATTTCATATATTTATCTATGAGATTTCTCCTGATTTCTCCATTTTCCTCCTAAGAGCAAAGTTGATTAGTGGTTTCCATACATCATATATAGTAACTGTAGGTTGACTCATAGGTTTTTTAACATTGTCATGTGAGCAGTTTCTTTAAATTTTTTTCTTTGTACGTTTTATTCTCTATCCAATATTTTTATATTTTCCCAACTAAACATATGTTCATTGGTACATACATAGTCTGCTATCTTACACACATCTGTTTTCTGTCTTCTAATCATCAGTTTGTATTCCTGCAATCACTTTTTAATGGAATGACTGGTCGCCCCAATATAAATTCATCCACATTCACTTGGTATTTTAAAGATGCAGTTTTTGCTTTTCAGCATTTTAAGTTTAGGCTTTGTAGATGTTAGAATGATGGTATGGCTCTGGAAAACTATACTGGTTGCATATTTTCCTTAATTTGTCTTTATTTTTGGTATGTATAGACACACTACCATACCAATAATTCTTTTTTATGGTTCTTTTTGTTGTCTGTTTAAGGTTTTCCTAATAACAGCTGATGGATATCCATTTTTCATAAGAGTTTGATCTATATAGATATTTTCTTTTTATAAACTGCTGCTTTCTGAAAAAAAACAACTTTTGCTTTGTTACACAGTGATAGTATAACTCCATGTTTTGTGTTTCTGGTGTGATTGGATGTATATGCTATTTGCCTGTATGTGTGGATTTTCTGTAATCTGTAGTTTTGATTTTGCGATGAGGGAGTCTTGTCACAAGAACATCTAAGAATGTCAATTTTTGTTATTGTTCTGATTCTGTTATGAATTTAATTGAAGGGAATATGTTGTTGAAGTGTTTCCATAAATGTTGTAGTGATGCTCTTCCACATAAACAAATGTATCATCCAAACTTTAGGTGGATGTGGAGTAGTTTTTAAGCAATTATGCTTTTAAGTTCTTCCATCTAAATATTGCTAATCATGGGTGACAATGGTAAATCCAAGTCATTACTTGATTTTGTTGCAAGAATTCTGTGTTGTATTGAAATCAGGTTGTTGTTATGCAGAATGTTAATAATTCCATTATACTATCAATAGGAAGACTTGTTCTGGTTTGTAGCTATTATCACCATTTAATCTTTTTCTTACAATAGATTATGCTTCTTCATATGTTACATTTGTGAATAAAATTTTCATATCAAAGCTAACTAGTATTCCAGTTCTTTCATTTTCCATGTTCTTGATTAATTCTATGAAGGATCTGGAATCACTGACAAAGAAATGGATCTTGTCTGCCAAAGGACTTAGAGCTTTGAGAAGAAATCTTGACAAATTTTGGCATGGTGAATTTTTAGAACTAACAATAGGTTTTAATAGAATATGGTCATAAAGATGATGAATTTTGCTTAAATATGTTGTTAGTTTACTTTTCTCTAAATCACTGAAGTACTTGCAATGCTTTCTGAGTAATGCTTCTAACTTTGTTCCAGTACTCGATATAGGATTTGTTGTCACATTTCTGTATTGTCCTGCTCTAAGTTCTTCTTGTATTTTGTTGTCATAATCAATTGTATCCATTACAACTGTTGCATTGCCTTTATCAGCAAGGAAAATGATTATAGATTTAATCTACCTTTAGAGATTTAATTGCTTTCTTCTCATTATGTTTGACATCAATCTTAGTTGCTTAACATGAGGTCTTTTTATTCTCCAGCATCATTCTGCTTCTTCTTCAAAAGGCAATATTTGAATGACTTCCTCAGTGGTTGCCATTATATCTAATAAAGGGATATTAGAGGGTATTATGTCAAAGTTTAATCCTTTTTCAAGAAGTGATATTTCAGCATTTGTTAGATATTTAGAACTGAGATTTTTTACAGATGAAACTGGTACAGTGCTTAGTACATTAAGATGTTTGATATGCCCATGTAGGTTTGCAAATCTTTTGTTTTGACATTCTTTTATTTTTCCATGTAATATAGGCTATGATTTTCTTACTGCTTGAGAAACTCTTGTAAAATGTTCATCAATAAGTTTATTTTTTAGAAAACATTCAGCACTATTAATGGAATGCAAAGTTTGATACTTGGAAAACCTGTGAGCATTTACTCTTTCTCTTAACAGAGCTTCACTTGCTCTCTGAATAATTTTCTCAGCTATCTGGGAGGAAATATGAGTTTTTAGCTATAAACTCTTAGGAACTACTTCTTCAGATTTACATAAGATAAATGATTTTCTACTTTGGCCAGCTTTAGACATAATTTTTCATAATGGTCTAAAGTTTGATATAATATCAGGTTCAATACAGTATATTGCTGAAGGTTTGTAATAATGGTATTTTAGTTGTATTTATGTTATACTATTTCCGTCATACAGTATAAGTATTGAATGTCTTTTATTTAAATATTTTAAATGCATTCAACTGTTAGTAATAACACACTGGTTAATATATGCACAATGTTTAGGAAAAGTATAATTCCCCCCTTTTTTTCAAGTGTTTCTGGCCTGACCAGTGACAGTACTAGCATGGGAATCAAACCTGGATTTTTATCTATGAGGTTACTCCTGATTTATTTACTTTTTCCTAAGAGCATATTGATTAGTAGTTTCCATACATTATGTATAGTCACACTAGGTTGACTTATGGGGTTGTTTGCCATTGTCATGTGAGCAGCTTCTTTACATTTTCTTCTATTGTATCTTTTCTTCTCTATCCAATATTTTTATCATTTCCCAATTGAACATTGGTACATACATATATGGTCTGCTATCTTAGACACGTCTGTTTTCTTTTGACTGTGTTCTTGCAACATTTTTTAATGTGAAGACTAGTTTCACCAATCTACATTTTGCCACATTTGCATGATACTTCATAGATGCAGTTTTTACATTTCAGCATTTCAAGATTAGGCTTTGTAGATGTTAGAATTCTTTGTAGTATGATATGACTATGGAAAGCTGTTCTGTTGTTATACTGATTACAGATTTTCCTGAATTTGTCTTCTATTTTTGGTAGGTATGGATTTTTCTATTTAAGTATTTTAAATTTGTATTTTAGAAAGTATAAGATTTTAGTATTTTGAAATTTATTTGTTCTACCCATTTTTTATATTTTGTATATTTTAAACACAGGATTTGATCAAGCATAGTTGTATGAAATTTGCACATTAATTTTTTAATTATTGAGATGAATTATGATTTTGTAACAAATGGTCATATCATGACCATGTGTGGATTGTTCAATGTCATTTATTACTTGGATGTATCAGTGGTAGTTTGAATGGTCCTTAGAATTAAAAATGATAAAGAATGCACTCTAAATCAGTACCAAAACAGTAACATTTATTGTTATCAAGAAATTTTCAATTACTACTAAGTGACAATTCTGAAGCTAAGCAAGTTGTACTTATAGACTTATAATAGCTCTTTGGGGGGGGTATGTTAAAATAAAAGGGGTTCTCTTTTACTTCAAAAGCAAGATCTTATATGGGTTTAAACCTAAAAGCTATTTTTATAGGTGTGAGAATGTGAAAAAATAGCATCTTTCTTGACATTCTGCAAGTAATATTTTTAACTTCTCCAGAGAATTGTGTATGTTAAATTAAATGTTTCTATGGATTGATGTTATAATAATTAATAGAAATGATAAGATTATATCTATTAAGAAGAAAAAGAAATTTTAACCTTTATTGTTATCAAGAAATTATCAATTACAATTAATTGATAATTCCTAAGTCTAAGTGAGTTTTATTCATAAACCTATAATTGCTCTTTTGTTGAAATAAAAGGAATCATTTTTTACTTCAAATCCAAGATTTTATATGAATTTAAACCCACATTTTTTGGATTTAAATCCATATAATTACTTGGGTCAGCTTATATTAGAGCTAAAACTTTAACACAATAGTGTTAAGAGTCAAACTCAACTAAACAAGAATATTTATGATTAGAAATGCCACAAGAATAACTCAGTATACCATATACTCCTCATTAATTCATTATGAGTACTTCTTGGGCAAAATATGAATGGTAATCTTATAACTATATAACTGTTTATTCTAAAATATCTTTTATTATAGAAAAACATGAGGTTGATTTAAAGAATCAATAAAACATATGAGAAATTCACCATTATGAGATTGTAGCATATCTTACATTAATTTAAAATTTAATACAACTGATCTCCAATACATAATAGAAGTATAAACACACACATTTATCTAATTTTCCCAATAAATATAATGCATTTCCTATATCTTCCTGATGATATTTTCTTCCTGGAGAACTATTATTAAATTATAATAATAATAATAATTTTAAAATATTAAAATCATTAAACAAATTAATTAGCTATAGGAGATGTATACAATTTATAATCTATAGTCATTAAATAAATGTTCAAGAAAATTTATCTAGGCACACTTTTAATTATTCTACCATATCAAAACAGTATTTGGTATTTTTATAAAGTGATAAAATTCACAAAGATGCATTCAACACATTTAATCCAGATTTTATAGCATAAATTCATTAATATTGAGTCTCCAAAGCATTTAATAAATAAACATTTATTTATTTATATGCCTGCATATATTAAAAAAGTAATTAATCCATTCAAAAAAGTAGCTGTTGTACATCATAATGTATCTATGCATAATTATGAAGGTATAATACCAAGGAATATAAATCCATTATCAATTGGATTTCTGTGATCACTGTAATATTACCAAATATTAATCTATTGGTTGAATTAGCTTTACTAGAATATCAAAGGTTTTAAATAGCTTTCCTCAATATAATATGAAGCAATTTATTGATATATCACTTCAAGTCAATTTTATAATGTTCAAAGATAAGAGCAAACAATTCATTAATCTATTGACTCCAATTCATTTATTAGACTTATCTATTGGTTTAGATAATTTTCATAAATATAAAATTAAACAAAAGGAGATCCATAAATTATTATGAATTTTATACAATTTATTAAAAACTTTAGGTTGATGTAGCCAATATAATCTATAATAAGCGAGTTTAATCTTTAGAGAAGAAATAAATAATTATTACAATGTTATTTATTACAAGCTGTGGCATTCTGTAAGCAATTTTAAAAATTCATAGATGAATCAAAATATTTAAATTTCTTTACTTTAAATGCATTACTGAATGATAAAAATTGTTATTTTTTTTTTTACTCAGGATGATATAAAGGAAACATTTGCCTTTAAGAGGCAAATGTCTAGATGGTTTGTATTCAGTCATGCTATTTGTGAAGGGTAACAAAATGGCTAATTCCAGGTTTAAATCTGTTGTAGTCTTTCAATGCACTGTAATTAAAGAAGGCTAAAAAAATTTAGCAAATGGTTGTATTTATTAATTTCTCCTATGTGATTAATGATTTCTTATTTTTTTATCCACAATATTTCATTTTTTGGATTTGGACAGGAAGATTCAGCTCTGGTTTCTAGAAAAGATTTGAAAGTTTTAAGATTTTAAAGTGCCAAATTTGAGACAGAAATATTTAAAATTAGAGTTAAATATTATTTTGAAAATTAAAATACCATACTACATCAATTAACAATAAGAATAAATGATTTATAATAATAAATGTTAAATCAAATGAATTTTATCTTATTTTATTTTAAAGGTCTCATTTTTAAAGTAATAATAAACACATTTATTTAAGACTAAGAATAAATCTATTTAAGCATTTTACAACTATACTTTTTTTAAAGTTACTACATTTTGAGATACAGATATGTGTTTGAATGTAATATTAAAACTTACTATCCTTATTAGATGTATTACTGGTAGTTTAGCTATCCGTATAAAAATTACTATTGTCTTAATAATATATATTTTAAAATACTTTCTTTTTTTTGTGGTTAGTATAGTATCTTTTTTATCCTGTGTATTTTTTCTTCCAAAATCATTTTTATATGCGTGGGTTTATTTTTTCTTAAATATCAACCGCGCTTTAAAAAAAAAATCAAGACGCTATTTTGGGGACGTTATCGTTGATAAAGCCTATATGGATGGCATCTTGGATAATTTTAATAATCTACCTTAATAGGTAGTATATGAGAAAATATGAACATCACTTCTAATCTTATTGTTTAACACAACAGTAGTAATAAACATTAATATTTACTTGATAAGCCAATAAAAATGTTTAAAGTCTAATAGTTATGATTATTAATTTAGATATTAATATATATATAATTAAACTTCTACTAGCTAATTGTTCACTTACAAATAAATAATGTCAAGACAACTCTCATACTTAAATTTAAATCAATTAATATTGTAGTATACTGTTGTCAACACAACTAGTCTATAAAAAAGAAATCTAGTTCTTATCTATTTATAGTGTTGCCATGACAACGGATTACTGAAATAAATTTTATATTACGTTTAAGCATGAAGACTGTGGTAACAATATATATATATGACTATAACATATCATTTTTAGTCTGAAATAGATATTTGCGGAAAAACTCTTTTCAATAGCTTCATTCTCATAGAAGATTCTTGAACAATAATGAAAAAGTCATTAGTTAATAGAATTGCAAATAACAAGTAGTAAACATTTAAAGAGATTTTCAACTTTGTTTTATTCTTAAACTAAAGTTACCTAGATATCATTTTACTGACTAACACAGGATCGTTAACTATGTTGGTTATGGGAAAGATATCTGAAAGAAAAACCTTGTTGATTAAAATGGGAAAAAATAGCCAGACAATATTTGAATCTAGGTAAATGACACTTCATGAGGTTCGCATATTTTTATAATAATTATCTACTAAGTTTCCATTTATATAAAGTGGATTTGTATTGTGAAATGTTTATAGTTATAAGTAATTGCCATTCCCTAAAAATTGTCCTATAAAACACAAGGCATAATAGTATGCTCCTGTGTTTTAAAAATATTATCTTTATCGGTTTGATGCCTAATCATCATAGTTAATATTTCATTAATTAGAATAATTCTTTTTAAATGAAATAGAAGTCAATTATGTTATTTATTATTATGAAAAATTCAGGAAACTTTTTTATTAAATGAAGTACTTTTTATTCTTAAAAAAATATGCATACAAATGTTAACTAACTAACAATTTCCTTTTAATTTTTATATTAATCTGTCAAAAGTGGATGAAAAAAGATGATTTGTATATAAAAAATGAAAAATAGAATTAATTAAATTTTTACATATTCAACAACTTTTTTGTATTTGTAGTTATTCCTAATAAAAAAACATGTTTTATTTCATGTTTTAGAGTAAAATAATGGACAATTCTGGTACATTAAAAGTATTTTTCTAATTTTTAGTTTTATATGATGAAGCTGGAAAAAGGGTTTTGAAAACTAAAAATATTAGTATTGTATATCTAAGTTTATAGCTTATTTTTTCAGAGATAAGCAATTATATAACACTCAATACATTTTAGTTTCATATTTAGCTAACTAGAAAATTCTTTAAAGCTCTCTCTTTTTTATTATTGCATGTTTCCAACTCAATTACATCAATATTGTAACCATCAACAAGTGCAGAAAGTTAAACCATTATTTTTTTATGACATATACAATTCTTGAAAAACTTTCAATTGTCAAATGAGTTAGAAGTAGTAAGTCTCTGAATTTCAATACCCATATCAAAGATTCAGTATTTTCCTATTATTTCTCATGGGAATATAAATAATTGTTGCACTGCAGATAAATTTTTAATTTATTTTAATTTTTATTTGCATTTTTTATCTTAATTTCTTTATATTCTACCCATCCACCAGTATAAAAATTCAGGCCATTTTCTCCCACTATGCAGATGTGTGAGAAATCATAAATATCTAAATCTCCACTTCTGTGTTAACAGCTCATTATTTTTTATAACAAAACTCTCCTTCAGGAGCATGACCGATTTCTATCTATCTTTAGTATCTTACAAAAGGGTGAATAATCATTATATTGCAGATATAACTTTTATCAGTGTATTTCTTATCTCAGTTTTATCATATTATTATCACCTACCAGTATAGAAACTTAGATCTTCCTCTCTCACTATGTACATATTTTGCATACAACCATTTCTTATCAGATGAGTCATAATATCAAATATCTGAAACTTCAAGAGGTGTTGACAGTTTGCTATTACACTCTTCTCTTGCAAGATAGAAAAATAGGAATTTGTAAGCTCATTGAGCTGACAACTATTTTAAAAACAAATCTTAGGGTTATTCTTTTTATTTTATGTATTAAATATTTAACCTGTGTTTACCAATATTATGACTTAGGATTTAAATTTAGGCAAGGTGAAGAATAAATTTTGTTTTTATATTGTAAACAAGTTTAGATTTTTCTCTCCAGGTAATTAGTTGGATAATAAAATAGCAAGTGAAGAAGTTTTCAAAAGAGTAAATGAAAAAAGAAAATTGATTGAGGAGATTATAAATAGAAAGAGAAACTCAATTGGACATATATTAAGAAAAAAGTTTAGTTTAATGAAAGATATTTTGGAGGAATTGGTGGGTGGAAGCAAGGGCAAAGGATGAAAAAATTTACCTTGTTGGATGGTATAAGAAATGAGAAGAGTTATGTGGAATTGAAGAGCTGCAATGAAGATAATAGAATGGAAAAAAGGGATGAATTGATGATGTGACTACTCTCTGGGTCTGACCATGGGACAGAATGCTATTGATGATGAATCAGTTTATGCTTGTTCAACTATCTATGCAATTGTTGGCTTGTGAATAGGTTTCTAACCCATTTTAGTGAGACAATATAAATAAAAATGAAAAATGCTAAAGCTCTCTCTAAACAGCAATTCATAAGTCTGGTGGGTAATGCTATCTTTTGTTATTCTTTTTTGAGGCTATTATAAAAATATATGCTCTATAGAGAGAAAAAAGATATAAATTCTGAAAGAAAAGAAATATAATACAGATATAATCTACCATTATTACAAAAGTCTGATTTCAAACTTTAGTTTGAATTTAGAAAATTTTGAGAAAACATAAACTTGCTCAAATACAATGTTGTTATTATACTGTAAAATGAAAAATGTTTTAAAATTAAATGTAGGCATTAGAGTTGAATATTTATTAACAATTAATTTAATAAAAAATAAAATAAGTAAATCTAAATTTATTTATATTTTCTTGATTATGAAGAAGTTTTGCATTGGTATGTGGTAGAAATTCAGATATTGTATCATAATAAAAGTTATGCCATTTTCATATATTATAAATATTATGATAGAAAGAATACTGTTTAAAAAATTAATTAACTTATTAGTAAATACATGTATTATATTATAAATAATAAATGTATTACTTACTTATATTTACTTGCATTTTTATTTAATGGTAAGAAATTCATAATACAGATTTGAGTTTGTTTGAATGCTTTTTTCAAACATTAGTTGGTTTTCTGTTTACACTGAAAATAAATATTTAGTACAGAATTTCAAATTTTTTGATTTTATATCTCATACAGAATTGAGAATAAATAATGAATAAAGTGACATAATGTTTTAACAATTCAATTATTTTATGTATAAATATTTCAAGACCATATTGCTACATTAATATGAATTATATACCCTTAGACAAAAATTAAAACTGTTATCATTTCTTTTTTTAAAAAAATAAACTTTTAATATAGAATTAAAAATATTTTGATTTGTAATTAAATAAATATGTATATACTTATAAATAAATAGTCATTTATCATAAAAGATATGAAAGATATAATACTGTTTATTTGGCTGATAAAATATTCCATAGAAATTAAAACTGTAAACACATTTTATTTATTTTTTAAAAATTAATATTTAATATAAAAAATAGAAAATGTTTTACTTATAAAAATTACCTAGAAAATTGGGATTTTTACACAGCTTATGAAATAAATTTAACTTCTTTATAAGAGTATATTTTAGGTATTAAACTGATCATGTTTTGTTTTTAATTTTGGCTGATGTCATAATTTGGTAGTCTGACATTATAAGTCATGACTGTATAAAAGTAATCTGTTTTATTTATTATTAAAAATAATTTTTAGCATAAACTCAAGTATTATTTTGATTTTGGAATTGATGGTTTCAAAAGTTTCATTTTCATACAGCTTAAGAATAAATTTAACTCTTTTAAATAAATATAGATATTCAACACTAAACATGTTTTTTTTTTAATCTAGGCTGATATAATAATTTAGTAGTTTGATATTAGAAGCTACTGCTGTCATGTAAAATTTATCTGTTTAGTTTATTAAAAATTAATATTACTGCATTATGCAGACAGTTGGGAAATTTGTATAATTTTTTTATAAAAATGTATTATAGAGAGAAAGTTGGCCATGTAGTTTTTTTTATATTATATCAGCTAAAGAGTTAGCAGTTTAACATTAAAAAATTACTGTATTTTATATTTTATTTGTTACTGCAAATGAATCATTAAGATAAAATTGTAAATTCTTCATAAAAATGTAATATGGATAGAAACTAATTTCATGATTTTTATTTTTAACTTTTGATGTCTATTAAAAAGAAAAAAATCTGACATTAGAAATTATTGTGTTTATTTCATTTTTTAAATTAGTAAAAATAAATGTTTAACATAGAAATAACAGCCTATGTCTTTACATATTATGTACAACTAAGATCAGCATTCATATTTGTTGAGATGTTTCTAATAATTCAACTTTTTTTTATTAATATATGCATTCTGGTAACTATGTTTTGGAAAAAAAAGTTTCAATTCATGCAGTCCAGTGTGCATACCCTTATATATTTTAAATAATTCTTAAAATTTTGTATTTGCCTAAAGGTTTGTGATTATGGTATATTAGATGTGATAATATGTTGGACTATTTCCATTATTTATCAATAATGTTGAATGTCTAGAAAAATTTAACTTTATTTAAACTCTTCAAATACTAACAATTGTTAGTGATAGCACATAAATAAACAAAGCAGGTTAGTAAATTAATTATGTTTCAAGTGTTATTATTCTCCACTCTTCGCCAGGTGTTGCTGACTTCACCAGCGACAATGTTAAGAGTAAGTTTGACTTCTATGCTAATACTGTCACTATTTAGGCCAGCAACACTTGAAGAAGAGCAGATAATAATACCATTCAAAACATTGTGTAATTTACTAACCTGTAATGTCTATTTGTGCGTTATTATTAACAGTTGTTTGCATTTGAAAAGTTTAACATTTTCTAGCCAGTTAACATTTAACGATAGATGATGGAAATAGTCGAACATATCAAATTCTTAAAATAACTTATTGAATTAGTGCTAATGAAGTATTTTAATGATTAATATATACTTAATGAATAAATTTTAGTGTGAATAAATAAAGTTAATGATATCATATGCCATCTAAAAAAATATTTTTTTAAAAATGTTTACTCCAAAATTTTATTAGAGAAAAAATTAATTAGAGGGTCCACTTCATTCTTTTTATATATATATTGTAATCTAATTAAATGAATCAAAAAAAAAAAAGATATTACCATACCTGAGTAGTCCACTATAATCATAAATTCAAAAATTAAATGATGATCAAAAGATATTATTATATCTGAGTAAAGGAGTCCAAATATCAAGAATTATGGAGAAATTGTTAATAACCAGTATTATTATAGCAGTGTATTATAACTCAGGTATATAGGCAGTTGGTTTTATCCACTTTCATTTCTTGGTTTGATGTTAAGTGCATGTTTACACAAATACTAAGTGAATATGGTCTAGCAGGGCGCCACTAGATTATCTGAATCTAGACACAGTTATATCTGATAACCTTTCACATGTACCGGGTTTGAATCCCTTTTGGTACTTTATTTCTAATAAAAATGAGAGATTTTGCTTTTTGAGCCATATCACTATAAGCACTAATAGTTAGGTAAAAGTAAAACATCTTTAAACCACAGTGGAGTTCATTGAACATAAATCATTTCTCAGATCTTAACAAAACAAATGTGTTTCAATATTTTATAAGTTCACTAGCTCAGATTATATATAACTAATTTAGGATGGCAATTCACTCATCCTTGCATGAAATAGATGATGGGATGTGGTTATAATAATACTAAGAGATCACTAAATATTATGAAATTAATATTTATTTATGGCCTTTAAACAGTTAAACAGCTCATTAATTAAAACGTTGATAATGATGATGATGACGATAATAATAACAATAATGACAAGGGTTTCAACTACAGCTCTAGGACTAAGCCTAAACATAAAACTAAATTTTATAAAGTAATTCATAATTATTGCTTAATTTTAGCATATTTACTTATATCTTAAATAACTAATATTCAACCATTGATGATGATGAATAATCAAACTTAACCAAGACTACAATTAATGAAATATATACACCTCGTTTAATAAAACAAACTAATATTTATTACTACATTTCTAACATATACAGAAAAATTTCTAGATAAATATGAAAATTGACATGAATAATAATAATAATTGATTATATAACAATCCTCAGATTAATTTTAAGTTCTTCCCCCTTTCCCTTCAAATGTATTTTGTATTAAGTTGGACGTCACATTGACCATGATTTTCACTCCATGAGAAAAGTATTTAAAAAAAAATATTATCTGCTCATTGGCACACATACTTTAAAATCCAACATGTAAATAGAATAAAAAAAAAAATGTTAGTAGAATTGAAAGAGCAAGTTTTAGAAAAGAGTTTTAAATCATTATCTCCCCCTCCCTTCCAAGCGCTGAAATCTATACTTAACTTGAAACAAACTAATCTAATATTCTAATACTACTTGTTATTTCACATTCACTCACAATTATACACATATAAAATATCATTATGTATGTGCGTGTTTTATCCCATAATAACAAAATATTATTAAAAACCAAAATAATAATAATATATCAGTTAAAACTAAAATCATAACACCATAAAAAAAATTGTTTTACACATTAATATTGTAAAATTAATAAACAAATAATTTTCATACTTTCAAGGTCATTTATGAAGCTCAAAGTTATTATTAGTAAGACATTCTTGTTTTAATCGATCTGAATAGTCTTTAAAAGTTCTTTAAATAAAATATACCACTTTATCTCTAAAATGTTTCTTAAGACTGATATCATAAAGAAAATAGATATAAAAAGTCATATTACCGATCTTTTGTTTGTGGCGAATTTCCAAGGGTTCAAACTTGTCTATATTTCTGCAGCTACTATGTGGGAACAATCTCTTTCTTGAGGTGTATAACCATTTAATGATGATGACTCTATTGAGGTTATTTGCTTTAGTGGACAATTTGGAAATCATTATATTAATTTTTCTTCTCTTCCTGTCAAGCATGTGGATGAAATACAGCAGTTGTTTTCCCATTTGTAAATTTTCTTGAGTTTAAAATCAGTTGTTGGAACAATTAATTGGACTTGATGATTAATATTTATCAGTAGATTAATTCATCTTCTTTGAATGCAGGTGAATGCTTTCTATTGAGGTCATTTGCTTTAGTGGATAATTTGGAAATCATTATATTAATTTTTCTTCTCTTCCTGTCAAGCATGTGGATGAAACACAGCAGTTGTTTTCACATTTGTAAATTTTCTTGAGTTTAAAATCAGTTGTTGTAACAATTAATTGGACTTGATGATTAATATTTATCAGTAGATTAATTCATCTTCTTTGAATGCAGGTGAATGCTTTCTTCTTTCTATTAAAAACATCTTATTTATCTGGTCAGTTGAAAGGTGTAGAATATATTTTTAGACACATCTTTTCTTTCCTATGTGATGTGCAGCTTCCTCCAGATGGTCCAGCAAATGGGACATACATATAATTTTTCTAGCCTGCCATTTCTTATATTTTCAGCATTCAATTGGATAGTTTAATAATCTGAATCATAAACAATAATCTTAATAATAATTCAAGACAGCTTTTTATATCCAATTTTTAGCTAACTTAACCAATCAGAGATAGCATCACTTGCTATTTTTGGACAAATTTGTTTTAATTAGATCTCTAATTTATTTTCAACTAAATTATTTTTCAACTGAAAAGTTTAATCCTTTTTCCAGACACTTTTGTTTAAAAAAAAATAGACTCAATCCTTATTTCCTTTCTTTTCTTTTTTTTTTCTTTTTTTTTTTAACATCCAGGTAACACTTCAAATCTTTGAGCTTCCTTCTTTAGATCTTGAGATAAGACAATTTCACAATTATAGTTCTGACCCATTATAAGCTTCCAAAGTGAAAAACAATTATTTACAAAAAAAAAATTGCTACAAAGATTGATATCTGATTAAACAGATTTCCTCTTTTAACAAACAATTGTACAAAAAAATAATTTGACAGATTTAATACTTCCTTTTCTTTCAATATTTAGGAAATGTAAATTTTTGTATGTAATGTACACACATCCTTCATTCTTTCAAATCATTCATAAACTAACCTTAAATAATATGATTGCTAGCTTAGTAATTATAACCCAATTATTTACTTAAGTCTGTAACTTTTAAATCCCAATTATAATTAAAGAAAAGCAAAATAGAAGTATAGAATAAAATGTTATAATTGATCAAGCATAGCTTAGTTTTAAAAAAAATTAAAATGTTTAATATTTGAAATATAAAACAATTAAATAATTTACACATACATTGCCTATATGTATGCATTATAACTTTGCTTTTTAAAGAAAAATTAAATATTAAATAGTTTAAATGTGTGTATTACCTTTCTATCAACACACAAACAAGTAAAGCATGTAATTGTTGACCCATTCTTTCTCTGTTTAAAACTTTTAGAACTGGACCTTGTAGGGTTTGAAAATGGATGCCCTACAGCTTCATTTATGATTATATAAAAATGTGATGATGATTTTGTTTTACACTTTCTTACATGCACATTACTATAAATTTAGCTAGTGACTAAATTGTAATGGCACAATATATAATTCGAATTTAGAAAACGTTTAACAATCTTCGTTTTTATACACTTCTTCTCATCTTAAAATTAATTTTAAATTCAATAATATGTGGAAAAAATACTGAAATATATATATATATTTTAATTAGTAACATTCCAGTGCGGCACTAATTGTTTTTTTTATTTCATTGTAGCACTAAAACTTATCAATAAATGATTATTAAAAAAGAAATCAAAGTGTTAAATTTTCAATTATTTTTTTAATAAGAATCAATAAATTTTTCAATTAAATTGCAAAAAATCTCTGCAGTAGATAATGTAACACCGGTATTTCTGAGCTATCGATTAGTGTAATTTTTTTTTTTTTTTTAATATTCTATAAAGTTTTAACTAATTTTTATCTTTTGTTGAAATATAAAAATTAATAATATTAACGAACATACATTTTGGTACCTGTGCCTTAAAATTATAATTAGTCTTGGATACATTTGAGGCTCTCAATACAAATAATGGCACCTAGTTTTGCCCACTACCTATAGTTTTATAAATACATTATAATGAATGATCACTGAAAATCATCAAAATCTTTTTATTTCAACTCCAAAGCATAAATTTATGTTGTAATAAATGCTAGGCCTTCTGCCAGATTGTGTATGAGGCTTTTTATATGCAGTCTGTCAGATGGACTAATTTCAATAGTATCAGGATAATAATTTATTAATGTTATGATTAAATTAAAAGTATAGAAATATTTGATAATTTATCATTAGTCAAAACAATTAAAATTATAGTTATTGTAAATTAATCTTTATAATTAATTCTCAAGCATATTTTTATTGCAATTTAGAATAGTTTTGAACAGCTTCATTCGTTATCACTTATGCTTATTGATGGAGAATTATTAATTGTAGGTTAATGCATGTGCAGACAATGATTCAGTTGGTCTTTTGATTTGTACAAGAATCCTCTCTGATAAAAGTTTATAAATAGGCTAAACATAGATTTTTATAGGAGAGAACAACAAAAAGGGAAAAGAAGAAAACTTGAGACCAAAATGGAAGAATTGAATTAAGAACTGAAAATTATTAAAAAGTAAAATTGAATTTGAATTGAATTAAAAATGGAGCTAAATTGGAATCTAACTCCTAACTAGTGGAATAGGAATTCCATTTGATTTACATACATGAAACACATCACTGCTGTCAATTAATAATTATAAAAGGTTCACATTTAAAACTGGTAAACATATTGGAAAAATCCCACCAAAATGGACTTCAAATTTAAACCAACTCATAAGTTTGTAAGCTTGAAATTTTACTCTTTATTTTATAACTGTTTTAATTATTATATTTATTGTATGCATTATAAAATAATCATGACTTAATTGGGACAGCAAGAAGAAGAAAAAAAAGAATTACTTTGTATGTTCAGTCAGAATAAATTTAAAAGTAGCAGGACAATGATAGGAGATATTTAATGTCTTTTATTGCAATTTTGAATTTATAAGGCATTCATGACATGTTTAAACTAATGTGAAATATTATATTAAAGCTAACTACAACTATCACAATTTTATTATACTATATTAATTTCATTGCATTGAGAAAATAAATTTAAAAAAAGAAGAAAATGTTATATTGCAATTATATAAAAGCACAGCAATAGCATATACCTACGTCATAAAATAATATAACTGAAGATACTCAATTATAAAAGTTTATGAAATATTTATTAAGACTTTTAATATCGTTTATTATCAACATTGCCTTAAAACTCATGTTAAAGCAAAAATAAATATACTATCATGCAACTTCCGGTAACAAGTGGAATTGATATGTTTATTAAACTAAGTTGTAGACTCTCATTAAAAGTGAAGCAAAGGTCAACTTAAATTTTAATATATTAATATTGCAGATTAGATTTACAATATGTTCATTATGAAATAGTGTCTGTAGTCAATAAAGTATATGAAATCCATATACCGTGATGAAGATAAGAATCAATGTTTATTTTCAACTTTTTTTTGTTTAATTCCCAAAATAACAAGGTGTTGAAATTAATAGATGTAAACTACAATTGTTTATAGATCCAGCAATGTATTAGGATTACCATTTAAACTAATAAATAAATAAATAAGAAATATACTCCATGTGGGAAAGAACATTAATCAATCATATAATGATGCAGATTTTAAATGGTTGCAATCAAGGTTTTGTTCTCTTAGTTTCACAAGAAATATGAAACAAGAAGCTTATGTCATGATTGTTATTATTATTAATATTACATGTATTGTCTTGTAATATTGTATACATTAGATATAAAAACTGGTTTGTGTAAAAAAATGAAACTCGTGGTAAATATAAATTTGATCAAATATAAAAAAAAAGATAAAGTAATTTTATTTATTATAAATTTCATTCATATTTAAAATATGAACACAGGTAAAAAGATTAAAATTTCTTATAATTAACTATTACAGTTTATTCTCAATATTTTTCTTTCTAGGATAAAAGTTACAATTGTTGAATAATAATAATGAATGGATTGTACCCAATTCTAGTTAATTTAGATGCATTAAATACGGTAATTTTTTATGTAATACTTAACTAATTAATAGTTAATGACACCTATGGTTATGGGTCATTCTCAAATTGATAATGATAGTTATAAATTTTATGTGTCAAATAGTAATATATTCCATTTTGCTTGGTGTCTTTATATATTCATGATAAGTAATATTAGTATTAGATTTATCTGTTATCATGTTGAATAATTATAATGATTAGTTTATAATATTTGGAATATGTGGTAGATCCATGTTGCATCACATCAGGTATATATATTCATTCCCTTTTAAATTCAATATAGATAATATACATGTATGTAAATACATATTCAGTCTGTATTCTGTCCACCCCTCTACTGTGTGATTAAATGGACATATGAAAATTCTATATGTGACGGGTCAGAGTGACTTACTATAAACCTGGGTATGACAATAATATTTGCATCAACATAGGCTTTGAGCATTCCATTTTTTTATTTTCAATGATATGGATGGCTGAAGAATTGGAGAGTGAAGATTGAAGTTTGTTCATTAAAGTTTGAAGATTTGCTATCTTAATATAAACTGAGAAGTGATTGCATATATGTGTGGGAAAATAGTGAAGTGGACTGATGAGTTCTGGTTCAGCATGAAATACATATATTGGAGATCATTTATCTTCTTCACATGTATGTGGTCATGTTTATCAGTTGGAATAAGATGGAGTGAATTGATGTAGGAATCTTGAAAGTCTGAGTTATAGTCTTGTCTAATTACATTAAATTTAGTATAGACAACATATGTATAAACAGAGCAAAACTCTCCATACAGTATTGCCACCTGTGCTAAACAGAGTAATCATGTGATGCTTAATATACGTATATTTATATATTATATTAAAAACATGATAATAGTTTTCAACAAGATTTTCTGAATATCCTTATTCTCCAACAGGTTTCTAGTTCTGTCTATAATCAGTGAAATACTAAGATATTCAGGTATTAAAATTTAAAAATACAAGTCAAGACCTAGCACTTATCTAATAGTTACCTATTAAGTAGAAAATCTGAAATATTTAGACATCCATAGGTCTTCAAATCCAGCTATCTAACTTAAATAGCCATGTGCAACTGAATTAAGTTCAGATACACACCATATTAATAACTTTAGCAATATAAAATTTCCAAAGTTTCAAGAGAAAAACAATAATTGCAAAGAAATCAAGTCATAATCATGTGACTTAATTTAATAAGCTTATATTACAAATAACAGCCAGAACTAAAAATCGGTCTGAGGATAAGAACATTCATAAAAGCTTCTTAAGAGCTATTAGCAAGCTCATTGTACAACATTTGTAGTACAAGCCTATTAAATTAAGTCGCATGATATATGACTTGGTTTCCTTGCAATTGTTGTTTTGCTCTTGAGGCTTTGGCAATTTTATATTGCTAAACCTATTAATATATGGTGTATCTGAACTTAATTGAGTCCTATATGGCTATTTAAGTTAGATAGGTGGATTTGAAGACATATGGATGTCTAAAAATTTTACATTTTTTACTTAATAGATAATTATTAGATAAATTCTAGGCTTGACATGTTTTTTTTTTAAATCTAATACCTGAATGTTCTAGCACCTCACTGACAACTGCCAGAGTTAGAAACCAGTCTGAAGATAAGGATATTCAGAAATCTTGTTAAGAGCTATTAGCATGCTCATTATATAACATTTGTACTAAAGCTTATTAAATTAAGTCACATGATATATATGACTTTATTTCTATGCAATATATACATATATTGTAACTATCTCTATATCGATAATAAGAATATGTACATAAAAAATAATGTTAAAATAAAATATTATTTTCTTAAAACCAACTAGGCTAGCATGAATTGGTAAATCTAAGGAAGGTCACAAAATGTCCATGAAGATAATAACTTCTAGTATTGACATCAGTTAAACTAGCTGTAAAATCCTTAAGCAAAACATTATATGATAAATGTAATATTTGCAAAACCAATAAGTAGTTAATAATCAGGTCTAGGAAATGATTATGGAATGTGAATTATGAATTAGGTGATAAATGAATTAGGATGTAGACGACTAAATTGATGATGAAAACAAGTAATAAATAATGAAAATGAATGAGCTAAGAATGAGAAAAAGATAAAAAAAGTGTGTTAGGGTGATAAATGATCAAGATGATGATAGAATAGGAGCCAATGAAGGATGAATCAGTTATGATAATGAATTAAGATAAAATGAGGATGAAGAAATAAAAGAAAGGAAGATCCAGATGAAATACGAGAACAATGTTGATGATGAAGAATGAGATCCTGAATCATAAAACTAATATTCTGTTAAATGACAGTAAGATAAAATAAAACAAAATATTGATTCTAAGCTTGACTAAACCAGGACATTTAACCACAAAGTTAAGATAAGCTATAAGTTTATTTTAAAAACTAGAGAAAAAATTTACATCTTAAAGTTATAATCAATAAAACTGTTAAGATAAACATAACCCAAATCAAAGCATAATAAATAACTTTAGACATAAAAATTGCCACAAATTCAAAATTATGACTATGAATTAGTAATTTACTTTCTCAGGGCTCAAATAACTTGAATATTATTATTTTAAAAGATATATTTGGGACAATGAGAAGGATTTTGACACTACCCAAATATAACCAATTAAGATAGCTCATAAAACAAAATAGAATTAATAAAGAATATTTGGCAATCCTAACACTAACAGTAATATGAATTTTAAGCTTTACAAAGTACAAATAAATTCTTATTAAAGCAAGCACGATAACTTATAAACTCTCTTTTATTAAATATTTATGGGCAATATGATCAAAATCAGTGAATGATGTATCTAATGATTCAAATAAATAGGTTAATTCAAAACCAATAGATCATTATTAAAATAAGACATGGGCTTAAGATCAACAGTGTTCTGATCAATAAGCCATAAATTCTAAATGTACTTTAAATGTAAGAGCTTATCAAAATTATTGTGATAGTTTAATGCATAATCAAATCTACTGTATTGATTGATGATGATTTTAAGACAATAAGATAATGCCTTGATAGCAATAACAATAATACCATGGATGATGATTAGCAATAAGGCCACAGAGAACCAAATATATTTTCAAAAACAACAAGATTTATTTACACTATTTACAACTTTCTAAAATAATAATAAATAATTGAAAATATATATATTTCGGAAACAATATAAAAGAAGGTATATTCATTTGGTTGCAGATATATTCCCTTTAGATTTATTACCAATTTTGATGCACTGATATGTCCAGTAACTATTATTCACAATAGCCATCTATAATATACTATTGAGAGCATTAAAGTATAACAGCATTAAAGTATAACTAAATTTTACTAATAAGTAATATGATGACAATTATCATATTGACAATTATTATTTAGCATCCAGCAATCAATTATATGAATATGAGAACAGACACCAGAAGTCTAATATATACAGAATACTAAACTTTGCCCATGTCCACAGAATAATCATCTTAACTATTGAAATGTCTTACTGATCCATCGGCAAACTACTGCTTGATGGAAATGTAATGGCATTGCATATGTGGATCTCTTATTCTGCCATACGCAAAATAAGTTTTAAAATTACTAATAAATTTTGTTTATTCGCTTGTAAACTGTTGACAAGGTACAATAGCACAATACATGCACTATTTTTATTTAGCTAAACACTGTAGATAAAGAAGTGTCCCTGAAGCTAACTCTGCCTTATCATTGCCATACAATTTTAAAACATCAAGAACTTCACCATACCTGGTGGGAAATAAATAGACATCATCGTGAGGGTTCAGACAATAAAGAGAGGCTCCTCAAAACAACATTATATAGTTGTATAACAATATGGCAGATTCCAATACCTTTTTCTAGGTAAGAAAATGTGCGGACATTGTCTCAACACATGGAATGGAATGCATACCATGAAAATAATCCTCTTCAGGGACTAAACTATGTTTGCTAAGTATAAAATAATTATAAGCCTCAACAATAAAATCCTCTTATGGAATAAGCAATGGGAGATTATACTTCATCTACAAATGCATAATATCTATTATACAAGGTTTACATAAAATTATATATTTCTCACACTTATCAAATAGAAACAAGCACAACTCCTCATCAAAACAATAGCAAGATAAAATATTTCTTATATTAAAAGTTAAAAAGATAATTATCCAACCTTAAACAATGCATATGTTAGATAGTGTGTGAAACCAACACAAATATTGTAAGACAAACAACTATAAAATATTTTATAGAGCATAAATTTGCAATAATAAGAAATGCACATAGTCAATGAAAAATAGCATAAATTCTATAAACTAAAGTGGATATACTAATGTATAGGCAAAGTATAGTAAAGATGTAAAACAAATGTATACCTGCTCATATGAAAAACTCCATGTAATAAAATAATTGTGTCATTGTAAGCAAATACTATTATGCTTCTGAGAAATTATTTTGTCTGTTTACCCATAAATAAAATATCAATAAACTATTCTCAAAGAGATGTGTATCTCTATCTAGACAAGCCTAATTTAATATTAACTTTAAGCTAACCAGTACAATATATATATAATTTTACCTTAGTCTGTTTTCAGAATCATTGCATATTTATACCATAAATAAAAGAAAAAAAAACCTTAATAGCATATCCAAAACTAATATAAAATATTAATAAACATGACCAATATAAAAAAATCATTATTATTATACTTCATTTTATTCCCATAATCTGTAATTTAATTCTTTCATTATAAGCTGACTGACTAGGAAAAAACGATATCATTGTCATCCGGCAAACTATTTTACAAAGCAACACATCCATATTCTTCATATTTTATCATGGTAATGTAAATAAAACATTTAAGAGTTTCTGGCAAATAAAACAGTTACACAGTAATCCTCATAAAAATATTTTTCAAAATATTGGATCGTTTTTTTGAAAAAAAAAAACACTTAAATAATATCTCCAACTTAGACAACAAAAGAAAATTTTCTCAAAAGAATTGTTATTAATTTTTCCATCTGTGACAATATATTGGAATAATTAAGAATGATTCCTGCGTTTTAAAGTATTTCAAAGTCTTATCATTAATATTTTTAACTAATGTTAATTCCAGCATTTCACAATAGTAATTAAAAAGTTATTTACTTTCTTTTTGTCTGTAATTTTAAACATTTTCTTTCAGAATACTATTATAAATTATTATTTTCTTTCACCAAGATTTGCATTAAGTCTATCCAATTACTTACCAAAATGGTAAACATATTTTAATATTCATTTTTAATAATGAAGTAAGTGTTTTAGAAAGGAAAATTTATCAGAATAATATTTTGATAGAAATATAAATTAAATTCATGCATTATAATATATGTAAATTTTAATATCCTTTTAAAGTAGATTTCATTTTTTTAAATTTAAATTCAAAAAGTTTTGTCTTAATCACTTTTAATCTGGTTCTTATTACATTTGGTATAAAGGCAAAAAGTATTTTATAAACAAATGCACAGAATCCTTTTTTTTTGTCATTCCAAACAAATCATTGTTAATGTTTAAATGTACATAATAAGTATAATAATTAAGATTGTACTAATATATAGAATAAAATTTTACGCTTACAATCTCTCATCTGGTTTTAAATCTAAAGTCACTTTGAACAAAGTATGTTTTTCAAAATGGTTCCGATTCTTTTTTAATGTGAAATTCTGGTGACTGTCAGTTGATAGATCAGTAGATCAGATGTATGCAAGGAAGTGGAATTCTCTACTCTATTAGTTTATGAGTCAAAATATAAGTGACTATCATTTAAATTGGATTTAAATTCAAATCCAGCATTGTTTATTTTCAGCTTCTTCTTGGTCTTAAATTTTATTATAGTTCAAATGTTGCTATCTCTTTTCTTGTTTTTTTAATGATCCCCTCTACAAACTCTTGTTATTTAATACCTTTATCAAATGGAAATGTTGGGAAAAAATACCAATTAAAACTTGGTATGTGTATACAATTAATATGTCTCCATCTATATTCATCAGTAATAACTAACTAAGCTGTTCAAAATTATTTTAAATCACAATAAAAATATGCTTAAGGATTAATTATAAAGATTAATTTAGAATAGTTATAATTTTAAATCTTATTGACTATTACTTAATAATAATACAATATCAACTATTTCTATACTTATAATTTAATAATAACACTAATAAATTATTATTTTAATATTATTTAAAATTAATCTAACAGACTGCATATGAAATCTCATACACATCCTGGCAGAGGGTTCAGCATATCTTGAACAGTCTAAGTCTTTATCACACTCAGGAGATTTATTGATAAAATTTACATAATTTTAAAATAAAATTTGGCAATCACAATAACATACAACTGATATAATACATTTCAATTATTATCATTTAAAATTTAAAATTTTACACATTTGACTGCATAAATAAGGCTTGACAAACACTGAGCCCGACCATAAGGTTACAATATATATATATATAAGATGCATATTTGCTTTATTTTAAAGTGTTAGAAATAGTTGTGTTAAGTAGATGAATTTGCAACCTATTCCATGTTTTAATTAACCCAACTTGACTTTTTTGGCAGAGAATTTATTATTTGTGAATGTGAACATTCTAAAATATAAGCATGCAAATTACTCTGGCAGCATTAATAATTTATTACTTTCACTTCTTTTTTTTTACTCAAACATAAAATTTAAATTTTAAATGAAAGTACTTTTTTTAAATAAAAAAACCTATATTCAGAAATATTTTTATGTTAGTGACATTGATAACTGGATAATATTTTAAATAGATTTTCAATTTGATTTTTTTTTTCTATCTGTCTGTTGATTGATCGACTAATACATATGTTTGTTTAGCCACACACTTATGCAATTACTTAACTATTTATTTCTAGCTAGATAGTTATCCATCTAGTTGTATATATGTGTAAATATATTATCTATCTGTCTATATATTTATTTTCATGTGCATCTATTAGTTTAACTAATTACCCAACCACTCTACCTATCTATAAATCTATATTTATTTATTTATTTTATAAACTCACAAATATGGACTATGGATTTAATCTACTTTTTTGAAGCTCTTAGCAGTTGTTTTTATCTGTTCATTATATGCCATGTCTTATACTAAAATCTGTACTAAATTTCATATTCTAATATAAATCATAAGAAGGAAAATTTATAATTATCTTTAATCAACATTAATTTTATTTTATGTTGCCTCTTTTTATTTATTTTAGATACTCTTTTTAACTTTTATTAAAATATTTACAGGATATCCAGTGGCATAGAATGATGTTGGCAATTTATCATAACTGTATTAAATATAAAGTATTATTTCAAATTACATGACATTAGCAATCATGCACAATTTTAATTATGCCATTATTTAAGTAAATAAATAATATTTCCTATGGTATAACTACCATCTTTAATAAAAATTTAACAGATAAAAATTTAAAAATCAAAATCTCATTAAAATCATACAATATTTATGTTCTACCAAGAATGACCAACTTTCAAAATGTTTTATATAATTACATAATTATATTGCTTATTTAATAAATTGGCCATTACATTTATAAAATATGTCTCTTTGATTTTTATTTTGCTAAATCATTTTCAACAAATAAAACAAACATATTGTCAAATTAAAGTCTTCTATTACAAATAAGTGAATATTCTGCAAAAACAGATTTAAATCTATTCATAGAATATCATCATTTTAATATTACTTATATTCATGAATTCTCCATTTTAATGCTCATTTCAATTCTTCAATATAACTTGATTCATTTTTGTTTACATTTTATATATAATACTACATTTGTTGAATTTAACAACATTCATTAATAATTAACTTATAAATATTTGGTCTTACAAATCTATTATTAAAATATAAAGAAATAACTAGCTATCATATTTGCACATTCTATCATTTATCTATGGTACTAAAATCTATTTTTTTATTTGAATATTTTCTTTTTTTACGTGTGTGTACACTTTGGATAATTAATCTCTTTGAAATTTATACAACACTTTATTTCTAAGTAAAAATGTTTCAAATCCAGACAATTTGGGCATAATATGACTCTTTAACAGAGAATG
This sequence comes from Epiperipatus broadwayi, assembly GCA_028023455.1. Taxonomy (NCBI): domain Eukaryota; kingdom Metazoa; phylum Onychophora; class Udeonychophora; order Euonychophora; family Peripatidae; genus Epiperipatus; species Epiperipatus broadwayi. The sequence continues at coordinate 6,748,686 of JAQFVV010012420.1, forward strand.
TACAAAACTACTAATTGATGAATATTTCATTGGGCACCATTTCTGTACCAGTTCGAAATCCCCATAAGTAGTCTTATACAGCTAGACCCATATACGCATCGAGCATGAAGTGATGACGTATGTTACAAAATGGGAAATCGATAACAATTCTCCGAAAATATTGTTGATTAACTATAAATAAATATTTCTAAAGAATTATTAGAGGAAGTAGATTGAACCTAAAATTAGGTCAATCGAAGCCTTCCCAATTAAATTATTTCACAATTGTCCGATTAACTATATGTTGACTATTTGGAGTCTTTACACATCTTTAAGAGCACAGAAATGTTTTACTTCAGCCTCTAGCACCACCCCCATTCAAGACAATATTGTTTATGTTCCTTTTCTCTCCCAAGAGAGTGTGCAATGACTGGTCATTATCGAATATTAATAATTCAAGAAGTTTGGACTGGAATAAAGGAAACAATCCAACTCCCCAGTAAGTCACCCCTATTTAGCTCATTATGTGTTCTTTAAATCTCAGGTTACTCAGTGAGTTAGTATTTTGATTAAGTAACTACAATCCTATCTGCTAACGAATCAATAAATATTTCAAAACCAAGGAAAGGAAACGGTCAACTATGAAATGTACTATTTATTATTCCCAGATTATTATATATTTCCCTCCACCAATTACATATAAAAACAAAAATAATTTAATCCAGTTCATATCTCACATAACGAAAATGTAATATTAATGAGATATCACTGGAGTAAATTGAAAATTCATTTACAGAAACAAATGCGTATATATAACAAAAAAAAAATATTTAAAAGATTGCACAATGGGTGTGACCTATATCCCTTCTCCCACTCTAAAGTAATAATTCAAAAATCAAATGTATGCAGCAAATATCATATATATAATAATAAAAAAAATTAAATATAAAGGTCAATCTTGATAATATACAAGTACATAAAAACCCAGTAATTATTTATATATCTAAGAAAAAAAAACTTTAATATTATATAAAAAAAATAGAGAAAATAAATATAAAAAAAAATTATATATACACTCATCTGAACTTGTTCTTTCATTAAGTTCAACTTTCATGGACCACATGGCTACTTAACAGGGCAGATAGGGCTTCCTTTCACTAATACACGTATAAGTCTTTCTCCCATCAGGGTCTGCTGTTTCTCCTATGGCATTTTCGGGCTTGATGAATGAACAGGTGGTGCACTGTGGCTAGCAGTCTACTCCATGGTAGAGTAGTAAATTGGAACAAACAGTAAGGCCATCTCCTTGATTATAGGGTCAGTGAACATAATTCTCCCATAGATATATATATATATCGCTTTCATGGCAGACTAGTTTATACACCTCGGCTATACGCATACTTGCTTGTGACTAAAGATTATACTTGGCATGTAGTCAAATATGAATTAAAGTTCTCAAATATGATTCTTTTTTTTATTTATTAAATGGATAGGGGATTCATACTGTTGATAACTTTTCTAAAATCCATTTAATGATCCTCCCATATTAGAATGGCTAATTTCAAATTTCCTTTCTTCTTTCTATTTTTTAGACCAGCCAGATACAACTACAATTTTTAGCAAACAGATATCATTTCTCCTTTCTTTCTGCTTGGTTATTTTCCACAAGCATATACCATTCCATTGTTTAGACACGCTGGAGCCAACTCTTATTTTAGCAAACATAAATCGTCCTATTTCTGGGACAAGCTGGAAACAAAGTTCTTATTTTCTTAAACATCTGCCATCTGACTGCTTTAGCAAGCTAGAACAAACTGAACTCAATGCCCCAAGTAAGTAGCACATATATGACCCAATTAATACAATTGTAATACCCCCCCTACAAACTATTTCATCAGCCAATAATAAGACTATACTTTTATATTACTTTACCTACATTCTTTCACTTTTTATGTATTAAAGTACGACTTTCTCTAATATTGGAATTTGTATAGCTTCCATATTTATTAATTACACCACCCATTGTGCTTACATTCTTTTAGATAAAATCAACTTTTTGATTTTATCTTTATCCACGATCAACCAGAACAAATTTTTTTTTATACAAAACATTTTTCTTTGGCCAAAAGTAGATTACAATTGACAAAAGGTTTTTTTCTTTTTTTGATAAATTAATATTAATTACCAACCATCTCATTCAAATAAATATAAATTTTAAATTCTAATAAGTACAAAATCTATACTCTATTTGAACATTTACAAATGATAATAAACTTAAATACAAAAAAAAAAAAACTGTTCCACACGTAAACAAATGTTACAAGCTTAGTTTTCCTTTTATGATACAGATTTGCTGTGCAAATAAAATTATTAACACATATACTGCATACACTTGTACTGTGGGTATAATAGGAATATAATATAGACCAAACCCATTTATTTATGTACTATATATAAGTACCTCCAAATACACATCTAAATTATAAATGTAATAGATCTGTTAAAATTACACTTTTAATCTGATAAATTTTAGCTGTGCTGAATCTTCAGCAACAGCCATTTTGTGCATGGTCGTTATACACGTTCTGGCACAATAAACATGTTATAAATAATCCAACTTTTTTCTATTCATAAACTTTAAAGTCAAGATATTTTATATCACATAATTTTGGGGGAAAAAATCATTCCTAGTCTCAATTTCATTTAATTTGGCAAAAGAAAATAAACTATAACTTGTGATCAACATTAAACACATCATCAATATAGCTAAATTAACCTTTAATACTTAATTGAAAAAAAATGTCTCAAAACATTTTCCTCATATACAAATTAACATATAACTATATGCAACACTTGATATAAGAAAATTAGCCTTTTTTTAGTTCTTATAAGATGCTTTTAATTTTTAATCATTGAATGACCTTATAAACAAATGACATTTAACCTAACATGCTTCTTTCTCACATAATGTTAATGAATTCTTTTTATTTTATAGACTCATAATTTTGTAATATTCAGAGAAAGTAATTTATTTTTTTTATCCAAAACCAACTTCTCAATCTTTTTGATCAAATCAAGCACTTATTTATTAAATTCTAATTCTTTATGCAAACATTTTCTAATTTAAAATGTTGCTTAATAAACTGTATAAGATCCAAAATCCAACCAGCCAAACAGATAAAGTTTTTTTAATTGATTTTTAAATTTTCAAAAATTCTTAGCATAAAAAGCTGATAAATAAATATTTTAAATACAATTTAAAACCTTAATTAAATAATGCTAATCAAACAATTTATTTTCAAGTCATTGAAAATTTCTAAGAAAGCTTACTATTTTTTTTATATATCTCTGTTCCTTATTCAGTTTAGTCTAATAATCTAATTATATAAAGATAAATAAGTCTCTAATTAATTTTGGTTCATTGAAACAAAGAACGAAGAATTCATACACACATAAACATCAGTATTTGATTAGATTTGAGAATATTGTATTTTTTATCACTGATCTCTTATTGAAGGATGCAGAAAATTTTTTTACACACTTCTGTGAAATACTTAAAGCTTTTTATCTACAATATGCATTGGTTGACCAAGAAATTTTTCTTACTCATAACATAATATAAAACCATGCAAAGCAGTCATTCACATCATTTTAACAATTATCGATCCACTGCTGGATGGTCTTTCCATGTGCAATCCATCTTCTCTGATCTCTAGCCTCTCTTCTCCACATTACCCCAACATACTTATTTCATCTATCCTCTCAGTTTAAGATCAAGAAATACTATGGTCTTTCATCTCAGTTGTCTGATAATACTTACTGAAAACAGTTGTTTTTTTGAAGGCAGAATAAATGTGTGCAAATTAAATAAATACAAAGCAATAAGTGTTATTAATTAAGCTATGCAAATTATCTAATTGCATCTGTTGTAAAACCAATCTGATTAAAAAAACATCATCCTACTTTCATTCTTCATATTAAATATATAATTGCAGCAGAAATTTAATTTGAAGATGTTTTACAAATTGAATTATAGACTATATTTACTAGGAATATTAAGTCAGTGAACATAATTATTAATAGGATGATGTATGCAATAACTGTAGATGAAATTCTAATTGTACATAGTTGGTGAAATCATATTGATGTTAATTCAAATCAGCTTATTTATTAAGTAAATAATTCAATAATTGAAATGGTTATTTCTAAAGAATTTATATGAAGTTCAAGCAGGAAATTGAGAGAATTGAGTCATGTTTCATGGATTTTAAGCTTTAGAGTCCATCACTCAGTAGGTATTTTATTTATTCTTAGACAACATTGAAAACATGAGCAAAATGCATTTGGAAAAATTATCAGTTATAAAAACATATCTATTATAAGGGTTATAAAGTAATATTTATTAAGGCTATAACCTTAAGACTATGCACCTGAAAACAATTGAAAAATGCCAAAAATAATTCTGAACTTTTACAAATTCTTACAATAACATGAATATAAAATTTGCTAAATAATCAAATCTAATAATATTAATGTCATTTAAGTTAATAAAAATTGCAGCAGAATGCATTTGAATACTTAATTATATAATTTGAAATAAAAAGACCACTCACTAAGAAAGCATAATTAATTATGTATTCAAAGTGCAAAATGAACCTATTCTATAGTAGCATGAAATTAGTAAATATTGTGATAATAATTAAAGATTATTATATATAAATAAATTTTCAAAAATAAAATAAAAAAGTGGAAAGGGTTATCTTACTGAATATTAATAATCTAAAAAAAAACATTTATTTTAGTGAAGGAGATAGATACATTCTAATAATGATAATTAATTATCTAATTATTGGTCTGATATTGTCAGTTAAACAACTTGCACATTTGATATATATATATATATTGTAACGGGATGGGGTGGGTGAGAAGTGGAAATAAAGTTTGAACTGGGGTGATGACAAAACATCATCAACCCCAAGTAAATACAAAATCAATAATTTGAAAAATTATCTATAAGTAATGTGATATTTAATCATAAAATGAGATTATAGAATCTCTGAGAACATTGAGAGATCAGAAGCTAACTCAGAAGAGCAACTACAGCATAATTATTATTAACCACATTATAAAGTAAATATCAGTATAAGTAAATACTAGAGAGAAATAACCATCCATCATCATCATTGATGGGAATAAACAAATTAGTACAATAAAATATGTAAATCAACAGTCAACCTTGTGACTGGATTGAAAATGGGTCTTCTGTAGACCAGGCTAACTATTGAGCCTTTGCCAGCTTGGGCAATTATATAAACATAACTTGGATGCACCAGCTTACTGCTTATCCATTAAAACACAATAATCAAACAATAATGCTGGGACATTTAAAAATGCTGATCATCATCCATGCTCTGGCCACTAAAGTACTATTAATGTACTGGCCAACTATAAACTTAACTTTTAATAAGACTAAAGTAAAATTAAAGATAGTGCATGGGCTTTAAAGAGTGTCCTCTTTTGCGCCAACCAGGATGATGATTGATCATCACTGGATGCCCAAAGAACTAAGCACATCCCCATTTATCCGTGTCTGAAATCTAGCTCAGAGAACACAAAGCTCTATTACTGTATGCGAACAAGAGATGATGGAATACGATTTTAACAATTAAATAAGTTTATTAATAAAAATAAAAAAATAAATGATCAAGGTCTTATAAGGATTCTGATTTTGAAAAGTATACATTGAGTTACATGATTAATGAATTAGGTTTACTTAAAACCCATTCAGCACACCGGCATGTGGCTTGATACAAAATAAACACGTTTGAATTAACATTTAATTTAGAAAAATGATCAAAATTTTACACATAAGTGTCTATCTGACACGCATTGTTATTTACAATACAATTGACATATATACGCACACATATGTGCGTGAATTTTCTGATTTTGATTATAATACAATATAAAAAAATTATATTTGTGACTGACAAAATTACTATAAAAAAAATCAAATTATTACATTGATTTAAGTAATTACAATTTACAATTCATATTATTACTATAGTTTACATATATGCGCACAGACGCGCGATTTATAATATACAATCAATCTGTTTCAATTGACATTCAATAACAACAAAAACAAAAAAAAAGATTAAAATTTACATATGTGTTACAATTGATAAGCATTGGTATCTGCAATACAATTGACAGATATACGCATACATACATGCGTGTGATTTCTGAACATATTTAATTTTTACATAAAATAATACATGATTAAGCTTTTAAATTATGTTTTAAGTAATACAAATACTTATGCTAGGTTTACTACAACACGTATATAGAATTGCACAGATTATTAACAAATTTAATTTTGTCACACAATACTTTTATAATCAATAATTTCATAAAATTTACACACTTGTTATGACAATAAAAGTTATTTTCACAATTACTTGTTGAAAATGTATAAATTGCTTTTCTTATTTTATAGTAAGTTCCACTATTTATCGATTAGTTTCTATAAACTTTTTTCTTTCTTTTAATACATGAAGTTATTTGCTTGTTTGCTTTACTTTAAAAATATCTCTTTTTCTCTTTTTAATAAATGAAAGATAATATCCTTTTATAGCATCCAAAAAAATATATAAATTTTGAAATGTCTTTTTGCTTGATTAGTTAATACTGATTAAGTAGGCAAGGTGAGATAGTAAAAATGAATACGTGAACTGCAGCCTTCCACGCCATGATAAGCAGAGAGCCAAGCTGGACTATCAATACACAAAGCTCCATGACGTCGCGAGAAAATACCTCATTTTTAAGCACTGCCTTTCTAAGTACCTAAACAGATCATCCTCAAAGAGTGGTATCCAGAAAAAAAATTAAAGACATTGCGCCAACCCTGCTCATCTCTGTGAGACTTAGGGGTATAAATGTGATCTATTCATGAGACCAAAGCCTATTCATGAGACCTATATATATTCACCACTGGACTACCCTGGGAGCTCAATATCTAGGTCTAGACAGTGCCGAGCATATACTTCGGAGCATCATGAATACTCTGCATCCAAACAGTCCTGTCTAACTATATACTCACCATAAGCATAAAAAGTACAAATTCACGCATCATTTTCAAAATGTAATTTTACATATGTGGGTGCGTGTGTGCACACGCTGACGCTTACATCATATTTTAACTTAACAGCAATAATATTATATTTTCATTATTACATTCTTTGGAAAATATGCACAAATTTTATACGTATACGTGTATGTATAAACAAACTATAGACATAATTTAAAATTAGTTTCAATTTATAAATTCTTTTTTTTTCCTTAAAAAAAAGTATAGTCAATTTTTGACAGGTATTTGTTGATTAATTATCAACGTTTTTAAATTAAATTATTGAATCATCGATTCTTTACTTTTTTTTTATAAATAATTTTTTTCAAAATAATGTCCAGATAATTATTGTTCAAAAACGTCTATTTTGCCTTTAAAACGAGATGATCAATGAATTATTCTTGACTCTTAATTATAATTCAAGCAAAATTACTTTATATTCTTTTAAATATATAGATTTTTAACCTACTTAAAAATAATATTGTTCTATATATGTCTATTTTTATATGACTTATTTTAAAACAACTCACCAGCTATATATATACGTTTATCCATGATTTTCTGCATATCTCTGACGCAGCATATGCGTAATTAACTTTTCAGCAAGCTAGATTTTTTTCTTGGTGAGTTTGGTTTTAGTGATTGTCATTATCACGTAAAAGTATAATCCATGTATAATGTTGGTCCATAGTTGGCCTCCCGTCTGTGTAGAACTGTTCCAGGCAAGCAGCTGTCCTTTCCATGTTTAAGGCTATGAATTACAGCACAAAGAAGTGGGTCATTTTCTTGATGTGAAATTCAAACTCCTACCAGGAAAACAGTAATGGTTCCTGAATTTACTGTTCTGCCTTCAGCCACATAACTTCATAGTAGCTATTTTGCCAACTCTCCGGTCAGCTAAGTTGCAACAAAATATTGCCACCAACTCTTCAGCTGGCCCTTCTTACAAAAAACTATTAATCAGACTGAAGCTAGTTTGTTATCAGCCCTTTTTATCAAATTATCTGAGGTGATAATAACACCTTCATTGAAAACAAAGTTTTTATTTTTAGCTCTCTAATCCCCTTAAAAACATATATGTTTTAATTAATTAAAAAAATTTCAAAAACAAGTATTGTGTTTTTTACATTTCACAATCAGAATAATAATAATAACAATACAATATTTATATTTATTAAGACCTTTTTTAAAACATTAATTTCATAATGAAATTTTATTTTAAACCCAGAGTTATTTAACCCTTTACTTGTTATTATTTTATTTTAGAAAATGTAGAAAAATGTCTACTATATTTTTGTCTGTGTTTATTTCTAGTTTTCCTTTCAATTTTACATATATATTTATGCACACACACTATATTAGTGTGTCTATGTAATCCAACTGGTTACAATATATATATAGTTTTGTAAGGAATAACTTAAAATTTAATATACATATTTGAAAAAGAATTACATTATGTAATGCAGAGGGAATTTTTTTCCAGAAGTTATTATGTACAATATCTTACAAATAAATTATAATGCTCAGGACATAATACCATCCCTATAAATTAATATTGAAACTAAAGTCCTTGTCCATACTTGTCATGTTAATAAAAACTCAAAGAACAATCAAAAGTGGTATTTTATTTTTAAGGACAGTTCAATGATGAATAATATGAGTTATTTAAATTTAATAAGGATGTCAAAAGCAGATTATCATCAGCTTTTAAAATCATTTCTTAAACTAGTTACCATTTAGTTATAACATTATGTAAATATATTAAAAGATTTATGGAACAATGTTAATATGCATTCCTGCTGTACCTATGATATAGTTCTGGATCTGGTACAGCTAAACCTTTTTTTCAATCTCCAATTAATCTTAGAATGATCCTCAGCCACATTAGCTAACCATCCATTATTGTGAGACAAAATACTACATAGTTATTCTTAGATATAAGAAAACTATGATGAAAATTTGTTCAAACTCCCACTGTCAAGTAATTGACAAGCCTGGTGAATAATGCCTTCTTTTTCATTATTGATTTACAAAGAATGGTTGGAAATCACATCATATGCAGTAGATAATTAAAATACTTTTACAATATTCTATGTCTTACGATAGAATGAAAGCCTGTTAAGCTAATTGTGCAGACGCTGTGAGAATGTTATTAATAAATGAATACCTTCGAACAACCACATGATATAGTATTTGTATAAGAGTAAAAAGGAATCCTCTTACCCTTACGACTCAAATGTTTATATATGAGCAAATCTAAAGTAGTTGTAACGAAGGCGTGACTACATAATAGTCACTTTAAATTACTATATATAATGTCTGTATGGTCACTCACACAGTCTCATACATAAAAAGTTCGATTACAAATTGTTGCAAAACAGTACAAAGAAGAAAAAAGAAAAAGAAAAAAGGAAGTAGCTTTAAAATATTATAAAATAGGACTAGCAAAAATAATATTTAAAAAAGAAAATACTGTAATAAGTTAATTTTGTTATCAGAACTAAAGAATTTAAAATAAAAATTTTAAAAAATGTACATAATTTTAGATAATTGTGGCAGTAAATGTTTGGATGAGTGAATAGAATAACAAATTACTTTAAAAAAACATAAGCAGATTATTAAGGCAAAATATAATTCAGGAAGACTTTCTCCTATTGTATATAATATAATTAAGCATCACATCTAAATTTGCCCTTAACTCCTCAATATATTCAAAAGTGTAATTGAATCAGAATATTTAATTTTAATGCTAAATTGTCCAAGCACTTTACTACTATTACACAATGCTTTATTTACCAACATTTCTTACAGTTTAAGTTTCAATTGCCACAGCAATCTTCTTCAGAACTACAACATAATACAAACATATGAATATACATATAAATATGCATAAACATATTTACATTATATATATATCTTATAATATTTTTAATAATAAAAAGATATAAGATATATATAATATACAAATTAAAAAGCATATGCAACACTTGAAAGAGAAGTTATACCGATTCCAAAAATTATTATGCACTAAGCACTTAGCGCATAATAATTTTTGGAATCAGTATAGCTTCTCTTTCAAGTGTTGCATACGCTTTTTAATTTGTATATTAAATTATCAAGGGAGAAGTTTAAAATCTGTATATATATATAATGTAAATTATATGTTTATGTATATTTATATGTATATTCATATATTTGTATTATGTTGTAGTTCTGAAGAAGATTGATGGAGCAATAGAAACTGTAAACTGTAAAAAAGGGTGATAAATAAAGCATTGTGTAATAGTAGTAAAGTCCTTGGACAATTTAGTATTATATGGTATATATTTGGCAATGCAATAAGAAAAAGTAGTTAATATTTAATTTTTACATACTACATTTCAAATACTCATATTTTCTTAATGTATATTGTAACGAGCACAGACGTTCGTTACATTGTTTTTTTTTATTTATTAAACATGAAAGTAAATTAAAAAGTTCGCATTTAAAAATTTTCTTTAAGAATTAAAAATTGAAATTAAATATCATCTTAAACTCGTATATATTAAATCGCACAGATAAAAAAAATTATTAAAATAAAACTGTATTAAAAATAGAAAAGGTATTTTAAAAACAAAAACTTAAAAAGATTTAGAGATAAAAATATATCTTTGATTTGGAAAACAGGTTAATTAATCAGAAATGGAAATGATTGTTAATTAGTTAAATGTAAACCAGCCTTGGGCATTTAAATGTAAAAACATCGGTCAGATAGGGAAACAATAGAAACTTTTAGCAAATGAAATAAATCCATTGGGAAATCGGACCTCAACGAAAAGGATCATCACATCGATGACGTAATGTTAAGTCAATCTTTCAAAGTAATATAAAAGGACAAGTTTGGAAATTATTAGTTAGTGACTGGAAATTGATTATTACGATGTGACTATATGTAGTAGTACGGAGTTGGAAGTGAAGGAGTTGACAGACGCACTGTCAATTCTTTCAGCTGTTAAAGAAAGGAGAAATGAACTATCGTTTCCTATATTGAGGACCAATTAAACTAAAAAAACCTCCGAATGAACAGAATATCAATCTTAGGATGGCGTGGGAATTCACGTTCATGGCAAGCAATGGATAAAGAGGAACTGTTTTAAACCGTAAGAACTTTATAAATAATGAACATTAAATTAAACTTTCCAGAGTTAAATGATTGCAATATTATCCTATCTGACCAACTTAATTTATTAATAATGTTATTTGATGTATTTCTTTTTTTATATATATTTAAAATCATTTCCATTTAGTTATTTACTTTTTTGTTCTTTAAGTTTTATTATGATTTCTGTTTTCCGTTAAGGTAAATTATATAAATGTTAAACTTAAGTCGGGCGTGAATGGTTGTATAGATTTGTAAAGTTATATTAGGGGAGGGTAATCTTAGGTTATTTGTTTCGTTGTTGAATTGGGTCAATGGATTGGATATATTGGTGTGATTAGTAGATGTAATATTGATTTGCTACGGGCAGAATCGCTTCATACGCCGCACACTTCCGTTTGCCTATGGAAGGAATTATAAATCGGATACTGCAGTTCCTTTCTATGGAGTTTTTTGTTTTATTGCTCTTCTTTGCAGATAGATGTAATATTCCTATCTCATGAGAAGCAATTTCTTCTCTTAACTTTTTGTGCTGCCGTATTTTATTACATTGAATACATCGATATATCAGATGAATTGATGCCGGTTTGACTACGAATTTTAACCTAAGGTTAAATAGGGATAGAATGTTTATTTTCAAAAGCAAATCTATGTGGTCTATTCATACTTGACCCTAAATAAAAATGCATTAAATTTAAGTTGTTTATAGATGCTTGCATGGATTGGTTATCGGTTAAGTATGTTTTGGGTTTTCATATTTGATCAAAATATATAGACATTCGATAAATAATGATACCTTACGGTGAGTATCTAAAATGTATTTATTCGGATGTCTTTTAAGTTATTGGTGACAATGCAAGTATCTTATGGTGAATACTATTGGGTTACATATAAATTTCCCTCCGCAATTGTCAGTAATCAATAATTTTGTATTTTGATCGTTTATGTTTATTTTGGAATGTTTTTGACCGTGAAATCTATGTAACCGATCTATATTCAACATTATAAACAAGCTTTCATAAATTTATATGTGCGAACTTAATTAAAATGTAAAATTATAATATAATAGTAATTAAATGTAAATTAAAGTAAAGTTAAAAATAATGTTAAATGTTAAAATGTAAACTGATACTAAAACAATTTTAAATCTTATATATATATGTGCGTAAATAAATTTTTGAATGTTAATTACTGGCAGTGGCTTATTTTATTTATTTTTTTAATATTGAAATATAATTAGATAGGATATTATCTTATTAAATCTCTGCTATTCCACTGAGCTAGTGACATGGGCTAACGACCGGAATCAAAATTTAAAAAAAAAAAAAAAATTTTTTTTTTGACTGACGTATCTGCCTACTTTATAAATTTTTCTAGGTTCAAATGCCTAGATGGCGCCCTGTAGTGCAGTTTACGTTAAGTCGCTTTCTCCGGATTGTTACAATATATATATATACGTAGTAGATTATTAGTTTAATAACTATTAAGTACTATGTTCCATATAGCATATATATTAATTACACTGATAATATCAACAATGTAACAAAAATATGTTCATAAACATTAAAACTCCAAAAATAAGGCATATTTATTTTATTCTTGATCTTTTATTCAACATTTAAGGTGCTTTTAATTTATAACCTGAAGAAAATTGATTTACTCCCTTTATATATATATATTTTAACGGTCACTGCAGGAGTCTTAACGTATCTGCCAAACGAGGGCACGATCTAGGCATTTGAACTTAGAAAAATTTATATAGTAGGCAGATACGTAAGTTAAGATTCAAAAAAAATTTTTTATATATATTATTCTGACCATTTGCCCAATGACACTAGCTCATAGAGTAGCAGAGGTTTAAAACATTTATTAAATATATTTCTTTTAATAAATAATAATAAAAGCAATCACTGTCAGTATTACAAACACAAAAAAAGATTTATTGATGCATATATACATATTTAAAAATTGAGGAATAAAGACGATTTTAAATTTGTTATTATTTTATCGTTATAATTTACATTTTATAAATTTGCACAGATGGATTTTAGTAAGTTTGTTTTATAATGTTGAGTATAGATATGCTACATAGATTCCACAGTTAATAACTTTTCAAAACAAATCATTCAATCTTCATAGCCAAACCAGCACCTGCTTCCAGATATACACTCACAACCAATGCAATGTGAACATGTTAGCATAGAATCACGCCGACAGGAATGTGCATCTGAACAGCATGATATTATTGGAGAAAACATGGCCTTCATCCAGCACAGGAAAAGGTACGTTTGTCTGGTGAAGGAATCATGCATGTAATATATATAAAAAAAGGAATAACGCTTCGTATGGATGGGAGAGCGGCCTGTCTTGCCAGCTTATCATCCAAAATTCATAGAGCTGGAATGGGTCAATGGCGCAGGAAATACATCTGCGTCCATTTCAATGGTATGACTACCTCTTTGGGGTCATGCATTCAGTTGGACTCATCACCCTAATTGCTAACACACTTCACATTACATTGATATAAATGTCCATATATCTCTCCACCAGCATTGACACAACTATGAGACAAATAGTCCAAAATTAAAACCCCTTAAACTAACATAAATTTAACGAAATCTATATAGCTATCCACACCCAACTTAAATTTAATACATTTTATTTAACATATAGAAATAAATAACCTAGTTAAATACAAACATAAATAATTAAATTTTAAAAAAATGGAAATGATTGAAATAGCAAACGTATATAAAAACAAATATTTATAATTGATTTAGAGTTCTATTCTTGGTCAGATAAGAGTACATTCATTTATATTACTTTTTTTTTTTGATTACTTATTGATGTTATATGGTAATTATTTAAAAGAAAGTTCAATTAGTAAAAGTTTATACTTTACGGATTCTGCAGATTTTGAGGTCCATCTTCGTGATCGCTTATGTAGATTGTTTGTTCTTCCTTTTTAAAAACGAAGCTGCTACTTGCCATTCCTTTTTGGTCCCTAACTGTCATAGGGAGGTCTCAGCTGGTTGTCCAGAAATTAAATCTATTGCAGACTCCTACATCATGTGAAGTCTGCAATACAGCTACCGTTCATGGGTACATTCAAAGTCAGCTCTCTGATAACAATTATAATAATCATTTGGCTTTCATATTTTTCTTAGCCTCTTATCATCAAATCTTGGGATTCAATGAGCAAGATGTCACTAATCCTTTTGTGTTTCAGTTATGGTCCGTGCTGTCATTTTCGTGCTTACATTGGTCATTTAATTTCTTTGTATTCTCTTACCATTTAATTTATTTTAAGTGCCTCAAGGGCTAGTTTGCTTTCGAACAATCATTTAATTAATAAAACAATCATTTCCATTTTCTAAGATTATAGAAATCAACATTATTTCTATTTTTAAAATATCAATCTTTATATTTTTACTTTTTTACAAAAAAAAATACTTTCAAATACTTTTTCTTAAAATAGTTTAAGTTTTCCATCTGCGCGACAATATATATATTAAACAACTTTTAATTTTCAGTTTTTAAGCTTTTTTTCTTTTTAATAAATCAATTTTTATTTACGATCTTTTTATTTTCATTTTAAAATAATGTAACAGAATATTATATTCCGTTACAATATATAGTAATGATATAAAATGAACAAGAGGAAAGAATCTTCAAATGCCCAAATTGAGAATGCCAAAATCTGTAATTGAAAAATGAGGCAAAAGAAAAAACAAGACTCTTTTTGTATGGCCTATCTCTAAATGTCAAATTTGTATTAATATAAAATTAAGAATATGAAAATGTTAACTCTTATCAGAATCCTAAGTCTTTGAACAAGCTAAATCATAGTACAAAATAAAGAAAGATTTAATTAATCTTTTATTATAATAAGATACTAACATGATAAATATTAAAATCTATAATAGAATAAATTAGCCATATGGACTGTTTACTTTTATAAGCCCTATAAATTATATAAAGTTAAAATTGAAAATGGTCTTAATTCTATATAACCAAAAATTTAAATAATATAAATTGTCTAGCTAAAATTAATAATGTTGTATTAGTTAAGTAAACTAAATTGTAATAGAACAAAATGAGTGAATATTAAGCAGGCTTTATTAATAAAATAATCAAAAATCTATGTTGAAATAATATTTAAATTTCATTAATATATTTATTTACATTGGTGTTCATTCATAGATAATTCTTCTGTTACTGTGTGGTAAATTTATATTGTATTCAAAAATGTATAAAGATATTACACTTAGTGATTGTATAAAATTTTCTTACAATAATTTTCTATAATTTTTATACCAGCGTTCATAAAAATATAAGATTAACTTTTAGTCATCTCTGGATTCTATTACAACAGTAAAATGTACATTACTTTGTTAATTAGATCTTATGTACTTGTGTTTCAGACTCATAATTCAAATTAATAATAATCATTTATTTAGAAAATGAACAATAGAAAAATAATGAATATATTATAATAATTTAGATTAAGATATCATGTAATATTGTATTTGTGTAAACTATCAAAATAGTGCTAGTATAAACATTCTTTTCAAACAAGAAAAAAATATCTTCTTATCTATTAATTTCAAATAGGCAATATATAAAATCATAGGCTAGAAAATACTAACTTGTTATAGTCTCCTGAACATTCACCAAACAAGATATTAAATATAATCTATTATGATTATTATATATAAAATTTAGAACTATTACCATTTTCTTTTGGTTAAATTCTCTTTAGATATTCAGCCATGCATAAATATATGTTAAATACTTCTTTTATAATAGTAAATAAATTTTAATAGACTATACAACCTTTATGAATAATGAGGAATATTTATCACCAAGAGTTCTACTGCTCTTTGAGTTCCTTTTATTAAGTTCCCAAATCCATCAAGACAATACAATATTTTGAAGTACAATAATTCAATAAAAGAAGTGTGGGCTTCTTTAGAATATTTGAAATTTATTTATTAAACTGATTATTAATAATTCCTGGCAAGATATTAATGCATATTATTCCTTTAAAATGATGATTATCATTTAAAGTTATGGTCATATATCCTTGTCAATTATTGGTTCATTGGCACTCATATACAAATACAGATACATGTAGGTATTAAGTTCCATGGTTAAACTTTATTAACATATTATCCTTGGCACATTAATAATCCATGAGCTTTTAATCTATAGGCACATAAAGACTTACACAGTCAAGACTTCATTAATATTTTATAATTTTTAATTATTCCATCTAATAAATTATTATTTTTAAATCCTTGGCAAATTATTAATTTTTTTATTGGCACTCATATATATATATACTAGCTATACATTTATAAATTCACTTTAATTTTAAATATGCATTTTTAAAAAATGTTCTCCAAGAACATCTTCAAATAATAAACCCCATTTGAGCTGTTATTCTAAAATTTCTCAGAAAATGTACATTTTTTCTGGAGTAAATGTCAAACTTTTTCTGTGTAGTTAATAATATTGTTTTTTATACAATACACTTTTAAAATATATGCATATTTTTAAAATAAAATATTTAATGCTTAACACATCATATTAATTGAACTTTTAGAGATAGATTATTTATAGAGAAAAACAATAAGTAAAGAAGTGTCAACTTAAAATCATGATGTTATTTATATACTTTTTTTAATTTACATATTAATGAGGTTATCAACATAGATACCATCAACAACTTATAATTCAAATTTACCATCTTTATTTTAAAAGAATCATTATTTTTATTTTACTAAAGTTTCATATTTTTTTACAAAAAAAACAACAAAAAAACAGGTCTCTGGAAATATGTCTTCCCTTCAAGTTTTTAAACAAAAGCATTTAAAAAAATAATATTAACTTTTAAATTTCTTTTTTTTTTTAAATAAAAAGAAATACTTTATTAATTTTAAAATAGTGTAATAAATAATATATTTTTGAATAACAAATGTCTTAAAATATTCCCAATTTTAAAATCTTATACAATAATCTTGTATTTAAACAATAACCTAAACATGCATACACATATTCACACACACACACACACGCGCGCACACAAATGTAATTTTTTATTTACCTAAATCTATTGCCTTTTGAAATATGTATATAAACACAACATTACTGTTATTTATAAAATATATGTTTTAAATTTATAATTCTTTTTAAAATAGGAAGTTAAATCTACCATATATTATTTTTAAACCACCAAACGTTACATGATCACTACTGGATGGAGAGTTTTGCCTGTTTTCATGTTATTTTTAAAGTTAAAAATTAAAAAAAATCAATCATGAACTGTTTTGTATTTGGCATGTCTACAATAATTTTAAATTTAAGACAAAATATTGCTCGACAAGCCAAAAATCATGAAAATAAATTTAATTTTTTTATAATATATATATATATGACAATGCCTGTTAAGAGTCTAAACAAGGTGACACAATATATAATATATAAACAGTGGAATTCTTTCAAAATGATATTAGTATTTTAAAGGACAATCTTTTTATTAAATCAGTAAGTAAATGTAAAATAACCATGTATATATACTACTTCACATCATGTAGAGGGTAAGTTTGATAGATTATATTATTTAGAGTGAATCTCAAATCAATCATTAAATTTGATTTGTTAATAATTATGAATTAATAATCTATAGTCAAATATAAAATAAACAATTAATAAAGTATTTTAAATTTTATATGAATAATTAAAAATCAACTTTTCAAATATTGTTAATATTAATATGATAGCCTTTTTATCAAACTGTCTAGAAATTATAAAATGAATATTTATATTATGTTTGTTTAAATCTTATTGTGACCTTCAAATCAAACCCAAGTAGAAATAATTTTTATTTTTAACTCTTTGTCTGATTTTAAATCATGAGAATGAAAGACACACCTGTCCCAGCAAAAATCACCATGCAAGTGTATTTTGTGGCATTAGATAATAATAGAATCAAATAATTTTAGTTCAATTTTGCATTGAATGGTTCTAATTTAATAATAGTGATGCAACTAAGATGAAAATTTTCAAAATTGTTTATGTTAAACTATGGTGAAAAGTATTTTTATGTATTTCTTTCACAATTATTTCAATTTTAAATATGTTTCTGGCAATTTATAAGATGATATAATTACAAAATTGGAATGCATATTTATACACTGTCCTAAGATAACGATGACCAAATTCCATGACAAGTTAGTATCAGCTAGTTCTGTAAATATTAAAAAACTAATGAGATAAAGAAATATTTTAAATAAACAAACATAGATTTAGATTAAAACTATATATATATATTTGTATATATAATATATACACATACATGGTATGTATAATTTATTCATGTATAATAAAATATACCTTTGAAGAATTTGTTTTATGTGTGCAATCATTTTATTCTTTTTTTTTTTTTGTATCACAAAGAAAAAATCGATATAATTTATTTTGTTTTATTTATCTAAAAATTAAAAAAAAAAATTAAGTTGTTTTTTTATTATTATTTTATAAAATTATAATTAATTAAAATGGGTTAAAATTGTCAAAGAATTTTTTTTTATTATTGTTCCTATATTTATTTATTTTTTTATAAAAAGAGAATTTTTTTTTTCTTTTATCAGAGATGGAGATTTGACAAATATATATATATATTTGTATATTGATTAAATATTTTATTAATTAATTAAAAGATTTATCTCAGAATTTAATTAGGAAAAAATAGCAGTAACAAAAAACAGGCTAACAGAAATTTATTTTTATGGTATTGCTATAAAATAGGTTTCAAAACTAAAAAGAAAGATTTGTTTTTAGATTGTAGCAAATAGAAAAATGGCTTGCTACATTGCTGAAAAAAATGTTTGGAAGAAAAAGTTAATTGATGCTCTGTCCCAAAACTTTGGACAGCTGCTGAAAACTGCATAACCATATATCAATATGAAGTACCATCAATTGCATGCAGGAATAAATATTATTATTGCATGTGTTATTGCAAAAGTGCTATTTCCTAGAATGGTTAAAGAAAGCAAAATGGAGTAAAGGAGTTCAGTTGATAAAACAGTTATTTTTCTCTCATTAACATGTATGCCTGTATAATATTGTTCAGTATGCAGATGTCTGTAAAAAATGATTTTGTAAAAACATATATATATATATAAACCATTATACAATTACAAATATCCAATAACATTCTCTGTTTAAAAGTCTATATCTCAATAATAGCAAATTGTATAATGGTTTATATATTTGTATAATTATTTCAGTTAGTGTTAATAGTAACTTTCTTTCATATATATATAAAATACAAGGAATAAATCCTTTACATTGCTTTTGCAAATTAAAAATAAATCATAGATATAATAAAATATCTTTATCTAACAACAAAATGATATATAATAATAGCAAAAATGATAATATAACACAGGTAGGAAGATAGCTACTTTGCAAAAAGAGAAATTTATAAAGTTATATACTAGTTATGGATATAACCCTAGAAGCATTAGAAATATATTCTTTAATTATAAACAAAATAATTTGGGTAATAATAATGAACCAGAAAATATAAAATGGGTAAAACTTTCATATGTTCCTAAAATTTATAATGCATTATTAAAAAATAAAAATTATATAGATAAAAATATTAAAATAGGATGAACAAACAGTAAAACTCTAGATATATTAGTAGGGAATTATAAAATAAAAGATGATATAAAATATAAAAAGAGTATAGTATATAAAATTACTTGTGGGGTTTGCA
This sequence comes from Epiperipatus broadwayi, assembly GCA_028023455.1. Taxonomy (NCBI): domain Eukaryota; kingdom Metazoa; phylum Onychophora; class Udeonychophora; order Euonychophora; family Peripatidae; genus Epiperipatus; species Epiperipatus broadwayi. The sequence goes on from JAQFVV010012420.1 coordinate 6,768,720, forward strand.
GTATGGTGTATTATGGATATACAGCAAAACAATTAGAAGAAAGGGCTAAAGAACATAATAATGATATTAATAGAAGAGATGACAGATCTGCATTATATGTTCACTACTTAAAATATGGACATAGAATAGATTGTGTTAAGAATATAAGTCCATTAAATTATATTAAAGAAATTAATAGAAGGAAGATATATGAAACCAATTACATTAATTATAACAGAAATAATTGTATGAACATTTATAAAACATCAATTAATTTAACTAATAATTGGATAATGAAAAATGAATGGAGGGTTGTATAATATGTGTTGTTATAAAGATATTTTTAAGTGTAATTATAGGCTTGTGTTAATTTTATATAGAGCCAGTAGATGTCAGTATGTATGCAATATAGGTTATTTTTGTAATTAAGACATATTGAAAAGGGCAAAAATTTAAAATTTGCCAAAAAGAGCTTTTATATGTTATTTTTATGTGTTATGACTATATTACAGCTATTGTTATATATCATTTTGTTGTTAGATAAAGATATTTTATTTTATATCTATGATTTATATATATATGTTTTTGATGTATCTACTTTTTAAAATGTTTTTATAGTAATATCAGATTGTAATTTTTAGAAATTTCATATGATTATTTTTTTTCCTTTTAAAATACTTACATTGTATTAATTATTTGAGAAGTATTGTTTATAATAAATATGCATTAAAGTAATTTTATTTTTCCAAAAACTCTATTTAACGTAAATGCTACATATATCAAAAATTAACTCATGAGTTGAATCCCAAATTTAGTTATTTTAAGTAGCATAAAAAGATTTAAAAAATTATGAATTAATAATTAATTATCAATATAAACTATTAAATGCAGTATTATTTATAAAATACAATAAACTTTCATTATACTATTGATATAATCATGTCTACTTGTTAGATTCCAAAGCAATCTCAAAATGATCATTAATACTAACTTTTTCAAAACTTATAGATATTGAAATTTTACCAAGTTATATCAAATTTCAAGCAAATCTCAAATCAAACTCAGATGTAAGTACTTTTTTTTAATATGACAAACATTCAACTTCAAAGAAATAGATATTTTTTACTTATTTTAAAAATCTTTATAAATTAATAATCAACATTGAATATGTAATGAATAGCTTTTCCAAACATTATAAATAATAATGTACCTTCTTGTTACATTGCATAGATAACATAAAATGACAATTTATTTGTTTTTGGTAGAACTTATAAAGACTGCAATTCTAATACATTATATAATTCATGTGAATATCAAATTAAATAAAATATAAATACTGACTCTTTCAATATGGTGAAATGTTAAACTTCCAAACTAATATTTTATAATGCTATATTTATTAATGATTACATTATCAATAGTGATAATTAATTCACAAAGTTTTTTTTAATTGATTATAAATTATCTTTATTTTATGAGGTTTAGTGTTTGGATATGTTTACATTTGAATTGTACTTGCTTTTATTTTAAATGACAAAACTTGTTTTCAGATACCAGCCTAAATGGTCATTTTACATTTGCTTTGCAATATAACAATGATGAACATTGTTATTATTATCATTAATAGTGTTTAACATCTAAATTGAAATCTTATATTTATACATATTCAATATAGCTTATTAATTTACACTGGTTTTAAAAATTATAAAAAATAGAATACCATGTGATGTTTAATGCTTAGCCATATTGAGGAAAGTTATGTCTACATTTGGCTTTGATTTTGTTTAACCTGATATATATTATGTGTTAAGATTAAAATGTCTGTATGTTTCAAGAAAGCAAGCTCAAATAGATATTGGAAATTTGCTTTGCAATTTAACTCTTGTGCATTTCAACATTTTTCCATTTTTACCCTAGTAGAAATTTGAGTTAATAGTTTCTCTTAGTATTAAAACCTTTCTTTAATATTATGAATTATTAAATTATAGTAGATTTATTTAAAATATAAGTTTACAAATGAAAAACAACCTAAAAATTTATAATGCAATTTTTCAAATATGGGGAAAAAAATAAAGCAAAATACATAATGAGAACATTTTTATTATTATTTGGTACTGAAAAAAGTAAATTACCAAAATCTTTGTTGAATGATTTGATCTGTAAAATGTGGATTTTTGTTAAATGATCATAAAGCAACAAAATTCTCTTCTAGAATTTAAAATTGCATTTATAATTTTCAAAATACCACAAAAATTCTGTACTACAACAATTGACAGAATATAACAATTATAATATTTATAGTTTTCTTTTTATCATTACATCAAATTTCTTAATTTGTATTTTTAGAAATGAAACATAGTTCAAATAAAATCTAAGTGTAAAAATAAAAAAATTTTAAAAATATTTTTTAAAAAATAATTATTACATAAATATTATATAAATTTTATTATCCTTCTCATTGTTGTTTGTTATAAGTTAGTAGTGTTTAATTGTTAGTAAAAAAAAGATTTTTAATTCTTATTTTTTATATTAATTATAGATGAGCAACTTTCGATGTGGAACATCAAATTGATAGCACTTGTGGGTTGAATAGGTATGCCATGGTAATTATTGGTGGAAGATTAATTATATTCCACTTATTTGATGTCATCAATAAAAAAAGCATCCATCTATAAAATAAATGGAATATGTAAATACCTAATCCAATTATTTAATCTTTCATCAATAAATAATGCAGGACACTTCACCAACCCATAAGTGCTATAAAGTGTGGTGTTTCACAAATAATGTAAAAAATAAAGTCTTTTCTTTTGCTAATGTTAAGACATTGCTACCAGTTTATTACATAAATATTTTGTAATGATAATTATGCCATTGTTTTTATTATTTGATAACAATTATCAAAGAGGAGTTTACAAGTATGTTTATATTCCCAAAATCAAAGAATTTGCCAGTTAGTGATCTTTTAGGCTTCTGATATCTTACCTGTAGTTCTTATCTGTGAACATCTCAGTGAACTATTGTCATCTTCATATTTTTTAAACTAATAAACAATACTTATTTTACTTCCAATTTAATACAATCAGCAAAATAGTGTTAAAGATAGCTGCAAAAGAGTCATTTAAAATTAAATCACAACAGCAGCATTACTGTACTCTCTGAAGCACTAATTGACATTATTACTGAGTTAATAAAGAAACACTTAATAACAGTATTTGAAAAGGTCATTGTTTCTTGGATTATACATATAAAATGTTCTTGTCATTTATTTTAAATTCTAAAATGAAGTAAAAGTTGCAAATAAATAAAAAAATTGAAAGAGATATATATATCAAATTTAAATAACAAAAACTTTTAGACAAAATTAATAGATCAAATCCTAATATTAAATAAAGATAGGCTATGATTAAAGATCTATAAAATATTAACTACAAACCTAAAAAGTATGTAATTGTTTATTAAGTGATAAGTATATGCAGAAAACTTCATTTTACAGGTGGAATATTAAATATAATAAAATTTTCTGAATATTAAGAAAAAAAATTGACAGACTTTACATGATTTTGTAGAGTCTTTTATTTTACCATGGAATGTAGACATCTAATGATGATGTATAAACATAAATTATAACATTTTGGGGAATTATAAAATCTTGGTATCAAATCACTTATTATTATTGTTGTGTTTGGCTGAATTGCAGGTTTTAGACTCAATCCAACAAGTAATATTAAACATTTATAAACACTTACTATTTAATATGTATAGTTTATTAGAAAAAATATACATACATATTATTTAATCAATAAATACAATGTGACATATAACTTTGTCAATAATGAGCTGATCATGCCTAATGATACTTCCAATTATATATTTAGCTTACCTTGTAAGTTGTAGTATTAACTGTTCCAGCTGTACTGGACGGTTTGTCTTGAGTTTGTTAAATTATCCTTCTGGCTCTACAAGATAGGTTGCCTCAAATTTGCCATAATTGTAGCAGCTTCCAGCCTTATTGGGACTTGCCTCACTATGTAGACATATCGGTAGTGAATACTAATAGAAAACACCTTCACTATTGGGAGTGGTTTCAATGGAGAACATGTTCAGTTACTCAGGTAGACTGACATTCTCTGCTTTGCCTCCAAAAAGTTTGACTATTATTGCCAGATCCCCTATCTTATTGGCAGCAATTGAATTCAAGAGCCTAATCAATGGTAGGATTTTATACACATGTTTACACATTGGATAGTAGCAACAAGTGCTCAAGCCAATCAAATAAGGAATCTGGACTAGTCCATTTCTGAAGGCAAGGTCAGATATAACATTCCACCCTCAGGTTAAATTTAGCCTTGGAGAATGTAGTCATCGAAATAAGCTGGATGATGTGTTAATCGCTTTCTTGGTTTCTCAGGTTTATTGTTGTTCTCATCTTCATCTTTTTTGTTTAATGGACTTGCCCTTGGTTGTTTACTACTATTGTCAGCTTGATAGTCATTATTTTCACTTGATGTACTTGTCCCAGATTGTTTTCTGCTGTTTTTAGTTTCTGTGTGATTCAGTCTCAGTTGGTTTAGGTGGTGATGATGTTGATAACCATCTCCTATTTGAACTACAACAGTGTAAAGTCCTTTCAGTTGTGTAACTATGGCTGGTATCAATTCTGTGGATCCATAGTACATTCCACATAGCACCTGAATGCCTATTTGCATTTTTACATTGTCATTTCCTTTTTACCATAGTTTGGATCAGGCTTCAAGCCTGACAGGTTAGTTCACAGAAGACTGTTGAATAGCAGTTCTGCTGGAGTCTTTCCTGGTGCTGTACTTAGTGTGGAGTGCTGTGTTAGTAGTGTTCTGGAAATCCTAGTGTTCCAGCTTCTCACATCCATTTTTGTTATCACCTCTTTGTTGAAGACTTCTGAGTTATAAGATTTTAATTTAGTTAATGTTGTAATCTGGTTCACCTTTGTCACTGCAAAGCTTAAGTGACTAAATCAGTCATGGGATAATAAATTGCTATGATCACCTAATGCCACCTTCAGTGATAAGTGTGTAGTCTTATTAGACATTGTAATTTTAACTGTCAGTTGGCCCAACAGTTTTATTTTATTGCCCTGATAGTCTGAGACCCTATTATAGTCATTAATATGGCCAATTTTACCTCAGGCTTCTTGATATGATTAGCCTGTAGATAAAATATTAAATGCTCTTTATCGCTTATCTAACCCTCAGGGAGAGCTGGGTCAAAAGCTTCCATAGAACCTATTGAATTAGCTATTTTATTAATTTCCCCTCATTTCTTCATAAAAGAAACAAAGTACCGATTTTTCTTTTTGTGAGTTACCACTCATAAATATTTTTACAATGACTGTTTATAGCTGTTCAAATAATTTATTTTTCAAGTTACCACTCATAATTTTAATTTTACAGCTATGTTTTGAAGCTGTCTAAAAAAATTGATAGTGACAAAGCTAACAATCCACTAGGGTGAGCTTTCATCACTTTGTTGCAAGTAAAGCTCTCATGATTGTTTGATACTTTTAATTGGCATTCCTATATGTTTGCAGTCAATTTTTTATTATTGAACAGCTTTAAATGATTTTAATAATCACTATAATGTAAATACATTGAACATCTTTAGCAACACTCAATACTTTCTTTATTTTTCTAGTCAATTCTGTTGGAACTGGCTTGTTTTATACAATTTTTCCAGCTGTGGAAAAAAATTCCTTTTGTCTAACTCTGCCAAATCTGCTATGTTTGGCTGAATTGCAGGTTTTAGACTCAAACCAACAACAATACTAAAAATTATAAATACTCACTATTTGATATGTATACTTTATTAGAACAAATATATTCATATTATACAATATGTAAATACAATGTGATGTATAACTTTGTTAATAATGAGCTGGTCATGCTGAGCTGGTCATGCTGAATGACTGGACTCACTTCCAGTTGTATATTTAGCTTGTCTCATGAGTTCTAATCTTAACTCTTCTGGCTATACTGGACAGCTTGCTTCAAGTTTTTTAAGACTCTTCCAGCTGTACAAGACGGTTGCCTCGAGTCTGCCATAGTCTTAGTGGTTTCCAGTCCTATCAGGACTTGCCTCACTGTGTAGATATATTAGTAGTGAATATAGTAGAAAACACCTTCGCTATTGGAAGTGGTTTTAACGGAGAGCACATTCAGTCATTCTTGTAGACAGACATTCTCTGATTTGCTCAAAAAGGTGGACTATTTATTGCCAGATACCTTACTTTATTGGCAGCAATTGGATTCAGAGAGAGTAACTAATGGTAGGATTTTATACACATGTTTACACATTGGTAAGTGGCAATGAGTGCTCAATCCAATCAGATAAAAAATCTGAACTAGTCCACTTCTGAAGGCAAGGTCAGATATGACAATCATCAAATAGACTTGTATGATTACACTGATAAATTAAATGACATAAACGCTTGAATTTCCTTTTTTGAAAATAAACAGACTTTACTCAATAATTATTTAGCAAGTTTATTTATATCTGCCACTTCTATTAAAATCTCTTAATCTATGATGATAATACAATATTTATTTTTTTGATCATATTTATTTATTCTATTGATATACTGATATTAACAAACAAACGTTGCAATAGAAAAAAAACACATTGTAAATTTTATTAAAGTAAAATTTTAATTGAAAATAAATTACAAATTATATTAAAGTCACTTAGGTGTTACATTAAATTTCTATGAAATTAATTTTAAAGACTGTTTGTTTAATTAAGCATCTAATAGTATATATTTGAAGTGACTTATCTTATATTCCTTATTTTATCATTAATTTTTATAAATTAAAAAAGACCATATGCTTTTTCTACGGTATTTATAAGAAAAATAATGACTAATTAATTTACATTATGTTAATGTTAAAATAGCATTTATAATTACATTGTATGTTCTGTAATGTAAAAAATTAAAATAAACGACTAATTTATCTTAGGAATGTAAATTGATAAAACCAATTCAATTATTATGCAGTTGAAGAAAATCTTCACAAAATAAGAATGTAAATAATCATTTTTTCGAATAGTTTGAAAATAAAATTTAAATAATTTCCTTTATTATTACGTATAAAACGAAATGATTTTTTTTATTAGTACATATAAAACAAAATTATTTATTGACTTTTATCTGATTGGAATTAAATGTTTCCAAAAAGCATTAATATAACTTATACACTTATCTAATTATTTATTTTAATATATAATCGAATGGTTTATTCAAGCACTAAAAGTGAGCTGTGATCCATGCACTTTGATATTCAGAGTCCCTTATTTATCACTGCACTAAACGATCCAGAGAATTGTTTTTAAATCATATACCTTTATTTTAAAATATTGATATGTGCTTATAGAAAGGCAAAATTAAACATTTTTCAAAAGATCGTTGTGAATTAATTGCCTTTCCAAAATGTTCCCAAAAAATAACAGAGAAAAGGTTTTGCATTTATATTTTATTCTTTAGTAGTAAGAACTAGACATCTACTTACTGTCCAAGAATTGGATGACTAATTTATTCAAAAAACATGAAAGGAAGCAATCGTTGGAACCTGAAAAAAGCTCAATGTCTTATGCAATTGGAATTTGAACTCCAAATCATATCCTTGGAAGACATATTGACTAATCACTACACTGTGAAATCTTTTCCACAGTTATGCACACACACATATATATTATCTTTAATGCTATGTTGATATGAAATATAACCAACATTGCACCAATTTACCACTTAAATTTTCCAGAAGTGCAACCTGGATTATATTTTTCATTTCCTTAATTTGGAACTGTATAATCAGATAGCAATTCTAGAAAATTCAAGTGTTAGACTATCACAATTTATGTAAACTTCATTTTAATAATATTTATATATGTGATAAGATGCTCTTTAATTCAAATGATTTTTCAATTAGACATGCATTTTTTATGGTCAAAATAATATTCTCTCCTTAAGTTTCTTTACTCTGGAATATATATGGAAATACTTTTAATCAATTGTCTACACTTTAACTGTACGAAACTATTAAGAAAAATGTATTCTTTTCAAACCAGTGCTTCAATAAAACAATAATACTAATATTTTTATAGACATCTACTCAATCTTTTTTTGTTAATTTTAAGATTTAAGAAATCAACTTTGATATATAATACCTAACATATATAATATATAATATTACTAAAGTAAAATTTTTAATTTAAAAATTATACTGTATAATAATAATAATAATAATAATAATAATAATAATAATAATAATAATAATAATAATAATAATAATAATAATAATAATAATAATAATAATAATAATAATAATAATAATAATAATAATAATAATAATAATAATAATAATAATAATAATAATAATAATAATAATAATAATAATAATAATAATAATAATAATAATAATAATAATAATAATAATAATAATAACAATTTAATAGTTTATTGATCAGAAATTTTAAAAAAGTTTCCAAGCACTGGAAGTGAGAGAATTGACTTTATGAACACAGGGGATCAGAGAATATCACTCTAATTGGTAACAAAAAAACAGAACTAAAAATTATATATTTTTCATTTCAAATTGAATTTTATTAATTAAAATAGTTTGCATAAAGGGCTAAGTATAACCTTGACAAAAAAGAAGTAGACATTAAGAAAGTATATATTGTAGTGCATTTTTTGATAGTGGGGCAGAACATATGATTAGAAATAATGAAATTAATTAAATTCTCTATAAGATAGATAAAATTTATGATTTAATATGAGAAGAAATATAATTTAAACAAAATTAAGATTCTTTTATCTTTATCTATGCATTACAACATAAAAGAATTAATTGTTAAAAATATTAATTTCTCTTTTTAAAAAAGTCATTTGTGAAAAGTTCTTAAGAGAAGACATTTTGTAAAAAGATAAAGTGTAAGCTAAAATTCTTTATCTGCTTATTTTCTATTATTTTAATAAGAAGTAAACAAGTGTGCCTTTCATTCTTTAGGAAATAAAAAAAGGCTGATATCACCATATCTTCCACTTCTTTTAATTTGCTGTAATATATTTTACATTAATACAATTGGTACATCTTTCTTCAAATACTTTTTAGCAAACAAAATTGTTTTATTGTATATATACACACATAACCTGAGGATTCAACTGTCCTGCAGTCTTTCTCAAAGTTATGATATAATGACAAATAAAATAGATAACTGTATAAATAATACAATAAACAGTAAAAAGAATAAAATTTAAAAAAATAAATAAAAATAACAAAATACAACAAAACATAATAAAACTAAAATAAATTAAATGTGATAAAATGAAATTAAAAATAAAGTAATCCAGAAAATGTAAAATGAAATGTACAATATTATATTAAATTATAAAATAAATATACATAATACATGCATATATATATATAATAAAGTGAAAGCAATGGTTAGATAGGATTGAAAACAAATATGTGAGAAAAACTATAAATTCTATAAAACCAAGGTTAAAACAACATTTTAGATAATAAATCACCAAAATATTTACATATGAAAAAAACAATGCATAAATTTACAGAAAATTCAATAAAAATAATGTTACATACAGACAACATTAAAGAATAAAATAAAAGAAGCAATATTAATAAAAAAATAAAACCAAAATTTAATAGAGATTCTGGGATTAAAATGACATTATCATAAATATATTTATTAAAAAAGTATATAAAAAATTTGTAAAGTAAAAATTATTTATATAAATATGGATTTGTAAATTTGTTTTACATAAGAGTATAAATAGAAAGATATTTGTAGATGATATAAGTGATATATATTTATGAGATGAAAACCTCAGTGTAACATTCATGTATAAAATAGTATAATATAAAATATAAATTTATAAAGGAAAATTATATAATAATAGTAATAAGAAGATTATAAATGACATTTATTAGTTACTTAAAGTATATGAATAAAAATATATAAAATAAAAAAATAAAATAGAAATTTCTATAACACTACAATACTAGCCAAAACAACATTTTACTAAAATTCTAACACAACTATAGTTTCATCTATTAACAAATAGACCTTTTCAAATGAAATTTAATTAAACATACAACATATTGTACCATTAGTGGATAGCTTGTTATTTATTTTAATGATCAGATTTATTTAAAAAGTAATAATTAAGGAATGGTTTTAAAACACAGTTTAAAAATAAAAAAACTTTTTTATATTTTGGTTTTAAAATATAATAAAACTGTTTGTTAAAAAGCAAGTAAGGAGAAAATCTAAAATAGAACTAGAAAATAAGTTTAAAATTTTTTTCTCTCTCTCTTTTTAAAGAAAACTTTTATAAAATAAAAAGTAAATATAGAAAGTCAGTCTAAAAATTTATCTGTAAAAATAACTGTTATTAGAACTTTCAAAATGTAATTACTTTAAAGATTACTTGGCTGATAAAAGAAAATGTAACTCATAGTTGAATTAATTTTAAAAAACCACACACTATCTTATCAAGAAAGTTAGATTAATTTTGAAATGTGATTAGATAATTGAAAAATGTAAAATTAATTTAAAAAATATAGATTTAATACATAATAAATTAAACAATGAGAGAAAATATATAAAAAGTCTAACTCTATTGTTATTCAGTTGGGTCTATGATCTGTAATTCATTCCACTCTTAAGTTGGGTTTGTGATATAGTCAGGATGCTATTAATGACATCACTATTCTGTCTGATTTTCAATCTGTAAATTAGTTTGACAGAATTCAAAATCCAAAGAACCAGAGATCCAAATATTCAGAAATGCAGTAGTAAGCCAGTCATTACTGCTGCAGTCAACATTAATGGAGATGCCACATAAGTCATAGGAGTGTCCAATAGGGCTTCATGCCCTCAGTCATCAACTATCCCACTTGAATCAGTATCTGAAACCAATGCCAAGATTGTAAAGTAGAAGGTGCCACATACCTTCTCTCATTACTCAACATAAACCTGGAAAGAAAACCATGAAGCCATCGATGGAAAAACAAAAGGCCAACTGGTTGGAAAATAAAACAAATAAAAATTTAGGTAAAGATATTTGTAAATATATTCTGACCACAGTCTAGACTCTTTTATTTTAAATGAAATGTTGTACAGAGAAGAGTGATGCAAAAAGAAAAGTTAAAAAAGCTTTTTACATAGAAAATGATCTTAGTGCCATTAATAGAAAAGAGGCATGCTTTCTCCAAACAATGGACTAACTAATTAAAAATTCAAACTCATTTGAAAATGTGTACAATAAATCACAACAGTCTTCATTCACAAAGCTATGAGTATGAGATTCGAACATTAAATCTTGAAAGTGCTAAGCAGACCTATTACACATTATAGTATAATTATAGATTCACTATTTAATGTGAAAAAGTCACATATTTATAATTAATGGCATATTATAACTATAATCTAAAGTCATCATTTATATTCTCTTATGTGAAATTTAGTATATTATATTATGTTAAATGTATATGTGTATGTAAATAAATAATGTTTGCTTACTTGTTATTTTGTCTATTCTCTCTCTCTTGTCACTGTGTCACCAGTAAATTAGTGTAGAGTTATTATTTTATGGGAGACAGAGTATGAGCCAGTTATGAGATATGTCAAATGCTGGATTGTGTGCATGTTGTCCAAAACATTCTGACTATAACCTATTGTTGGATGGTGCCTGAGATTGACCTTCAAAACAAATAAAATGCCTTGGATGGCAGGGGTTTGAATCCAGAAATTGAAGTGGGTCATGGTTTGGAAATGTGATTGTGTTATTCTTTGCATAGCTCAATCTGACTGACCATGGGAATCATGATGACTCTGCTATCAAGGATATTCTCCCCTCTTTTTGAAAAGCTAATCTGTCACCATGTTTAAAAAGTATTTAAATCCATTTAAACCAGAAAGATTAAATCCAATTAAATAATCTAATATCTGACCCAGTTCAATTGGTTTTTCAACATGGGTGCTGAAGCACCACAAATTACCAAAGTAATTAAAATCACAAAATTAAAAAAAAAAGTTTGAAACCAAATTCTAAATAAATGCCAAATTGCACAATAAAAGTTGAAGTCTGTGAGCATTTAGTATGAGAGGAGACTAGATCAAATCAAGCAAATTATAATTAAATTGAGAGAAACTGCAAACTTCTCATACTCATTAGTATCAAACAGCCAATCAGATTGTAAATACAAGACAGAGAATTTAACAAGAAAAGGGTGGTCCATCTATTCTTTACTTGTGTTTCTATATATCCAAGCCAGTCTAAAGTAATTAGATCTGAAAGTGTGAATATTAAATATCTTCAAACTTAACTCACTGAGTTTAAATTACAAACATACAGCGGGAAATCCTACGATTTACTACGCAGTAGTTTTTAGATGTTATAACTTGCAGTAACATGTGTAAATAATATTTATTTTATAAAGCACACAGTATTGAAATTAAATTGAGAGAAACTGCAAACCTCTCATGCTCATTAGTATTAAACAGCCAATCAGATCGTAAATACAAGACAGAATTTAACAAGAAAAGGATGGACCACCCTTTTCTTGTTAAATTCTCTGTCTTGTATTTACGATCTGATTGGCTGTTTAATACTAATGAGCATGAGAAGTTTGCAGTTTCTCTCAATTTAATTTCAATACTGTGTGCTATATAAAATAAATATTATTTACATATGTTACTGCAAGTTATAACATCTAAAAACTACTGCGTAGTAAATCGTAAGATTTCACGCTGTATGTTTGTAATTTAAACTCAGTGAGTTAAGTGTGAAGATATTTAATATTCATGCTTTCAGATCTAAGTACTTTAGACTGGCTTGGATATATAAAAAGACAAGTAAAGAATAGGGTGGACCACCCTTTTCTTGTTAAATTCTCTGTCTTGTATTTATGATCTGATTAGCTGTTTGATACTAATGAGTGTGAGAGATTTGCAGTTTCTCTCAATTTAATTTCAATACTGTGCGCTTTATAAAATAAATATTATTTACAAATTATAATAATAAATAGTGAAATGTGAATAAAAAGGAGAGAGACTAGAGAGATAAATATTTTTATATGTATTAGAGGTATTGATAGTAAGGTGGGAATTAAAAAGGACTAAGGGGTTTGGAGATGGTTAAACACTTTGTTTGAGTAAAATATTTAAAAATAAGTTAAATAAAATTTGTGTTATAAAAGTTAATAGAAAGAAAATTATTAATCTGCAATAGAGACAAAACAAAAATTGAGGCACAAAATAATATAAACATAAAAGAAATAATAGGGTTACAAGAGGGAATGGAAAGACAGACAGAAATGCTGAGAAAAGGAATAGAATTCTGGGGGCTGGAAATGATTATAATTCAATGAGAGGATAGGGAAGTAATAGAAGGCATAAGAATAAATATGGATAAGCTATTAGAGAGAGTAGATAGATTGGAAAGTAAATGGAAAAAGAATAAAAAGTAAAAGAAAAGATTGGATATAAGTAAAACAACAGTAGTGTGCAATGAACAGAAAATGGTAAATAAAATGGAAGTGCATTTAAATAGTGAAGAAAAAACAGATGCAATATTGGAAAAGATGTCTGTAGTCAACTTCTACCTACAGGTCACCCTTAAATCAGAGATGGCAATAGAGGTAGAAAGTAAAGCAGAACTTGAAAGAGAAAAAAATATGTGTATAAATGCCATGAACTATGGCCATGATAATAATGATTGGGGTAAAAATAATAGACACAGGTCATCATATATATCTCTAAAAGAAGGGGATTCTAAATATACTAGCCCTAAATCAGAAACCATCCACCCAGAACACCAAAGTAGGCCAAGATTCCCTGGTCTGAGCGAAGATGGTAGAAATAAAAAGGAACCACCCAGGAAAGTTAAGGGTGTTTGATTTAAAGAAATAGCATAGACTTTAGATATCAAAAAATAAAAATATAAATAAATTTTGTCTATGGATTATAAAAAATACCATTAATAAAATAAAATGATTTTTTTTTGTGTTGAAAGTAATGGAAATTAAGTGAAATAAATAAAGTTGAATAAATAAAATAAAATATTTTTGAGAATTAATAACAAAAGTGAAATAAAGTAAAATAATTTTTTTTTTTTTTTGGAATCAATATACATTAATAAAAACAAAGAAATAAATGAACTAAAATAATGCTTTGAGAGCTAATATATGATAGTAGAAATAAATAAAATACAATAAAATGTTTTTTTTTACTAAGGTAATAAACCTTTAAGCATGTGCGCTTGAAAATGCAAAGCTAGGGACCTCTACAAGTTTTAACCACAAGCTTACTCTTTGGAAGAAAAGAGGGGAACCTTCTTTTAGTATTAATAATGAAAATGAAACAAATTAAAATGTTTTTTTTTTTAGAGAATCAATATACGGTAATAAGAATAAACTTAAGTGAATAAAATAAATAGAATTTTGTGTAAAGAATAAATAAAAATCTAAAATAAAATAATCTTTAGTATAAGCATAGATCATTAGATGGATTGGAATTGTAAAGGGGGGTGGATGAGAAAGTGAAGGTTGATGAAGGTATAGTAAGTATAGGCCATTGGGCTGTGTGAAAGTAGTACCCGTAATGGGTGGAACAAGGAAATAGACTTATAGGTGAGGATTTAGCAGAGAGATTCCTGGGACCATCCAAATCACACTGGGAGAAATAGTCCCAATCCCATATCTCAAATATGCACACTGGAAAAATACCACCATAAGTTACAATTCAGTTAGTAGTTCTTTGGGAAAAATTCCTCACCTGTTATAATAAGTTTTGTTCTAACATAAGCTAAATAGTCAGTGGATAAATACTGCCATTCATGGTAACCCCATTTTATCTTCTAGGATGCAAACCCATTGGAGAAAGTTATGGGTTCAGTCAATTGTCTGGTAGAAAAATCCCAGCATAAAAGGTAACATTTTTTTGTTTAGTGCATAATATAAGCCAAATTTATTCTGCAATCCATAACATTCAAACCCCTGTACACACCATTAAGGTGTATGTTGTCTCTGGGTTATCATACATGACATAATTTTTGGAATTAACATAGAGTACAGCCTAAAAAGAAGATCAGTGCAAGTGGAGCCACCCTGGTAGTTTATCTATCTTAACAATTCTAAAACTTTCTTGACAATAAAAAGAAAATAAACTTTAAAGAAAGGGTTTCCTTTAGAAATAAATAAAAATTATGTAAACAAAAATAATAAGTAAATAATTAAAAAGGGAAAAATTGAAGTATAAAGAATAAATAAATTATAGAGATAAAATGGTTGATTTAACACATTTTAACTCTCAAACTGGGGGTGGGTGGGTGAAGTCCACTAGTGGCTAGCTCACATTACATATTTTTTCATTTAAAAATAAATGATGTTTTATTTTAAAAGTAATAATTAAGGAGTGGTTTTAAAATTCAGTTTAAAAATAAAAAAAAAAGATTGCTTATATTTTGATTTTAAAATATAGTAAAACTATTTGTTAAAAAGCAAGTGGGGTGAAAATCTAAAATAAAATTAGAAAATAGATTTAAAACTTTATTTCTCTCTCTCTTTTTAAAGGAAACTTTTATAAAGTAAAAAGTATGGAAAATCAGACTAAAAATTAGTCTGTAAAAATAAATGTTAGTAAAACTTTTAAAATGTAATTACTTTAAAGATTTCTTGGCTGATAAAAGAAAATTATAACTCTTATTTGAATTAATTTTAAAAAACCTGAATGCTATTCTATCAAGAAATTAGATTAATCCCAAATTGAGATTAGATAATTGAAAAATGTAAAATTAATTAAAAATAAATAAATTTAAATGTGTGGGAGGGGGGGATCTAAAATAAAATTAGAAAATAGATTTAAAACTTTCTCTCTCTCTCTCTCTCTCTCTCTCTCTTTTTAAAGAAAACTTTTATAAAGTAAAAAGTAAATATAGAAAGTCAGACTAAAGATTAGTCAGTAAAAATGGTGGAAAGGGAAAAGTAGAGAAATAGAATGAGATATGAAGAAGATTGTGAGGAACAGTCAAAACTGTAATTATAATAATAAATATTTTTGCTTAAAAGGTGTAAGAGAGTAAAATAAAATGAAGGAAAGGAAAAAATAAAAAAAATAGAATGAGATCTAAAGAAGACTGTGAAGAACAGTTGAAATTGTAATTATAATAATAAATATTTTTGCTTAAAAGATGTAAGAAGATTGTAATTATTTTAAAAGATATATTGTTGTATATGAAGAAGCAAAAGTAAGGAAGAAGAAGAAAGAAGTATTTATAGCATATGAACTTTGTAATTAAGAGTTAAATTCCACTCAATAAAAGTTTTTGAGATACTTCACCATTTATGAAATGCATATGTTTTCTTAACTTGTAATAAATAATTTTTTAATGAATAATCAAAAAAATAACTATAAAATTAGATACATTTTTAAAATCATAATTTAATTTAAAAATGAACATACCTTGTATATAATTATTTATTTAATATATAATATTTTATATTTAAAAAATACTTATTCAAATACTTATATACAAAATAATATTTTAAATATGTATAATTTAGTAGTGATTTAATAGTACAAACATAAACTATATAAGCATGCAGATGTACACTTTAAATAATAATTGACTATTTTGTTTTCTATGTTCATGTCATCATCATCATCATCAACCATTATCAATTCACTGCAGAATGAAATTCTCTCCAAGTACAATCCCTCTTCTCCAATTTTTAGCTTCTCTTCTCCACATCACCCCTGCACACTTTCTTATTTCATCCATCTCTCATTTGATTTACAATCTCTTGGAATCTGGTTTAAGATTTCAATTGTCAATCTATTATCATCTCTTCTAGCAATATGTCCAGCCAAACTCTACTTCAGTCTTTTAATTTTTTTAATGAAGTCAGTAACACCTGATGGTTCTCTTACCCCTTTTAATCCACAAAATACTTCTTGCAGCACTACTGCAAATAGTTTTGTAGATATGGAGTCATACTGTCTTACACTCTTCTCAATGTTGACTTTCCTAGTATCATTATGTAATCTAATTATTGATGTTGCATTTTTATAAATATTTTTTAAAATATGGCAATATCCTGGAACTATACCTTGATGATGCAATGCTTTAATCATTAAAGAAATGTTTATAGAATCAAATGCCTTGTCATAATCTAAAAATCCAAAGCATAATAGCTACTCAAATTTATTTGTCCTTTCTATAACTTCTCTCAATACCTGGATATGATCTGGTAAAAATCCAATGTTGTCTGTAGATGAGTTGTAATTATCTTGGTAAAAATTTTGTATAAAACTGATAAAAGGATAATAGGTCTGTAATTTCTAAAATCTTCTTTATCACCTTTTTAAAATATTAATATTAATACTGCATTCTTCCAATCATCTGATATACCTTTATCATTTAGGCATGTGGTGTATAATTTTGCTAAAAAAAATTCTATTTTTTCATCTGCTTCTTTTAATATATCAATTGTAATTCCATCATTACTTGGAGTTTTTCCTTTCTTCATAAATTTAATTGCATGTCTCACTTCTTCATTTAAAATTCTGATAGAGTTTGCAGAAAAAGAAAAACTTTATATTCTGAATTATTTTTTGAGAAAAATGTTAAAAGGAAATAGACATGGAAGCATCCAAATGAAGGTATAGCAGAATTGGATTATATTTTGACTAACAGAAAATATATATTTCAAGGTTGTAATGTTCTTAATAAATTTAACACAGGAAATGATCATCAATTAGTAAGATGTAAGATATGTGTTAATGCAATCTTTTGGAATACAATTTATGGTTTCAATAGTCCATTTATCATCATTAATGTCCAATACAACTTTATATGTCTTTTAATTTTTTCAAAGATATCAGTAACACCTGTTTGGTTTCTTACCCATGTATTTTATTTTCTATCCCTTTTTATTACTCATAACATACTACTTCATTGAATGGTCACAAGTCACTGTTTTAACTCTTCTGTTAAATGTTCAAATCTTATATCCATAAGTAAGAACTGGTAAAACATGTTTTAAGCTTCCTCTTTAAATGCATTGACATATTTCCTTTCAATAATAAATTATTTCTACCAAAAGCACTTCATCTAAATTTAATTTCATTCTATGATTATTTTCATCTATTATGTTTCCATTTGTATTAATAATCTGACAAAGATATTTGTAATTATTAAGTTCTTTTAACTTATCATTATCTATCTTTAGTTTTTATTTTTTGAAAAAATCCATTGAATTTCTCATTAAAATTTAACAATCCTTTCTCTTATACTAATATCTCAAACACAAATGGTATAAATTATAAACAATTCAAATATTCTATAAAGCAGCCTATTGTCAATTAAACAGTTACATCAAATTCTTTTTATTATTTAAACCTTGTATATTAAGTATGCATCTGAATGGAATACCATGTTTAAATATAAATTACAGTAATTGAAAAAATTATCCAATCACTTTGTATGTTACATATATTTTAAATCAAATAATTTTCATCAGTTTCTTAGAGTACTACACATTTCTCATTCCCATAAAGTAATATTTCAATTCATATTAACATTGTAATCATGACAAAGCTAAATAAATATTACACCAAGCTTCTATGAATCAACCTATTTTTACAGCTCTGCAAGAAGAATAATCATATAAAATTCATTTATTAAATATGCATCCAAATAAGTCATTAATTAATAATAGCATTTATAAATATGTTTAAATAAATTAATTAACTTGATGCAACTTTAACAATCACTGCAGAAAACAATAATCAATACTGATAAATTGTTGCAATATATAAACAAAGTATAATGGCAGGGTATATAGATGAAACAGTCTTTAAATAACTCACAGAAAAATAAAACCCTTTCCAGCAATTCTTCATAAAAACCATGAAAGAAAATAATAACCACCAGGTAAAATAACTGATTAAGTGGTTCCAATTTAAATCTTCTATATTAGGTGTATCTACCAGCTAAGAATACCTAATTATCTATTTACCGAATAATATTAAATGGTTATCTAGCTTAGTTTATAGTCTGACTACTGGGAAAAAAATCCCAACCGTATTAAAAAAGATTAAAGTTTACTCAATATGGATGGATTCATATTCAGGTCATTGACATGGTAGACAGATGTTAGCTTGAACAATAATGTACAATACTAACCTTTATTATAATATGGTAAAAATTTTGGTTTGCATGCGTTAAATGTCTGTACATTTCACGTTAAAGATTGTTGATAAATCTATATATGTTATCGGCGCATCCATGATTTTTTTAGATTTTTCTGCACTTCATCCTTAGAAATAGCCAACAGATGGTGGATTTTACCGTTTTACTGTTTATTAATTTTTACTCTGATTTCCATACTAATAAAGTTAATGTTATATTTTCTTTATATATATACACGTTACATTTCGTTCATATTCATAAAAAAATTTCAATTAAAAAATCTTTTTTTAAAAAGCAATAAATGTTTACATTTTATGCTATGTCAATATTGAATTTTGCGAGAACAAATTTCATTTTTAGAATTGGTTAATTCTGAAGTAAACCAACAATTTTAAATAAATAAAGAAGAGGAAAAAATACTCTATATTTGACAAAGATAAAAATAACTTATTTTATTTCTCTCTTCTTTTTTTTAACTTTTTAAAAAAACAAATATAAACACCTTCAATGATAATTCTTTTTTTTTTTTTTCTGAAACAAAAAATATATATATAAATATGGTAATTAATAATGCAATTATCATTCTTATTTGCATTTTTAATTTTTTATTTAAAGACAAAAATTAAAAGAAAACACTTAAATTTTATTGCTAAATACAATTTTAATTTAAAATTCTATAAACTAATTACCTATGTAATTATAACTAAAAGAAACATTTTTCAACTTCAAAATAAATAATAAAATCTGTACAATTTAATAAATAACAATTAAAAAAAGCATAATAAAACAAATCTATCAAAGTTTTTACTTGGAGACATTATTTAAAACTCGTTAAAAAGGGATCTTCAAAAATTACGTTTATATCCTTATTCTGCAGAATGAAGAAATAATAAAAATTTCAGGTCTCAGAACTTATCACCAGAAAGTGAAGACGATTATTGTTAGAGTTAGTTGAAAATTGCTTTTATTTTTTCTATTTTAAATTATAATTATACATGAACATTAATTATACCTTTAGATATTTAAGATATTCTATTTACTAATTACATTATTACAATCAACATATGATTTTAGTAACTGGTACATATAAATCTCTCTATCCATTCTATTTACTAATCCGAAATTCAGTTATCAAAACATCAAATAGCATTTAATCATTAAAACTGAATAATGAATCAGTTTAAGATTAGTTTCTTTTAAAACATTTTTGAGTAATGTGAGCACCTAGATAAATTATAAGAATGGGTGACTGAAGATTTAATGATTCCTTGATCGCTTTCAAAATGAGAAATGCTAAAAATTTCTTTTTCTGACTAATTAATAAAATTGATGTATGCTTATTTGGTGTCCTATACTCAAACATTTTATAAACTCTAAAGCAATAACTATTTTGATTATTATTTAATAAAATAAAAATAATAAAATAAAATAAATTTGAACAGTCTATTTAATTTTTTAAAAGTTTAAATAAAAAAAAATCTGTTTAATAAATATTTTACAATAAATAATTGGATTAATGATATTTATGTAATGTAATTTTCCTACACCATTCTCATGCAAGGACAGAACTGTTTTCTATCTGGTTTTAACACCTTATGGAGTGTAATCATAAGTACATGACCAAAGATGTGAAAAAAAAAAGATCTCCAGGATGTATATTTTGTTCTGGATTGGTTAATATTCACACTCAATCTTAAGCATTCAAAATAACTTTTGTACATGCAAAGAGAACCAATAGAAAAATCAAAACACTTTCTTGTTACTGTATCCTTGAAAATTAAGATAGGAATGTGTATTATTTACTATAAAACATTTACTATTTAAAAAAACAATTATATATTTATATTTGTACAATGACATAATTAAATACCTGCTGTTTATTTGACAGGTATTATTCAGAATTTATCTATATTCTGAGTTTTTATCATAAGTTATATTTTTAGCAGAAAAACTTATAGATACAAATGCATTTATAAAATCAATACTTTTAATTCAAAATGGCAACTCATGCTCTTTGATTTTTATTGTAACTTCTGCTAACTTTTGGTGTAATCAGCTCTAAAGTAATAATTTAATCTATTATGTACTGCTAATTCCCAGTGTCCAAAGATCTCTGGAAATAATTCATATTTGTGTGAGTCAGTTATACACTTAAGTTATAATATTTTTTTTATTTACACTTTTTTCAATATTACTGAGATATCATTTACATTTAGATATTCCATGTCTACATAATATGGGCACCACATTTTTCAATTTGTTTGTTTATGAATATTTAAAATGGTGGCATTATTTTATGAAGTATGATTCTTTCTTATATTGAAAAAAAGTTCTTGCATTTATTTCATATTTTCTCCGTATTGATGCAATAATTTTCATTCTGTACTAATTTTTTTTATATATATTTTTGAGAGTTTTATCTACGTCAATAGTTTTGTAAACATTTTTCAAATAAATATTTTTGTAGCATTAATTAACCCTTTTTCTATTGTTTTACAAATTGCAGAAATTCAATATTAGTAACATTTTTTTTTGTCCCTACTAAATATATAGTAATTATTTACAAAATATCTCTTACATTAGTATTTTTTAAACATAAACTGTCTTTAAATAATGGAAATATAATTTAAAAGATGTATAAATTTTGATAAAGTTCTTGGAATATTTCAAAAGCTTAGCAATATCATCCATGGTCACTTTTAACTAATAATTAACATTTATTTTATATTTTTTAGTATTTTCCTATCTTAATTTATTCAACCAATTGTAAAAGCTTGAAAAAGATATTTTTATGTGGTCAAAATGGAATCAAACTCAACAATACTTAAAATCTTCAACTTTTATTTCTTTCCTGGAAGTTCTCCAAGTCTATTCATTCATTTCAAACCTTGAATTAAAATTTCCCATGCACATTTTAAAATATGTGGTGTGATTGAAGTATTCTGAATATTTATATAAATATCTTTTACAGGTTACAGCATAACCCTGAAAGTTCTGCATTCACTGACTATTTCATTAAGTTAAATAATTAATCTTGTTACTCTGCCTAATATACAATTGGCCTCCATTATTTTTACTTTAAATCAGCTGTTACTTTACCTGTAATTCAACATACAAAATGTAACAATGTTTCATTTAACATTTTAACTATTGTTTTAATCATATGCATAATTTAATGGATTAGCAGATTGACAAATTTTAAAGCTCTAAAACCATATATCATGGTCCAACACTTCCTGTGTGTGAACTTTTTATAAAGCACCCCAAAATATTATTTGATTATATGATTTATTTTTCCAACTCCCCTTTACTGCAAAGTTATTTTCTTGTAGACATGATATATTGGCCTATCTTCATTTAATCTACAAATTTTAGTTTGTTAACATTACCAGTGGACTTAAAGCTTTTAAAATATAGGATCTATAAATTATTATCTATGATAAGTATTAAGAAACAAACAAAAATGAAATGTCTCAGTTAAGTATATCTCAAAAATCTGAAAAGAAAAGCCAAATTTGGGAACGGGGGGGGGGGTATAAATTAAAAAGTCAACATATAGTGATTTAAAATGTTGTTTATATAAATATTATTAGCACAATAAAAAAATCACAATAATGCCAATGCATAAAGTGGATGTTGGGAATTTGCTCTGCTTAGTTTCTTCAAGGCTTAGAGAAAGAGAGAGATTGATCACAGATATTTTTCCACTTAGTACTATTTTTTCTTTATGATGTCTATTTTTTCTAATCCACCTAAGGTTGTATATCAAAAACATAGATCACTTAGAAATATACTTGTCAAAACAAATTTTGTTAGTAGTTCTGTACAGGAAAAAGAATGTTATCCATGTGAAGATAAAAGATGTTTTATATGTAAACATATTGTTCTGACAAAAGTGGTCTTTAGTACTAAGAATCATAATTTTAAATGATATATTCCTAATTATGTTACATGTAAAAGTGTTAATTTGATATATTTGATAGAGTGTAGTAGATATTTAAACCAATATATAGGTGAATCAGCAAATAGTTTACACATCAGAATGACTAATCATAGATTTGACATTTTGCATAAGAATAAAGATAGACCGGTTTCAAAACACTTCAATTTACCGAATCATAATTCTTCAGGAAGGTTTTTCTTCTACAAGGGAGAGGAAACAAAAGGAGAGTTTTTTTATTTTTAAATTCAAGACCTTAGACCCACATGAATTGAATTTAAACATTGGAACTATTACATCTTTGGGTTACCTGATCTCCTAAATGATTTTTATATGTGCATTTTTTATGTGAAAACTTTCTTATATGAGATTTTTTATGTAAAGATTGGTTATATGGATGTTTAGTATCTGTGTTTAATTGGTATATAGGTAAATTATTAATTATTATAAATTATTGTACTTTGCACTAACTATAATTTTTGATTAATATGTATAAATATTTTAGTTTTTAATGAATATTAATGTGAGCACAGCTATTTTTTTGTATGTGAGCATAGTCTAATTTTTGTATGTATGCACATATGTATATTTTAATTTTGGATTTTTTATTTATTATTTCAATTTAAATAGAATTTAAGCTTGATTAGGAGGAAATGTAGTTGTTTTTTTTTGTTTGAATTTTGTCATTGATTGGGTAGATATTCTGTGTTAGATTTTGTGACCAATCAGGAGGGTTTTTGTTAAATTTATAGTCTTTTATCATATCTGTAATTTCTGATTTTCGCCATTTTACTGTGTATTTTTTTTTTTTTTACTCTCTGATGAAAACCAGTCCTCTGGTTGAAATATAATATTATTTCTTAGATTTATAAGTCTTTTTTTGTTTATATATATATATATATAGAGAGAGAGAGATTTAAATACATGTATATTTTCTACAGTAAACTCAATGTAATTATAAGGGACATGAACTCAGAATTTCAAACTCCCTAGAGCTATCCAATCTATTTTATACAACCAATATGCATGACAACATACATGTGAAAAAGATAAATGATTTCCAATATATGTATTTCATGCTGAACCAGCAATCATCATTTGGTCCAGATCACCATCTCCACACATATATACAATCACTGTTCAGTTTATTTTAAGATAGAAAATCTTCAAACTCTAATGTTCTATGTATGAGGGGTCAGATGCTCAGTTTATTTTAAGATAGAAAATCTCCAAACTCTAATGTTCTATGTATGAGGGGTCAGATGGACTTAAGGTCATCATGGATATGGCAATAATATTGGCACCAGAAAAAACTTTGAGAATTCCATCTTTGGATTTTCAATGATATGGATGGCTGAAGAATTGGAAGGTGAGAAGACTGAAGGTTGTCTTTGCTATCTTAATATAAACTGAGCATGAGAGGTGGTGATTTGGACCAATTTATGAATACTGGTTCAGCATGAAATAAATATATATATATATATATCTTTTATCTTTTTCATAGATATGTGGTCATGTATATCAGTTGTATTGTATAGCTTTAGGGAGTTTGAACATCTTATATAGATGTGTGTGTATGTCTAATGGCATTATTTCCTTATGCTATTGCCATTAATTTTATATAAATATGGATCATATAATACTTGAAGATATTTCCAGATTTTATTCAGACAAAGACATCTTCATTTGGCTCAAATTATATCCAACTAGCCATTCAATGTTGATTGGAAATTGGGTATGTAGATATTTTTAGCTAGAAATTAAAACAAGAATAAAAAATATATAAATTCTCAGCACCCAGAAACTAAAAGTCTAATAATTAATGCATTTTCTATCTCAGTTTCTGTTTATAAAGTTACTATTGAGGTCTTTATTTTGCAGTGGAGTACACCTGGGTCTCATTTTACGCGATAGATAGGTTCCTCAGAAAACACGCACAAACGAAATCGTGCAAAAATAGATGTAACTTACCTTGAGAAAGGGGGGATATGGATTGTGATTTTTCAAAACTCACATAAAAGCAAAGCACCAACATAAAATTTACTTTAAAATTGGTGCAAAAAAAATAAGGAAATAAAATATGACTAATAAAAAATTTCAAATTTGGAAAAAATTGATACAAGACAAACTTTTTTTAACTATAATATTCTCATTCGATAATTTAATTTATAAACCAATTAAGCATATGTCACGCTTGAATGTGAAGCTATAATAATATACAGGAATTAATATACGCTAAGTGCTTTCGAGGTCCTTTACCTCATATTCATAGCGGTGCTGTGAGCTGCGAAATGTAAAAAATGGAGCGGGAGAAGTGGTATGCAAAGCATATGCAAATGGACTAAATAGTCCAGCGTTTAGAGATGTCGAAGCAGATGTCACGTCTATTGATAGAATGGTTATTATTATTGATGTAGTACGCTTCTCTGATCTTCCGCTTAATGTCGTTTTTCTCGATACAGACTATTTTAGGTTGGGAAGGTTCAAATAAATGTCCAGTCTTCTTGGAGTGTTCCAAAAATGTTGAAGAGTTATCATTGTTTTTCATAGCTCTATTATATGTGTATCTGTGTTGTGCTGTCCGGGTGATTGTGCCTGCCTTGGTTTCACCAAAATAAATGGCACGGCAACCGGGTTGTGGGCAAGTTATGCTGTAAACGACATGGGGGGTCTGAGAAGGTTCTATTTTGTCCTTGGAGTTATTGATGAGATGGTTAGTGCAAGGGGGTGTATGAAAGCTGATTTTAAATTTATTGTCTAAAATCTTGATTAGTTGGTGGGAGATTTTGGGTATGTGGGGAAGAGTGATATATGGAAGTTTAATGTTGTTTTTATTAATGGTGATTTTTGTATGAAACTGTTTGATTTTGTTGTTGATAGTGTGGAGTTTATAGCCTGCCTGTATTAGATCTTTGGTATAGAGATGTATGTTGTTCTTTCGATCTGCCTCAAACTTGCACAGCTGCATATTTCTGTGTAGGAATGCTTGTAGTCCTGCTAATTTGTGAGTGTTAGGAACGTTAGAATGTGGATGTATGAAGCCTCTGATTTCAAAAGGCTTTATAATCATTGAATAATTTATACCTGGTTCATCGCGCGTTAACTTAAGATCCAGATAATTTAGGCTTTGGGATGCATTTTTCTTAATTACTACGAAAAACTAATAGTGCCTAAACACCAAGCTGACAACCCCCACATTTTATACATGCGGTACGTAGACGACATACTTATTCTAGCCAATCAGCACACCACAAACAATATTATACAAGAGCTAACGCACAGCACTAATCTAACCATTAATTCCACATCTGAGGATGCATCCCAAAGCCTAAATTATCTGGATCTTAAGTTAACGCACGATGAACCAGGTATAAATTATTCAATGATTATAAAGCCTTTTGAAATCAGAGGCTTCATACATCCACATTCTAACGTTCCTAACTCTCACAAATTAGCAGGACTACAAGCATTCCTACACAGAAATATGCAGCTGTGCAAGTTTGAGGCAGATCGAAAGAACAACATACATCTCTATACCAAAGATCTAATACAGGCAGGCTATAAACTCCACACTATCAACAACAAAATCAAACAGTTCATACAAAAATCACCATTAATAAAAACAACATTAAACTTCCATATATCACTCTTCCCCACATACCCAAAATCTCCCACCAACTAATCAAGATTTTAGACAATAAATTTAAAATCAGCTTTCATACACCCCCTTGCACTAACCGTCTCATCAATAACTCCAAGGACAAAATAGAACCTTCTCAGACCCCCCATGTCGTTTACAGCATAACTTGCCCACAACCCGGTTGCCGCGCCATTTATTTTGGTGAAACCAAGGCAGGCACAATCACCCGGACAGCACAACACAGATACACATATAATAGAGCTATGAAAAACAACGATAACTCTTCAACATTTTTGGAACACTCCAAGAAGACTGGACATTTATTTGAACCTTCCCACCCTAAAATAGTCTGTATCGAGAAAAACGACATTAAGCGGAAGATCAGAGAAGCGTACTACATCAATAATAATAACCACTCTATCAATAGACGTGACACCTGCTTCGACATCTCTAAACGCTGGACTATTTAGTCCATTTGCATATGCTTTGCATACCACTTCTCCCGCTCCATTTTTTACATTTCGCAGCTCACAGCACCGCTATGAATATGAGGTAAAGGACCTCAAAAGCGCTTAGCGTATATTAATTCCTGTATATTATTATAGCTTCACATTCAAGCGTGACATACGCTTAATTGGTTTATTAACTATAATATTTAATTTTATTCAAAATAATATATTTTTATGCATAATTTACAGTACAGTAATTTACATTTTTTATACACATTTTAATTATTATCACCATTTGCTGATAAACAGTTTCATTTGCAAACTGGTAAAAATTAAAGATTCTTCACAAGAGGAAATACAACTAGCGCCAAGTTCGCTCTCATATTGTGTTAATGGTTTTCTGTTGACAACGTAATTAGTAATTAATCTTTCAGATGATGATTTTATTAATTGTTTATGAGCTTAGACTTATGATAATAAAAAGGCATTTATTCACCACTGCTGGGAAAAATTTAATTAAAATTAACAACTAAAAATTAAATTCTTATTTTTGTCTTTAATTTTTCAATTTTCAATTCCATTTAAAAATCAAATTTCGTTTTACATCACATTAATTTCAAGTTGCCGTAAGTAATTTTTAAATTGTTAATTACAATTAAAAATCAGATTTTAATTTTTAATTGTCAACTTTAATTGTGCCCACTGCTATTACTCACCTTTTAAAAATAAACTTGCGGACACTAAATGATTAATAATTAATTACATTCTTTTTTAAAAAGCAAAAACAGAATGTGATTTAAAATGCAAAATTAACATGCACAATGTTTGAACAAATTTGCATTATAATCTTGTAAAATTTAATGTGTGCATACATAAAATGTGGAAATCATGATTTTAATTTCATTATTGCATAAAATCTTACTATTATAAAGCACTGAAAATATTGAAATTACTAAGATGAAAGTCAAATTCCAATAATGTGCTAGTACTTTCAATATAACGTAAGTGCACAAAATTTATTATTTAAAGTAATAGCTCATTATCAGAGTTCGACTTCCGGTGAAATATGAATCACATAACTTCAAAATTGTGTTAAATAAATTTGCATAAAAAGAGACCCAGGTGTATTTAGAAAAATAAACATATCCACATAAATTTATTTTTTATAGAAAGATAACAATATTTATGTAGCCATTATTAAGCAAAAATCTTTCCACTAACATTCTAAAGAAAAATAAAAAAACTTGTAATCATATGACAATTTTTAAATTATAAAGACTTTAAGTATTTAGTTATTTTTTTTGTTAAATATGACTGGATAGACAGTTTTTGACTAATAGTTAAATCCTTAACTAAGCTAATTACAGTTTTAGCACAAAGTTTAACAATGGGATATACTACAAAAGAAGAACATTGCCATTAATGGATTTAATTCTTAGATTATTTTTTGGTGCTTTAGAAATTCACAAAGGTAAATTATGAATTATATCCATGTTATGTTTTTTTATAGTCAACAAAGGTTTGGCAATATTCATATAGGATATAAGTATGTTACTAACATGCATGATTCAGTAGAGTGAATTCAGTTGACTTCAGCTGAGTTGGGAACTAAATAATTAAATGTTTTTTCTCATCAATGTGATTAGTCTTGATTAAGATGTTGATTAATATTTCTTTAAAAAAATATAGATTGCATCTACAGGTTTGTGATATGCATATATTTCTGGTAGACAAAAATAAGTAGGATGTCATTTTTCAAAAAGTATAAAATTATAACACCATTGATAATAATAAATTTAGGCTGATACACAGTGAATAAATAATATGTGCTTTGCAAAAAAACTTATTGTGCATTTAAATTGACATATTAATTTAATGTAATGGAGAATTGCTTTCTTACAAAGTCAAAAAATTGATATCAGAAGAATAGTCAGATTAAGAATACGTATTAAATAAAATGCATTGCCTAGACTATAAACAATGTCAAGAATCATAAGTGAACAATATCAAAAGCATATATTTTTAATTTATGTCATATGAAATTTTAATTTAGATGAAAATGAGAATATTTACACAATCTACTTGATTGAATTAAACTCTATTTTAATAGTATCAATTTATAATTTGAAAACAATTATTTTCGGCCATAAAATTATTAAATCAAAATGTGTTTTAAAAGGTTATTACAAAAAAATACTCATCAATATTTGGTAATCAAACTGAAATTTTTATACACTAATATTAAAATAATGTGATTAAATTAAACCAGGAAGAAAACATTTATTTATATTTATATTTGTTAATAATAAATTGAAAGTATGCTAGCCTTTCTCACATGTGCAATTATAACAGAGAAAGCCAATCAGATTTTAAACAGATATCTAATAAATAATCAAGCTTAGACACGAGACAGAGATTTTGATAGAAAAGGTTGATACCACCTTTTCTAAACTTAACTTTTATATATATAAGCCAGTCTTAAGCATCTTAGCCTGAAAGCTTTAAATATATCATTCATTGTGTTATAAATATAATATATTATGGCACGAAATCTCAGATTTACTATACCACAATTTTCATAGCAGCAACATTTGTAAACAATATATTTGTTGTAATTTTATGTATGTATATAATTTTTATTACTAGAGTTAGAAATATTTCTTACACTATAAAATATAATTTAGCTCTGTAAAAACAATTATAAAACTTAAAAATATTTAAAGTCTTAAGTAGTAAAAATCATCTTTAAAAAGCAATCTAAGACTATAAAATATTTTCAAATAATTAATAAGACCATGGAGTAAGCTAAACTAATTTTTATTAGGACTAAAGTGCCAATCTTGATCATCTTCTTATAACCAAGTCAATACTATCAAGAAGTTTAAAAAATCAAAGTTGTTATTTTAATTATGCCTATGATAACCATGATAATGGAAAAACAACTATACTGTTCCAAAAAGAAATGTAACTGTGGTCACATAAGAAAGCATTTATTTATATATTTTAAATTAAGCATTTTTATTGATCATAGATTTAATGTGAAAAACAGATTCAAAATTCCTAAGACTAAATTTGTAAAATTGATATAAATATTCTATAGAATGTTAAAAATAGTTAATTAGTCATGAGGGATGTATGGAAAAAAATATTCATTTTGAATTAAACAATTGATTCACAAGAATTTTTTTTTTTGAAAAATTCTGAAGAAAATGTTTAACTTATATTTTTAAAAAAATCTGTATAACTTTTAATGGTAGATGAGCAAAGATAACAGAAATTAAAATATAGTACAAGCTAGAAATTTAAATGAATTATCCAATATGTGTTTAAAATTTTACATGAATAATGAATATCAGGAAAAAGAGAGGAATTAAAAAAATTATTTGAACATGTTTTAAAGTTTATGCAGCATGGGAGAATAATGTGAGATTTTAAGAACATTTAGTAAACATTTTGTGGGGCATTTTGAAGAGCCAGACTATGTATATAAAAATTAAAACTAGCTAGGAAGGAAAGATGCATCTAATTTAAAAATTTTTCCAGTTAGTGTATGATTGTTTGTTCATGTTTTGTTTAACTATACATGTTTTAAATAGAGAAAAGATAGAAGTAACTCAATGTGTGGACAATGGCACACATTTAAAGAGTAACTATAGTAACACTAAATTAGAAACTGGAAGTGGGTTTAAAAAAATAATAAAAGTTTAATTTTAAATTTATCACTAATGTTTTTCTTATTTAAAGTGAAATATAAATGCAAAGTTTTTGTCATAGTGACATTTTAAAGAATTTATGTTTGAATTTGGTATACAATGTTAAAGGTATGCTTAAATATAGGAAGAGAGAAATTATGAGTTACAATGTGAAAGTATGTTTGTGGGGAACATAGTGTTAACTGTACAATTTGACCAGTATATACCTCAAGAAATTAAGTGTAATAGGATTATCTGAAAGGAATAATAAACTTATTATAAAATATAATGTATTTTTGAAAGTAATGTTGATGTAAGACAATATCATGATCTCGTATATTATATCCTATTGATAATAATGATTGAAATAGATTATTTTTTGTGTAACATGATCATATCTACGGATAGAACATTATCACATGGAAAAGATTATATTAAGTTGTTAGTCTAGAATTAGTAGAGTAATAGATGTCAAATGCACAATTGAGGAAGATGAGGTAAAATTCCAGGATAGGATAAAATATCATCCCGAAGAACTGAGAAATAGTTAAGTGGGAGTAATCTGTGTAATACCCATATATTTATTGGAAGGATATGGGAGGGATTTCTACAAATAAATGAGGATAGTATATACTGTAAGTGCTTAGGGAAGAAGCCAGGGCAAAATGGGGGTAGAATCATTAAGAAAATGACTGCCACCAAAGTATGACACCTCATATTTAAAAGAAACCTCCATCTTTTTTTATTATGGTATATTATTGAATATAGTAATTAATAAAATCAGTTTCTCATCGATAAAGTTTTAGATAAATAATAATATAGGAGGCATCAAAGGTAGATGAAATATTTAAAGGATTTTATATTTCTTTCTAAATCTTAATAGATTTACTTAAAGGTAAAACCATGTACAGAACAAATATTTTATGTTTGAATAGTAATTTGAATAAATTACTATCACGTAAAAATAACTGGGATCAATGAACACTATAGAATATAAATGATAGAGAAAATGGAGGCATAACTGAATTATATGATATGGAAAGAGTTCTTAGCTTAATATTCATTTTAATTACATTATAAATATTGTCTTTTATTTTTTTCCTATATTTACCATATCAGTGATAACTTTGTTAATAAGATGGAAGTGTAATATTTTAAACCAAATTTTAAATTTAAAATATAATTTAGCTATTACAAGATTATCAATATATTGGGAGTTACAAAATATCAGGTAATATGGAAAATGATTGTGAAGACACCAGATGATTCATGAATGATGTAACTATAGTTTATTAGTCTGAAAGCATACATAATGAATATATATATAAACTTATAATTAAATAAAGACAAAAGAATTAATTACTAACTATGGGAGGGGTTGATTTGATATAATAATCATTATGTACTTGTAAAAAATGTAAATTATTTGCTGTCAATGTAAAACAGTGTAATGCTTTTTTTTATTGTTAAAGAAGTATTTAACTTTATATGTGTAATTGTTTGTTATTTATTTTTAGTGTTGTAAATAAATGAATATTTTGATTTAAACTTTATCATAGTAATTTTATTGAGTCTGAGAGTCGTTTCCATCAGAAGGTCATATCAATAAAGCACATTATTTACATAAAATTATACATACCAAATTATGATTACATGCCTCATTTGAGAAGCTATGCTTAAGAGTTTATAATTAATACATTAACTATTAATTGTTTTTAAATTATAACTATCTTAAAGAAAGCTTATGGTATTTCATATTTTTATTAGATGCAAAAAGAATTTTAAAGAGACATATTAAAAATACTATTAAGTATTACAAAAGGGTGAGCATATAATAGAAGTTAAGAGTCCCATTCTAATTATTAATTCAAGTTAAAATATATGTTATATCATAAGTTTAAAAGGATTATATAATTTCAGAGTACAAGTTACTAATCAAATATATTTTAAGGTTTATAATTCTGAAGGAGTTAATTACAGTGGGTGAGTGCTAACTAATTAAGAGATGTATTTCATTGAATTAGAGACTTGGTGGATAATAATGGTATGATGAAGCTTTGATTATAAGAAAATAATATTTCAGAGTAATTGTTGTTAACATAAGTATGAGAATAAATCTTAGGAAAAGTACATTAAATTATTTAAGGGAACATAATGAGTATATAATGAGTGTTAATTTCCATGTCTTAGTATTATAGTTAAATTTTTAATCAAGATTTGTAATAGTAAGCATGTTTTTATTAAATGGTTGGATCACAGTAAAATCCCTCTTGTGATTCAATTATTTAATTATCAATCTAATTGTTATATTGGATTTTAGAATAGAATACTTATGATCCCTGAGATAGTCATAGGATAGCATCAATTATTTTAAGTAATGCAATTTTGTTTTTGTTCTTATTTTGAGATTCTTAAATCATGGAAGTGTGGTTTAAATCTTTATTTAAATGAAAAATTTTGTTAGTCATTGTTTGTTGTGGAGATTTTCCTAATGATTATAACAAGATGGTAGTAGGAGAATTTTCACAATAGCAATGCCATTGGGTAGTGCATTTTATATACTTTCTCAATGTTAAAACCACTCTCTTGTAATTGTCCCTAAAGTATATCTTATGTTTTAATATTTAGAAAGTTTCAAGCCCCATAAAGAGTCTTCTACATTATTGTTGTTATACTTGATGGTTTATTATTGATCTAGTATAGTAGGGGTACAATAAAGAAGATATGATAAGGTAGAGAGGTATGCTCGAAGAAACGGAAGGGAAGGTTACTATATATATGTTAATTGCCTCTCTATATATAGCATTTTACTTTAATCCTACTTTCTTATGGTTTCTTTGATAACTCTTGTGATGTTTTGTGAAGCTATAAAGCATTATTTGCAAAAGAACAACAATATTTTAAATGATAGCCATTTATTTTTATTTCCTTAGATTCGGCAGTTCAAGAAACAGAATATCAAAAAGGTCTATAATTTTTTTTTGGAAATATTGGATTCCAGCATCTTTATCAATTTCATTTTTTTAATTTTATCATGCAAGCAAATAGCTATTGTTGTATTTTGATAAACAGTCTTCATAATTTGGCATTATATACAGTTTGTATAATCATTATTTTGAATCTATAATCATAAATACAGAATCACAGCAGCAAATGCCTTTTTATAATTAACATATTTAAAAGATAATGACAAGTCACCTTATTGGACCATTCCATAATTTTTCTTAATATCTGAATGCAATTCATTATGTTAAAACCATTTTTTACATTTACATTGCAATGATTTTAGCAAATAATTTTATGGAGAACTGAAAGAAAAACTATAACTTCCAAAAATTTGTCATATCTTCTTTTTCATTTTTCTTAAATATCATTATTACTATTGAATTCTACTAATCATTGTACATCTTTACTATTTAGACATTTGGTATATAATTTTTCCAACATTTTTATTTATTTATTTACTTTAATGTTTTAAGATAGCAATAATAATTCCACCATTTTCAGGAATTTTTCTATTCTTCATATATTTAATTATCAGGCTGAACGACTTTTTTATTTAAATTTTTTAGAAACTTTAACTGTAAATGAATGTGTTACTATGCTTTATTGTTCATTTATCATAGATTTTATTTGTAAAACTTTTCCTTACACTTTTTAATCTCTCTGCATTAAGTAACAGCATCATATTTTCTTTATAGATATGAAACAATCTTTTTTCATTATAAAAATATAAATTATATATTTTAAATTTTTATTCTTTTCTCTAGCTTTTCTTTACAATTTCTAATTACATTTTCTGTATTAATATTAACTTTTCTGTATAATTTTGCAAAATTTAATATTTTCATATGCTTCTTTTTTATGTTTTTTGGTGCTTTTTTAAATCTACCATCTGCTTAGTATAGTTATACCATCAATTATCTTTTTACTAAATCCATTTACATCATCAAACTCTTTATATTTTAAAATGATTTGTAAATTTTATTTTATATTCGTTGAATATTCTTTAGATCAAAAGTGTCAATTGTTAACACTCTCTTTCTTAATAGCTTTTGTCAGTCTAGTTTTGTGTTATCATACAAACTGATTATCATTTTATAAAATACAGATTTTATGTTAATCAAAATATAATCCAATTCTGCTTCTATATTTATTTTGCTATGAATTTTTGGCTACGTAAAGAATTCAAAAAGATGTTTTGTTCAACATCTCTAAGTCTGTTTTGTTTATGACTTCATATCCAAATTTATGTAAAAATTTTATTTTTCATATGTTATTCTTTCCTAACAATAAAATATCCCATGACAGTTTTTAAATGATGTTTGGATTAATGAATGTTTAAATAAAGCTTTATATTTCTTCTTGAATGAAAAATTAACTTTAAATATTGAATCAGAATTAATTTTTTGTTAAGTTAAATAACTACTTTTGCCACTTGCTCTGAAGTATCTGTCAATCTCCACAATAATTGTATTTCTAGAAACTCCCTCTACTTGTGTTTTCATTATTTGTGCCTTTATAATAAGGTATTTATTCATTTTTAAAAATCAATTGTCTCTTCACTTTTTCTTTATCTTCTTCAATAAATGTCCCAATTTAATATTAGGCAGTTATTTTAATCATGCAATCTTATTTGATTGAAAATGAACTTTAATAATTGATTACTAAATATTATGTCATAGTCAATGGCAGTCTAGTTCCAAAGTCTTATTATTTTTAGCATCTATTGGCTTCGACCAACAACTACATTATTCATATATATTATTTATAATACTTCACTCATATACACTTTAATGCAATTAATTTTCTTAAAAACTTCTTTATTTTCTTACAGTTTCGACTGTCCAGCAGTCTTCTTCAGAGCTCCATCTTCCTTACAGTTGTTTTGCATTAAAGTGTATATGAGTGAAGTATTATAAATAATATATATGATTACATGAAGATATGCAAAAAAAGTGAAGGAGAAAAATAAGAGAATAACTACATTATTCACAATTTTACTTTATGCTTAGAATAAGAGCGTTTCGTGATTGTAAATATGAAGGATTACTGATCATTCTCATATAAATTTACACGGCCATTCTGACTTTAAAACACAATTAAAGATATTTAAATTAAGATGTTTCAGTTAACTGAAAAATAAGACTGGTGTTTCTTAATTGTAAATCGGAGTAATAAAATTTAGTAAATTCATTATGCTGACTGTTTACGAGCAGTCTAACAATGCCTTATTAACATATAAATAATCACACAATAATGTTAACTTTAATTTTCAACAAAATATATAATGGAGATGAGGAATTTGTCCTGATCGATTTCTTTATGTTCTGCAAAATGAATCAAAAAATCTCTTTTCAGGTCATAGCAAACTCCTTTCTGCAGCCCTATCAAACTTAGTTGGATAAATAGATAAATTGCTTTGAAGAAAAGGCAAAATGTATCTATTCCCTTTAGTGTACTTTTTCATTAAAGTACACAATTGCAATATGTGTGAGTATATACATATAATCGCTGTTGCTTTTTTTTTTTTTTACTCATATTTATTAAATTTACTTTTTTTAAAAAAAATAAATCTTTACTATAATTATTACTGAAAATTGTTTTTATTGGTTTGGAAAAATTATTGGATTATGTCTGCTGACGTTAACGATAATAATAATATATTTAAAATAGTTTTGAATGATTTAATATTCATTAATCAATAGAAATTTACATACTATGACCTAATTGATTATTTTGATTCTCTAAATGCAATTTTATCGTCTTTAATAAGCTTCTAAAATCAATTATACCGAATTCTAATACAATGCTTACGGAAATAATTTTTTTTTAAATATTGATTTAGTCGAAAATGTTACTTTTGAAAATATAAAATTAGTTTACAATTTATATGAATATACTGATGTAAAATAGAAGTATTTGCTACTGTCAAAACGTCATATGTAAACTTCATATATAAAAATTATTTTAAAATTATTCTAATACGTTCTATCTAAATAATCCACTCATACTCATTTCATAAACAGGAATATAGTAAAGCAATCTTTCATTAATTCACTGCAGGACAAAGGAACCTGTATAACAATTCTCACTAAAGAAACACCGAGACAAAAAAGATTAGTCACCTGGCATGGACATTATGGAAATAATTTTAACAGTTTTTTATATGGAGAATTCATTTACGAACAAGTATTGAGTGATTAAGAAATTAGCTACAGACCAACTACCAGAAAAAAAAACTATTTGGAACTGCAAAAAATTTAAAATAGCCCAGATTCAATTCTGAGATCAAAGCATTGCAGGAAGATTTGCTACATTTTAATTCACAAAACCGCTATAAAAGTTTTGGAGATATGGAATCATCCTGTCCCTTGTCAACGTTAATCTTTTTTAGTATTACAATGTAATCTAATTAATGTTATTGCATTTTGATAAATATTCTTTAGAATAAAATAATATTAGGAATTGGTAACGTTTAATTGCTGGTGAAATACTTATACAAACCAATGCCTTTTTATAAACTAAGCATTCAAAGACTAATGACAATTCCTATTCATGGTCCTTTTATAACTCCTTTCAATATTTTGATATAATCCATTATGCTGGAATCTCTTTTAAATGCAATCTGTTCTTTTAGTTGGTTTGAATCCGAATTACACAATAGACCACTTATAATTATTCTAATAAATATTTTGTATTATGTTTCTTAATTATTAATATTACTATTTCATTTTCCCAATCATTTGATACATCTTTATTATTTAGATATTTGGTATATTAGAAGGGATTTAAACAAAGACTTTCAAGCTTTCTTAAGCTGTCCACTCCATCTTATATAACCAATTCATATGACTACATACATTGAAAGTTTGTGTTCAAATCTCTAATTACATTTAAATTTCAGTATATACATTATACTTGAATTCAAATATTTGGTATATATTTTTGCTAATAATTTTCTATTTCTTCTTTTAAGATATCAGTAATAATTTCATGATTTCCTCAAGTTTTCTTTCCCCATAGATGTAATAGCATGTCTCTCTTTTTCATTTGAAATGCTTGGCAATACATAAGTTGATAATATTACAGTGGTTATTTTTTTTTGTTCTTTATTGCTATATTATTTTTTATAAAACTTTTCCACATATTCATTTGCCTCCTTTTTGTTTTATCATTTTTTTTATTGGAAAAAAATTTTTTTTTTCACTACCTAAACATTATTTTATAATTTTAAAACTTTTATTCTCTTTTACGTCTTATTTTCCAATTATTTTATTTTAAAATTTCTAGTATAATTCTTTTGTTTATTGGAATTTTCTATTCTTTATAAAGTTAATAGCATATTTTTGGTAAAGTTATTCTAGCAAGCATCACATGATCACATCTCCAATACTAGCACATAATTGTTTATAAACAAAGCAAAGCAAAACTCCATATAGCAGTGCCACCTGTGCTAAACAGAGCAATCAATGGATGCCAGAAGGCCCGTGCACAAAATCCCCATCCAATGCCCACCCATCCAACATCCCCAGACCATTCTCCGGCAGGATGTTGAATGGGTGGGCATTGGATGGGGATTTTGTGCATGGGCCGGAGGCTGGTCTGGGGATGTTGGATGGGTGAGCATTGGATGGGGATTTTGTGCATGGGCCTTCTGGCATCCATTGATCCTCTGTTTAGCACAGGTGGCACTGCTATATGGAGTTTTGCTTTGCTTTGTTTATAAAGTTATTCTACTTGCTTTATGTCCTTTCTCTTTTTAATAATAATGTTATCTCTTATTTCATTACAAAAAAATAAAATAAAACAAAAACAAACTTTTATTCCATAACCAAAATATTTCATACACTTTTTAAGACTTGTATTTTTTCCATACATTTCTTGTCCATTGCATATTTCAAATTTTTAATTCTTTTAAATGAATCATTTAAAAAAATACTTTAATGTTTCTTTTTTTATTTTTCTTCCAGTTATACAATTTACTATTAAATTATTATTTTTTGTTTTCATTTCTGTGTACAAGTTTTTTAGAGTTAATGATAAGTTTGAACAATCATCCAAGTTTAAACATTTTTAAACGATTTGAAAATTATATCTTAAATTCTAGGAAAAATAGTTGAAAGTTAGACATCGACGTTTTCAATAGCATATGACCCAATGAATTTTCACATAAATATAAGACATTTTCAGAAATTACATTTACAAAAAAATTGTTTCAATAATTCAAAAAAACTTTATCTTTGATCAGCTTTAAAAAACCCACTCGTGACTAAATAAAATTTTTAATTTAAAAGAGTGGATAAAAATTTATAATTGTATTTATTTATAAATTGAGTATGAGAATTTTATGATACAAACACAGTTTAAATTAAATTCCCTTTTTTTTCTTTTTCTTTTTTGTATATCATGTACACTTGGCAATGTATATGAATTATATGTATTAATATAGCATTCAAATTTTAACTGATTTTTTAACAATTCCACTTTTTTATTCACGTGTGAAGTATGAAAATTATATTCTATATATATTACAATAAATGTAGTAGACCTGTATTACACTTTCAGCAAAAACTCTGATAAATTATATCCTTCATTTTTTTGAGCCTATCTATATTTCATTGAAGGCAATGGTGCTAAGAATTTCTGTATTTTGAATCTAGGTTACTAATCCAATAACAATGATAACAATTATTTAACTATTTATAATTATAAAAATTTTAAATAAACGAAAAGAATTTCCTATAAAAAAGACAGGGTTAAATCCTATATAGAAAGAATAGATATGAAAAAAATGAATATACACTTTTTATTCTAAAGTCATTAATACTGATACCATTTTCAGAATAGTATTTATTATAAAAAAGCATCATTATAGAGAACAGGTATAAGGTTGAAACTAAAATATACTAAAATAATTCAGAATTATGCCCTAGAAGTTTTCATTTTAATGAAGGAGTGTAGACTAGATATTTTAAATTACCATGATAAATGTCCTGTAGGTAAATTTGGGTATTGTTCATGTAATAACAAAATGAATATAAAGAATATATTGATTTTTTTTTATATATAAAGTACAAATTTTTTTTTTTATTAGTTTTTTAAAAAAAAAAAAGAAAGAAAAAAAAAGGAGGTTTTTTTAAAAAAAAGGAGGGGGGGGAAAAAGGGGAAAAAAGGAATATATATATATAATTTATTGGTGTAAGTTTATAAGAAGTTTGAATATTGGAAATGCCAAAACACTCTAAGCAACATAGGTTATATATATGTGTGTATGTATGTAATTATAGAGAGAAACATTGAAAAAAAGGCAATATTCACTAGGATTGTTGCTTTCTGGATGATGAGTATTAGTGATTTTCCATCCATTTTACCTTCTAAGAATAGCTAGATACTCATTTGCCAATAAATATTGAATCATTAATTTGGTTGGCTATAAACCAGAAGCTGAAAAGAAAATTCCAAGCTTATTGAAAATATTTTTGAGTTTAAGGGGCCTGGTTTCAATAAATATCACAGAACATTTACCTGTTGAACTACAAGATGATCTCACACTCAGTTATGTTATGGTCTGAGATTGAACAAATTTTCTTTCAAGAGTTTATTTTGACAATGGCAGATGCTAGTTTGTCAAAATATTGGTATATAATAGAAAATAACACATGGTTTTACCCAAAAAATCATTTATCTACATCATACAACCATGAAAACATTAAATATATATATATTAGAAAGAACTTGAACTCAGACTTTCAAGTTCCTATAACTATGTACTCTATGATATACAACTGATACATGACTACATAGCATGTGAAAAAAATAAATTGTCTCCAATAAACATTTTTTGATGAATCAGCACTCATCAATTGTTCCAGATCACCCACACACATATATAGTCATTGCTCAGTTTATATTAAGATAGCATATCTTCAAACTTTATTGGATAAGCTTCAATTCTCTCCACCCTCCAACTATTCAGCCATCCATATCATTGAAAAATCCAAGCTCTTGTTGATGTCAATATTATTATCATACCTATGTTGACTTTACTCACTATAACCCCTCACATGCAGGACTTTAATATGTCCATTTAACTACACAGAAAATAGATGGATAGAATACAGGCTGAAAGTCTAATATTCAAATATATTTTCTATATAGAACAATGTAATTAGAAAGGACTTGAACTCAGACTATCAAGCTTCCTATAGCTATGCATTCCATATTATACAGATGAATGATCTCCAGTATACATATTTCATGCTGAACCAATACTTATCAGTTGTGGTAGATGGTGATCTGGATCAACTGATGAGTGCTGGTTCAGCATGAAATATATACATTGGAGATCATTTATCTTTTTTACATGTATATGGTCATGTTTATCAATTGTATAACATGGAGGGCATAACTGTAGAAAACTTAAAAATCTGAGTATAAGTCCTTCCTAATTACATTAATTTAGTATAAAAAATATACTTATATTTGAATATTATCTATGTATGTAATAAGAAAAAAAATCAAAGGAATCCTTAAATAGCCACTGGTGAACAAGCAAATACCCAGTGTTCTATTCCAGAAAGGCAATGAAGATGAAAACAATGTCAGAATAGTTGAGCCAACCAATTTTTTTTTGTTTTGTTTTACTCTATTATTATAAATATCTTAATATTTATTTACCAGCAATAAATGGATTAGTCGTAATTTGGCAATGGACTAGCTAGCTATCTAAAGAAAAAAAAGTTTGCCTGTATAAATAATAGGATGGAAGACAAATATAAAAACAACTATAAGAGACGGTACTTCAATATATATTAAACATTTTCTATCAATTAACATGTGAATGAAGTTTTTTTTTTTTTGTAAATAATGGCTTCTACATTGTATTAGTTCTCAGTAAATGCCTTTTTCATTCAATATGAGTTACTGATTAATGTTAGTGTTTCCGGTTATTAAGCTATGCACATTATCTTGATGACGGAAAGTCTGGAATAAAATTAAGTGTGTGCTGATATAATAATATATAATCATTTACACAAGAAAATATCTCCATTTTATTCGCATGTATGTAGAAAAAGAGTTAAAAGTTTATTTAAATTTACATAAGAATTTTTATAGTATAAATTATCATTTCTATTGCACAAGCAAATGTTAATTAACTTATTAAAAAAATAATATAGTAATTTTTGAAATTTGTTGTAAAATATTACAAAGAAAGGAAAAAAGTAAACAAATATTTAAACAACGCTATGTACAAAATAGATTTTGTAAAAATGTTTGTATTCGACAACATAAAAAATGTAATTAAGGCAAAAAGTATTAATAGCAAACTTTTAAAGTAAATATGTTTAGCTTTTAATAAATATCACAGACAAGAAATTAATTCAATAAATTGTTAACATAAAATAATTTGTTAAAAAATAAAAATATAAAATGCAATCTATAATTACGATTAACATAAATGTATTTTTTTTATTTGTCAGTCAACATTGAAAAACAAAATTCTCTGCTAATATGTTTTTATGTAGCATTTAATTAACTATAATTATAATTGTCTGTAAATTTCATCAATGTATTGAATTATTTTTATATTGATTAATAGAATATAAAGTGATTCAAATTTCAAAATGTTGAAATAAATGTTGAATAAATGATGCATTTATTCAACTGATGAAAATATATCAGATTCTTCTAAAACCTTTGATTGAAAGTTATTAAATACTTATGTTATATGTTGTATAAGGTGAATTAAAACATGTACATGGATATGTTTTAGTTCCTTATTATCAAAAATAAATTCACTGTTATAATATGTATTATAGAAATGTAGCTTACTTTTTTTAAAAAAGAAACGTCTTTGTACACAAAAAAATATTTTTCACTGACGATATTTACAAATTATTGCTTTAATTAACTACTTAAGCTAAAGAGAAATATATGAAATCAAATTAATTTACACCCCCCTTGATATTTTATGCAAAAGACAAAAACATCAAATCAAGTTCTCTCACTATATATACATTCTTTTATACCCTTCAATCATCAAGTGAGATTTAGATTTAAAACAAATAAGTAGAACATAAAGTTATTATTTTAATTGAAGAAATTCAGCAATTTTAAATCTCTAGCATTTTTTGAAGAGATTTATGTATAATGTGAGAGGTCATAAATTTTGATATTATGGAATTTAAATAAGAATTTCTTTAAATTACTTTGATATGTTAATCTGTTTACACTATAGGGTTTTTAAGTAGATTAGAACATTTATGAGTTGCAGCAAATACCTTATAATAATTCAGAAAAGATAAGAATTACATTTAAATATTGTCAATACACTCTCAGTCTAAGTATAAATAAATTTTATAAAGTAGTAATAGCAAGAACAATAGTAATTATGAAAGGAAACTTGCAAAAGGCATAAAAAGTTAAAAAAATAATATTTTAAGTTAAATTAACTAGCATGGGGGAAGGGGGGACACTAAACAGTATTAAATATTTAATTGATGAATAAAAATTAAAAGAGAAAAATTTTAGGGTTTAACATTCCAGAAAATTACATAAATTTAATTATTTTTAGCATAGCAGATATTAGAGTAGAATATAAAAATATAAATTTTTAAATAACAATTCTTAAGAAGAATAAAACAAATCTGAGGAACTAA
The DNA here is from genome assembly GCA_028023455.1 of Epiperipatus broadwayi. NCBI lineage: Eukaryota > Metazoa > Onychophora > Udeonychophora > Euonychophora > Peripatidae > Epiperipatus > Epiperipatus broadwayi. Next base: position 6,812,328 of record JAQFVV010012420.1, read on the forward strand.
AACAAAATTTTAAAATAAACAATTAAAGAATTTAGAAATATATCTGTAATTAGAAATGACAATATGTTCAAACATATGAAATTGCATTTAAAAGAATCGGCTTTAAAAAGCAACAACTCAGAAACAAACAAAAAAAACTATTTTTATAAGAAATTGATACCACAAATTCGAAATTGGCAGATTCACTAAAAAGAAAAAAAATCTATCAGCATTAAACTATCCAAGAAATCAAAATCATCTTTAATGCTTTCAAAAATAAATAAATTTCCCCTAATTGTAAGTTTATTAGTATTAATTTTTATTTATACCAAAATTATTAGCATATTAATATTACTATTATACTTAACACTACTATTATTAAATAATTACTCTTATCCAAATGAATGAATGTGGGATATTTTTTAACATACTATAAAGATACTAAATTATCATAATATATTTTACAAAAGCCAAATTTTCTGCATTTTCATTTATGCTAACATCTTGACATAAATACTTTAATGATTATTACTAATTATTTATTATGCTAGAAATTATCATATCATTTTCAGTCCAGATACATTTTAATTAAGAATTAATATGTCATCTATTATTAAACACACTATATAATATTATTAATTTACCAGTATTTCTCTTTTTACTATGTATAATTTTTATTTATACTGATAAAATCTACTCACCTTATTAAGATATATTGGCTGAATTAAGAATTATAAATATATTTAAAGAGTTGCATATTTTAATTTTACATACTATTCTCCTTTTTGATATGTTTTTGAATGTTTATCAGTAATTCTGGCATGTATGGATTGAATTCTGTAAAGTAAAGAAATAATGTGGTTTGATTTCATTTTTTTCTCTGCTCATGAGTATTTTGCTAAAAGTAGTTTAATTTGATTCTAAAAGTATTATTACTTCTAATGCTATATCTATTTATTATTGGCTCAGACTAACTCAACTTTTTTTAAATATTTTAATTAATACTTAATATAATATGTTATTCTTGCTCAGTTAATTACACTAAAATAAAATTTCTTTTATATATCAGGTGTTGCTCTTTTATTTATGAGTTCTTATTCCATGAAAATCATATATCAGTGATGGGCACACATGAGGTAAACGAGAGCTGCCAAATGATTTTTCATATATTGTAAAGAGCCACACTTTATTATTTAAGTACACAAAAGTACATATAATCAAATTTTATTTAACTTACTTAATATGAAGACATATTATGTACAAGTTTTTAGTGCTGTGTCTAAAAACAATAATTAATAGAAAAAAAAATTATTTCTAAATTTTAATAATAAAAATAAAATAATAAAAAATCATTAATAAAAAGTATAACATTTAATGAAGGCCTTTGCTCAAATCTTTGAAATTTGGCATATAATTTGTTAAAACTATTTGCAGCAATTCTATGAGATGCTAATTGGTCAACTGTAAATGATATTTCAACTTCACAAACTTCATTGTGGAATACAATGATTCACAGCAATATGTTGTACCAAAAATTAAAATTAGACAGCAAGTAGCTTTAAGTATGGATATTCTGTTTCCATCACAAGATTCCAAAATTCAATTGGAGAACTAGATTTGTGATGCATTTACAATGCTTGATTTTATTTCATCTCTAATAACTCAAATTCATCAGCCTTTTTTTTTGACAAGTATTATTTGAGAAAATAATATCCATCTTCAATAATATCACAAACTACAAAATATACAAATGTAGATTTAAATCTTTTCAAAACTTCAAACCTACATTTGAAATACACTTGCAATCCTTCTGATATTTCTTTATATTCATCTATTTTTTTTTCTCTGATGTTAATTATATTTGTTTTTACTCCTTGGAAAATAATTAAATATTTTGGACTTAAGATCATGCACAAAAAGCTGAAGTTCAGCTTCAAAACTAAATACAGTTTGGCAAATCACTAATTATTTTTCATTTTCATTGTAAAGTCAAATTAAGGGGTTGCAAATGTTTCATAAAATCAGTAAGGAACATTAAGTCAGAAAGCCAAGTTTCATTTCTAATTTCTTTTAAAAATGTTATAATAGGATTTAGGAGTTCAACAAAATTGCTCAAAATATTTTAAGCTGACAACCATCTTATAGCAGAGTATAAGGAGAGTTCACTGGGAAATTCATCCGCTTTGTTATTAAACTCTTCTAAAAAGTACTTAAATTAATGGTATGTTTTGGCATTTGTTCTGATTAAATTTACAATCTGCAAAATAATCTTCCATACAGTTTCATATTGTAAGTTCTTCACTATAAGATGCTTGTCATGAATTAAATTATGCAGTGAAGAAGTACAAAACATGACATTTTAGAATCATTGTTTAAAAGATCAATAAGACTTAGGTTTTCATTATCATTTCAGGGTCTCTTTTAGTTGCAACACTTACAAGTTTATCATGAGGCAATTCAATCTTGTCCATTATCTCATTAGATGCATTTTTTATATCAATACTGCAGGTTGTTTTGATAAGAGTTAGTAGGTCTAACATTACTTCCTTTATATTTAAGTCTGAAGATACATAATAAACAAAAACAAACAATTGTGGAACATCCTGAATGTCTGTAGACTCATTGAGAGCTAAACTGAATGCTGTACACTTTTTTAAATCACACATCAAACTATTTTCAACTTTTTAATTTCATTAATAAAACATGCATTTATATGACATGACAGAGAAGTGTATTATCAATTTATGCTGTTTTGTGTTATCTGGATCCAAAACTTTAACCATTTCTGCCAAGTTTATTTTAATAAATTCTCTGTCTCTGTATGGATATTTGGCTCAAGCAATATTCCAAACTAGCAAAAAATTAGCTTTGAATAAAAGAAGACAATAATCCTTGTTGTTTATGAAGACCTGATTGCAATGACTTAAGTTTCTCTGTTCACAATTTCAAATTGTGTAGATATTGAGTTGAAAAGTGGGGATAACTTACTTTATAATGATGACATAAATAGCCTACTTTATAGTTTGCAATTATAACTTTACAAATAAGACATTATTGTCAATAAAAGCAAGTTTTGTTACTCATTCTTTATGAAAGCTCCTATTTTTTTTATCATATATATATATATTTTCTGAGCTCATGCTAACAAAAAATTTGAGTAAATTTATTTTCAAATTCTGAAATTCAAGCAAAATACATGAATAAATAATTAATAAAAATAAAAATGTTTAATTATTAATTCTTATTTTAAAAGATTTGTAAATGGGGCAACAAATAGTCAAATAAATAGGGCTTCTTAAAATAAAATAAAAGCATTTAGAATAATTAAAAGCTATTTTGGTCTATATTTATTTTTGGTTGATATTTTCCTGATAATTCTTAAATGTCTGTTTTTATTATTATTTATCACGAAAAATAAAAACAACCTAACCAAAATCAAGCAAATGTTTTCTAGTTTTGATTTTAAGAGTTTTTATATAATTGTTTTAAAAGAAATGAAAGTCTAAGTGCACTAAACTTGTATACATATTCTTAGAAATCTTGCACTGATGCTGCAGAAAAATTACACATCATAAACAAGTTTAAATTGCTTAATAAAACAATCTACTTATCAGTTTTTTGAAAAAATATGAAATAGGACATTTAGCTGATAGGAAAACTGTCACTGAAATGTACAACCACAAAAATGCACAAATCATAAATATGCACATGTAATCATTCTATACATGCATGTAGTAATTTTTATAAGATTCGGTAGATGTTACAGTTTGTCAATATATTTGAAAATAGTATGTACATACATATATTATATAATTTGTAATAAAGTAATAAAAATCTTTGATAAAAATTTCTATCATATTAAAATTTTTGTGTAATTAAAAAAAAATCTGAAATAATAAAAATAATGTCGATTTCAATGGAAGTCACACTTAACTAAGGGCCACATTTGTCCACCATTGGTATATACTGCTTAATGAAAGACTACATATAATCTTACTCAAAGTTGTAATCTTTTATGATGATTTATTCTGATATATAAATAACTGAAACATAGGCTTATTATATACATGTGTCTATATATGTAATATATAGGGTATATGAGCACAGACTTTCACGTGACCCACTACTCTCCACTCTATCTAATAACACTGATACACCTAAACACATATATGTTGAAAAGATAAATAATCACCAATATATGTATTTCATGATAAACCAGCAATCATCAATTGGTCCAGATTATCATCTCTAAACTCTGATATATAAAATGTTCAGAATGATTATTTAAAGTAATATAAACTCTGGAGTTTTTTTTTAAAAAACTTATTAAAGCAAATATTAGCAGACAGTTATGAAAACACCTTTAAAATGCTCAATACTGATTAAACTTTAAAAAATTGTATTATCTTCTTGTAAGATCAATGAGTTAAATAATTTTTACTTTAGCTTATAAGATGTTACATTTATAAAGAATATTATTTGGCAATTAATTAACAATCTTTGGATTATAGATATATATATTTTTAACGCCTAAAAGTTTATTTTATTTTGCACAAGTTCAAAATAAAAAAAACTTGACGTCATCGTTATTATTTTTTTTTTAAAATATTAAAATAGGAAATCCTTTATTAATAAATGACAATAATCTGTTTGTAGAAATAAATTATTTGCATCAGTTAATATCATATCGTTTATGGTATTGTAAACAAAAAATGAGAGATTAGGCAATTCGATTTTCTTATATGTTTAGAATCTCCTTAACATCGTAGGAAAATAAAACTGATGCTCATTGACATGTCTACTTCCTGGGTTAACTTTATTTTATATGAATATCCTTCATATTTGCACAAATTTTCGATCAAATTTTAACTATATATAAAATATTTAATTATGATTTGGTTAGTGTTTCTGGTTATAGCTATTAAATTATTTTTTGCATTCTGGATAATTTAATTAATATTTTTACTCTGATAATTGGTTAAGATTATATCGTCAAGCTACATTTTTAATTAATTAATGTTTTTAATTATTACCATGAGATATTTGATTTGCATATTTTGGGATTCATCTGGATACTGAGACTTATTTTTATCAGTAATTTGTAACTGTGTTTTAAATATATTCATATCGTAAACTTTTTGATATATTTTTTAAAATGCATATTCAAGTCATAATACTTTTGAAACATTTCTATCTATCTATCTATCTATCTATCTATCTATCCATCCATCCATCCATCCATCCATCCATCCATCCATCCATCCATCCATCCATCCATCCATCCATCCATCCATCCATCCATCCATCCATCCATCCATCTATCTATCTATCTATCTATCTATCTATCTATCTATCTATCTATCTATCTATCTATCTATCTATCTATCTATCTATCTATCTATATTCTGACTAAAAACAGTTGGTTTGATAAAAATATAAATATCAAATATAAAACTACTGCCATCATTGCACTAATGTATTATTGCTATTGTAACTATTCTTATTATTACTATATACAAATTTGTAAACTTTGTAAACGAATTATAATTAATTCTAAACACTAGGAACGCTAAACCCATCGAAATCAATGGCTATATACATTCTGATTCTATCACTCCCAATTCACATAAATACACAGATCTGACAACTATTCTAAATAGAAATTTAAGCATATACAAACTAGAATCAGACTGGAAGTTTAACATCAATTAATGAGTTATGTTTCACTGGGTTCAAAATACAATGAATTCACTAACATTATCAATAAATTTTACAAGATCAGAACTAAACCCTCTTCATCATATCCCAAGATACGAATATTGCTCCCCTATATCTCTAAAGTCTCCAGAACATAAACAAAATATGATCCAGATTCTGCACCCAATCCTCTATAAACATGTTGATCATCAACTTCAAAGTTAAACTCCCCACTAAACTTACCCTGTACACCATTTACAAGATTGCCTGCATTCAAGCTGGCTGTAATGCAGTCTACGATAGTGAATCATGCACCAGCCTTGCAACATTATTGTCTTAACATTAATACCTTTATAAAAGAGCCAGAAACAATCCAGAACACAAATTCTTATTTCTCGAGCATCAAAACACACTCAGTCACACATTTGAACCCACATCAGCCAGTGTTGAGTGCATCAAATGAAATGACTCCAAATGCAAAATAAAGGAGACATGGCATATTGCCAATAACTCAAACTCCATAAATAAAAAGGAATCCTGCTTCCCTATCTCTAAAAAGTGAGTTATCTAGTTCATATAGATACATTTACATAAATTTACATCCTATTTATATCCACCATTCTCATGTCCCCCACTCATTGCTATGATTATGTTATCAAGTAAAATATTAAAAGCACTTAGCTCAAGTTTTAAGATATGTCTACATTGAGCTTTTCTTATTTAGTGTTCCTAGTATAGAATTTATTATTATTATTATTATTATTTGTAAAGATCTTTTACCAAAAAATGGTAATTTCGTATCCTGCTTTGGTTGTATGTCCGGTATGCACTTTGCATGTGCATCGTTGAGTGATACTACTTACTGAAGAATGTCTATAAAACAGAAGCAAGAATGGAGGTGTGCTGCTTGTAGAGTTAGTTTTTCTAAGGCTAGTGATGTTTTGGATTCATCTATGACTGCTAAAAATTCACCTGATTTAATTTTGGAGGAAATTTTGGATAAATTAAAATTATTGCCGGTGATTCACAACACAATTTCAGAGTTATCTCAAGCAGTTGCTAATTTGTGGACAGAAGTTATTTCTTTACGTGAAAATGTGGATGGAATAATCAAGAAATAATTCGTCTTTCTAATTCTTGTACTTCAAATGAGAATGAGATTTTGTTACTGAAAGATAAATTACATTCTATGGAACGATTTAATCTGGATCATGAAGTTGAAATACAGGGTTTGCCTTTTCAAGAAAATGAAAATTTGCCATTAATTTTAATTAACGTGGCGGACAAGCTCGATGTTTCAGATGTCGCTATTGATTTGGAAAACGTTTTTTGTACAAAAAATAAATCAGGAGCTCCAGGTTTTGTTGTAGCTCGATTTAAATCATGAAATTCTGCCATACAGTTTTTAATTTAAAAAAAATCTGTTTTAACAGTTTCTCAAATTTTGCCTGGGGTTAATAATAACAAACGTATTTATATTAATCAGCGTTTGACTCCATTCAATAGAAGGCTTTTATGGTTGGCGAAACAGAAGTTACGTTCTGGTCAAGGTTTTGCTTTTATTCATAATGGATCGGTGTATGTGAGAAAAGATTATAATTCTCCTCGTGTTTTAATTAGAAATGAAAGTGATTTGGAGTCATTCTGAAATTTATTTATTATGATAAATTCTGATTTGATTTCTAAGGAAAAAGATTTTGCTCTCACTTAAATTATTTCATTTAAATATACGTAGCATTAGATGTCATTTTGATGAACTTGTAGTTTATTTAAATAATTTTCCTTTATTTCATTTTGATATAATTGTTTTAACGGAAACTTGGATTTTTTTACAAGAACAAAATTTATATAGTTTGAATGGCTATACGAGTATACTTTCTCCTCGTATGCATTTACGATCTGGTGGTGTTATGGTTTTTATAAAAGCCGGTTTATACTTTTCTTTCATTATTCCAACATTTAATACTGCAGAATGTATTTTATTAACTTTGAGACTTCCTAAATGTGTGCTTTCTATTTTGGCTATATATAGATCATGTACAAGTAAAGTCTTGGATTTTGTTACTGAACTTGATTCTTTGTTATTAGATTTGGGTTCAGAATCTGCTGTTTTAATGGGTGATCTAAATATTGATTTGTTAAATAATGCTTGTAAGTCTACTATAGATTATTTAAATTTACTTTATAGCTATGGATTTAGTCAAACGCTTTTTTCACCTACGCGTATAACTCCTATATCTCAATCTCTTTTAGATCATATTTTTGTTAGATTAAACCGCGGTTTATTTTCTGATTCGTCTCTTTCTAAATTATTTCTTACAGATCATTTTGCTACTGAATTAAAAATATTGAATTGTATGGATAATATTAATGTTTGTGCATATGTTGAGAAATTATCTTTTTCTAAATTGAATTATTTAATATCTGTTCAGAATTGGGATGAGATTTTTATGATAGATAATGTAAATGATGCATTTTTGGGGTTCCAAGCTATTTGTTTAGATTTAATTGCTAAAGCAAAGTTTCATTTAAAATTGACAAGTAAGAATAGAAGATCTCTTTTGGTGACAGATGCGCTGGTATGTAAAATTAATCAGAGAAATGTGTTAAAAGCTTTGGATGGCTCATCAGATGTTTTAAAAAAACTTAATGTTGAAATTAAGTCTGATATTAGAAAGTTGAAGTTTGGATATTATCAAGAATTTCTTAGTGATAAAAATGTTTCTTTGAAATGGAGAACAATAAATTAAAAAATCTTCTCCTGATCGTATTAAATGTATTAAATATAATGAAAGTTTAATTGAGTTACAGAATAATGAAAAATATTTAGCTGATCGGTTTAATGAGTATTTTGTAAATTTATCGATGCGTGATGTGCCTGAGCAGATTTTGTCTTCTTATTCAAGTTTGAATTCTTTTTTATATTCTGATGTTTCTGAAATTCAGTTGTCTGTAGCAATTGATAGTTTAAAATATGTCACTTCTTTTGGATTAGGTGGTATAACACCTAAGATGCTTAAAGAAAATAAGGTTGCATTTTTGCCTGTTTTAGTTCATTTATTTAATTTATCTTTGCAGTCTGGATCATTTCCAGAATGTCTGAAAGTTAATGTTATTACTCCTGTTTAAAAAAAGGGTGAATTATAGGCCAATTGCTATTATTTCTGTTTTTTCTAAATTATTGGAAATGATTGTTAGGGATCAAATGTTGTCATTTCTGTTTAAAAATAAAATTTTATCTGACTATCAATATGGTTTTCTTTCTGGCAGAAGTACATTAGATGCTTTAAAACATCATGTTCGGTATTTAACATTTTCATTGGATCAGAACTTAAAACATTGGCTATTTATCTTGATTTATCTAAAGCATTTGATTCTGTTAATCATAATATTTTGATTAAGCGTTGCTACTTGTATGGTTTTTGTGGATCTATTGGTAGTTGGTTGGAGAGTTATTTAAATGATAGAAAACAGTTTACTAATATTTATGGTACTATCAGTGATGTGGTCTTGATTAATTCTGGAGTTCTGCAAGGTTCAGTACATGGTCCTCTATTGTTTTTAATTTATATTAATGATTTATTTTCATTGAAGTTACATTCTAAGATTTTTGGTTTTGGTGATGATATTGCTTTATCTTGCAATGCTGTTTCTTATAATCTTCTTGAAAAATTAGTGAATGAGGATTTGGACTCAATTGGTAAATGGTTGGCATATAATTCATTGTTGGTCAATTTAGATAAAACAAAAGCTATTCTTTTTTCTTACAAGCATACTTTTTTTTCTCTTAAGATTAAAATTTGCTGTAAGTATATTTTGCATTATAATAGTATATGTACTTGTGAGAATATTCCTTTGGTAGATAATTATTGTTATTTGGGAATATATATATTGACTCCAGATTGTCCTGGACAAATCACATTACCTATCTTTGTCAACGGTTACGTAATTTAAACTATATGTTTTATTATTTAGTTAAATTTCTTCCTAGGTCTGCTCTCATTTTTATTTACATTGCCTGTTATCAGAGTATTTTATCTTACAATATCATTATTTGGGGTAATGCTTCTCCACATATTTTATCTTCTTTGTGTGTTTTGCAAAATTATACTTTGCGCATTATTTTTGGTAGATCTCGTTCCTCTTCTGTTCGAGATATTTATATTGCATTTGGTTTATTTGATGTAAATCACTTATATCAATATAGAGTTATTTTTGCTATTTTTTGTGCTAAACCTTTTCTGAATTCTAGAGTTTATGTTCTAAATACTCGTCTTTCTAATAAATTTTGATTACCTTTACCAAAATTTTTTAAGGAATCTAGTAGAAGACAATATGTTTATTCTGGGTCAAAGTTGTTTAATAAATTTGTATATGAATGTTCAATTGATCTGAATAATATTTTTTATATATCATTCAAAAAATATTTGTGTCAATGGTTGTGTAGTATGTATTAATTTTAGCATTTATTTTATTTATTTAATTAATTTTATTTATTTCCTAAACTGTTCTTTTGAGTTTTTGATTGTATTTTTATTTAATTTATTTTTACATGTAAATTCCACACACAAGATTTTTCTTGTTTGGAGTTTTTAAATATTTGTGATGTACTTTGTTTTATTTCATAGAATAAATTGAATTATTATTATTATTATTATTATTATTATTATTATTATTATTATTATTATTATTATTATTATTATTATTATTATTATTATTATTATTATTATTATTATTATTATTATTATTATTATTATCATCATCATCATCATTATCATTATTATTATTATTATTATTATATAATTTAATAATTGAAATGTCTCATCATTGTAGGAATTCTTCAGTGATCAATGATAAACTTATTAATACTAATGATATTGGTACTCAATGCATGGTATCATCTTCTGAATATTCTGATCAAATTTTTAGTTCTATTCCTGGAGATTATTCCTCTGCTATTGAAGATGGTAACATTGTATGTTCATCTTCATCCAATTGCCTTGAAGATCTTGGTAAAAATGTTAATGCTATTGATATTGGCACTCAATGTAAATATCCTGATCAATTTTTTAGTTCTTCCATTGCTAGGGATCATTCTTCTGCTATTGAAGATGGTAGCATTGTATGTTCATCTTCAGCCTATTGCCCTGGAGATCTTGGTGAAAATATCAAATTGGATGATTATGTTCCTGAAGTTAATTTAGTTAGTGATGAAATTAATTACAATAATAATAATGTATTTAGGAATTTGCCTCATTCCAAATTTAAAAGTAGATGTTTTTATAACTCATCCTGGCTTGAGGTAAATTCCATTAATGATTGCTTTTCTGATTCTGGTTTTTTTTCTCATGGTAAATTTAAATCACAAATTTTTTTTTTTATGGGGAAAAGAGATAACAGAGGTTTTCCTGTTACTTTATCTTCTTTAAAGTCTGTGAAATCTAAAATATTAAATCATATGGCTGCAGTTCCTAAAGTCATTCCAGCTCATAATTTACAGAGGGCTTCTTTTATGGACAAAAGATATAATGGAGGTATTGCTGTTAATTTATCTTCTCTAAAGTCTATTAGTCACAAAATACTTAATTATCCTAATACTGCTCCCAAATTTATTCCAGCTTATAGATCACATTCACTTAACTTTCATTCAAATAGTAAATATCGGATAAATCATTCTGGATACTCCTCTTTATCTTCTAGTAAAAATGACTTTTTGAGAACTAAAAAAATTAATATTTCTGATGGATTTAATAAATCTAATTTTGCTAATGTTTATTCTAAGTCTGTTAGACATAAAACTCTTAATTATCCAGATAATGTTCCCAAATTCATTCCAGCTTATAGACCACATTCATTTGACTTTCATTCAAATAGCAACTATCGGTTAAATCATTCTGGATACTCCTCTTTATCGTCTAGTAAAAATGACTTTTCAAGAACTAAAAATATTAATATATCTCGTGGATTTAATAAATCTAATTTTGCTAATGTTTATTCTAATACTAATATAAATTATAATAGACATTTTCTTTCTAATATGCCAGTAGATCTAAGTTCAAAAGATATTACAGTATTTCTTGAAAATAATTTACAAACTAGTATTGTTTGTCATAAAGTTAATATGAATAATTCTAAGTCTTCTTGTTTTTATATTTCTGTTTCTGCACATAAACATAATGATATAATATCCCCTAATTTATGGCCTTGCGGTGCTTCTATTTCTTTTTTTTATGGATCTCTGGCCAGTTCTCTAAGGTTTTAAGAGAATTTATTTTGTTTTACTATCTATTTTATTTTTATTTTTTCTTTATCTCTTTCTTTTTCTCTTTGTTTTTATTTATGTTGTTTGCATTATCTTTGTGGGTAACATGGTAGGCCTTTCTTGTTTTTACATGAATGTCAGATGTATGAGAACTAAATGTGTTCAAATAAAGCAATTTTTTGAAACAGAACATTTTGATCTTATTTTACTTACAGAAACTTGGCTAAATCAACAATTTCCTGATTGTTCTTTTCTTGATGATAGATTTAGTATTTTGCGAACTGACAGATCTATGGATAATATTTCTCGAGGTGGTGGTACTCTGATTGCTCTTCATAAAGATGTTTTTTATAAAGAACTTTATTTTTCTTCTTCTTTTTGTGAATCTACATGGTGTGAAATTACTTTAAATCACAATTTTAAATTTATTTTGGGTAATGTTTACCTCAAACCCACTTTGTCGTTGTTGGAGTTTGATTATTTTTTGACATCACTTGAAGATTTTCTGATTGGCTATGATAATTTTATTATTACTGGAGATTTAAATATTCCGGATTTATATTCGGGTACTACTATCATAGATTCTGTCTCTTTTTCACCTAAAGCATTGAGAATGATTCGGTTTTGCAATTTGTTGAATTTAAAACAATTTAATCCATACACCAATTTTAATGATCACACATTGGATTATATTCTCAGTAATTTTCCTACAATTGAATGTTTAACTACTTCTTCTCTTCCTTTTTCCATTGACTTGCATCATCCTCCCTTAGAATTTTATATTAATATTAAATTTAATAGACTCTGTCCCTTTAAAACTATGAAAAGAAACTACAGAAAAGGAAATTATTTGGGTCTTTGTTTACAATTATCCAATTTTAACTGGGAAAATTTGTATTCTTCATCTGATGTAGATTTCTGTATGAAATTTTTTGAACAATCATTTTGTGAACTAATTGACAAATACATTCCTAAGAAATTTTTTTTAACTGAACGTTTTCCTCACTGGTTTTCAGTTTCTCTTAAAGAAATTATTAAAAGAAAATCATTTCATCATCGTAAATATTGGAAAACTAAGAACTTAAATTATTATAACAATTTTATTAATTATAGAAGATTGTCAAAGGTTATATATCGTAGAGATTTTCAAAAATTTATACAAAATACTGAAAGTCATATTTCTGATAATCCCTTGCAATTTTGGTCTCTAGTTAAGGATTTAGGTATTACAAAAAAAAAATTACAGAATAATAATTCTAATCTAGTTGCTGATGATTTTTCTCATTATTTCTCAGAGCTTTTTAAACAATCTAATTCTTTTACTGATTTGACTGAAAATAATGATCTAGTTGAAGAAAGGATAACATTTGATTCATTTATTGAATCTGATGTTATTTTTGCTATTGGGCAGCTTAAATTACATTCTAGTGTGGGCCTTGACAATATTTCAGCTTTCATTTATAAAGGATGTGCTGAATACATTGCTTCTCCTCTTTTGCATATTTTTAATTGCTCTTTAGCAAATGGTACTTTTCCTACATCCCTTAAAATTGCTAAAGTTGTTCCTATTTTTAAGAAAGGATCTAGAGATTTGGTAAGTGACTATAGGCCTATTTCAATTCTACACACTGTTGCTCGAATTTTTGAAAGATGTTTGTATAATAAAATTATCTTGGATGTCTCTAAGGTTTTGGCACCAGAGCAGCATGGATTTTTGCCTAATAGGTCCATTGAAACAAATTTGCTAACTATTTTTGATCACATTTCAAATTCAATTGAGAATCAATCTAGGTTAGATGTTGTTTATTTTGATATGTCCAAGGCTTTTGATAGAGTTAATCATAAAATTCTTCTTCAGAAGCTTTGTAGGTTAGGTTTTTCTAAATTATTAATTAATTGGTTTGACTCTTTTCTTAGGGATAGAATGTCTTGTGTGAGGTTTAATGGTAAATTGTCATTACCTTATTATTGCTTCACTGGGGTGCCTCAAGGCAGTGTTCTTGCACCTTTATTATTTAATGTATACATTGATGACCTAAAAACATGCATTAAATTTTCACATCTTCTATGTTATGCAGATGATTGCAAAATTTTTAGGCATATTTATTCTATTAATGACTGTTTTTTACTTCAAAGTGATATAGATAATTTCTTGAATTGGTGTGAATATAATTATATAGATATAAATATGGATAAGTGCTCCATTGTCTCTTACTCTAGAAAATCTGAAGTCTTAAGGTTTTCCTATTATATTGGGGACTCTAAAATTATAACAAATGATCATCAAAGAGATCTCGGAATAATATTTTCCAATAATGGATCTTTTCATAATCACATTAATTTTATGGTGAATAAATCTCTTAAAATTGTAGGAGCTATTTACAGATATGGAAAAGCATTTAATAAATTTACAAAGATTAAACTTTTTATATCCTTAGTTCTTCCCATCTTGGAGTATGGTTCAATTATATGGAATCCTCATAACAGGACAGATATCATAAGAATTCAGTCTGTTTTTGACAAATTTGCAAAATTAAATAGTTTAAGTAATGAACACTATATTGATTTACTACTGAGACGAAAAACAAGAGATCTCAAACTTCTTCATAAATTCATCTCCCAGAATATTTCTGTATCTAATTTGCTTTCTAACTTAGGTATTAAAAAAAAAATTATAATACTCGTACTCATAATGTTTTTGAACTGAAAAATTGTAAATCTGATGTATTAAGATTTTCCCCTTTATTTCGTTTACCTAGAACTTATAACAAAGATTTTGGTAATGATGATGTTTTTAATTTGGATTTTAAACAATTCACTCAAGTCCTCATAAAAAAATATTATCCTTAATTTCATTTGATATATTGCCTTTTTATTTATTTGTGCATTTTATTGATTTTCTATTTTATTGGTATTATTTATTTTATTATTATTATTATTTTTTTTTTTAATGCTTATTTAGATTTGTATTACTGTGCAATCTATAATTGGCTAAATGCTGTTGATATGTACATTAAATAAATAAAGAATTGAATTGAATTATTATTATTATTATTATTATTATTATTATTATTATTATTATTATTATTATTATTATTATTATTATTATTATTACGTTTCAATAAAGGCTTTATTGATCTCAATGGTTTACATAAGTTTACATCTAGAAAAATTTGAAATTTAACATACAATGAATAATATTAGGGTAAACACATATAAATGAATTTAGTGGTTACATTTTGTGGTTAATGGACTATAACAATATAAAAATTAAAAAAGCAAAAATAATCAGAGTTCTAACGTTTGAGGAGCTTATTTAGTTTTGTCCGCATGTCACTTTGAATGTTAGTTGTATGATAGTTTTTCTTTGCAGCATTCACAGCATTGATGGTTGTTTTAACAATGACCATGTTGCTGCATATAAGTGGGGGCTGGTTATTATTTTATCTCTATTTCGAATGTGTTGCAGTTTGTTGCTAAATGTAGCTGGGTGTCGTCTGGTGTTATTGCCAATTAGAAAGTACATCAGGTGCATCAATACGCATATAGAACAAATGTGGCTGCCCTAATGCTAGATATTGATCTTCCCTGAAAGCAGCCATTATGTGATTAATGATTGTACCGGTTTTCTGTAGGTGTTACACATCATCTGTCATGCTTTGGTTAGGTGCTACATATTGATAAATAAAGTGGTCCAGTGTCTCTTCTGCTCGATGGCAGAGTCCACAGAAGGGGTCAATAGATATATACATTCTTTTATGATAAAGAAAGTGGGTTGTTGGCAAGGCAATGAGATTGATTTTCATGATAAAATCAAAGTATTTGGGCTCTAGAGCCCATTTTTTATATTCCTTGAGTAGTCTCTTGTTGTTAATTCCTAGCATAGGTTGTATAACATTAGTATCTGCTTCTCTGTTTATTAAACCATAAATATCCCAGTATGAATACTTATGCAAATACTGTTCTGGAATCTTGTCTGTAGTTTTGCATTGGTACATAATGTTGATGAAAAAGGAACCTTTTGGAAGTGGTCTATCTTTTGGAGTAACTTCTACCAAGTGGTTAATTTTGGGGTATTTGGCAAGTATTGTGATTATTGAGTTCCTTAACTTCTGTATATGAAAAACATTGATGTTGTGCAAGCCAAATCCATTTTTTATTAGAGGTTGGCTAAGTTTTTTTGTGGAAATTGCTACTATTTTTCTGGCCCAAAGTAGTTTATTATATATGGTTTTAATTTGTGAAATGAACCCCTTTGAGAATGAAATAACCGGTACATAGTGTTATTTTGGTTGTGATAAGCTGGTTAATTAACTGTACTTTGGAATATCGTGAAAGATATGCCTTGGACAAGGAGTTTATAATTTTTGTGGCTTCTTCTTTAAGTTTATTTTGGATATGACATCTCATTCCTGTAATTCCCATATGAAATGGGAACCCAAGGAAAGAGTTTGGTTTTGATTTGTAAATTGATGTACATGGTTTACCAGTGTATAGAGACCAGGCTGTGGTTTTTGCTGGATTATTATTATTATTATTATTATTATTATTATTATTATTATTATTATTATTATTATTATTATTATTATTATTATTATTATTATTATTATTATTATTATTATTATTATTATTATTATTATTATTATTATTATTATTATTATTATTATTATTATTATTATTATTATTATTATTATTATGATGATGATGATGATGATGATGATGATGATGATGATGATGTTTCAAAGCAAAACTTTATTGAGTCTAAAAAGTTACAGAGTCATATATTGATTTTTTACAAATGAAAAACAAATTACAACTTTCAGTATATAAGTCTTTATCTTTTCTGCATACTTTTTTTTTTACTTCTTGTTTTTTAAATTTGGTCTTCTATTTAGTTCAGTTTATGCTTGCATTTTTTTTTAAAGTTG